>LJIJ01000083.1:0-330262 GCA_001718145.1 Orchesella cincta | reverse complement strand
ATGGATGTACGATATGCAGTTTGATTGCTCGGTTGGTGTGCGTAGTACAATCTACTTGACACATAAATAGACGATGTATAGAATGAATGTAGGCACTTGCACGCATATAGTATTATGGCTGAAAACGACTTATAATGCTAATAATAATAAACTTCACAGTGAGTATGCTAGGACATTACCCAGTTTCGAATGTGAAACAGAAGATTGAAATGGCTAACGAACAAGAAGTAAAAGAAGGACTCTCTCAGGATACGTCTAAACGGGAAGTTAAAGCAGGCGTACAAATGCACTGTTCATACTTTTTGCTGCTCCGTAACGAAGCAAATTAGCCACATTCTTATTGTATAATTAGAGGATATCTGTTAAACAGAGGTGCGATGTGTTAGAGAAAAAACGTAGCTCAAAGAAGTCGGCATTGGCATACGGAAAACAACGAAAGATGTGCTTTTTGCAAGCGTTCTCGTATAGAGGCTCCTTCCTCTATGTCTTGGCGATATTACTTATTTGTCTTATTTTATTTATATCCTGATTAAAAAGTAGGAGTTGGCTGAGACAAGATACAAATTAACAGTTATTTTTGTCCGAGCAGCACAACATAGATTCTTACAGTATTTTAGTGGAGAAGTAAGTATTATGAATAATATGAGTTATATTAATGTTACAAGGTTTTGGGTAGCATAATAAAACTTAGAAACAATCGATTCTTGTTCTCGGACTCTGAGAGACTTCCTAGTTTTCTCTTTGTGTTTCTACTGCCCTCTCTACGCGGGTTCTCTTCTCAATATGCCGAATACTAGACAATCAAACAATAAAACAAAATTTACAAAAGGATGCACTCGTTGACAATATGAATTATTTTAAAAATCAAGAGCATGTCAACTTGTTCCAATATTTTGCTAGATGACTAATATACAATGTAAATCGATGTGGTGAGGTGTCACTGCAACTTGATGATGATGATGATGTCGCGGCAACTATCTAAGTTGTCTGGCATTATACACTCATCAAAAGAACTTCATTTTTTTGTTTTTATCTCTGTCGCCCTTTTTCTAGAATCTACAAAGTATTAGTAAAAGTATTCTCTTTCAAAGTAAATGATAGTGAATTATTTATAAGCACAACTGATGATGAAAATGCTCTGATGTGTTGTGACACTGTTCCCGTTTTCCACCTTCTTCCCGTTTCAGACTTGTTCACATTATTACCACGAGTTACATGGTCGAACGAGTTAATTACGAGAGTAAAACCGTCACAAAGAACCGCATCATCATAATATGGTAATTCATTTGAACACGACCAAATCAGCAGCTTAACTGTAAATGTGTCTGTAACTGCAATAGAGATAATACGGACATATCTTTCTCATTCCTCCGTAATACTCAACAACTCTATTTCAGAAGAACATGCAAATGCAAAGCCCACTAAGGAAAAAGCCAAACTAATGTCGTTACTTCATTTCCCCTTTTTAATGTTTTTTTCTTCTTCCTTCTCGGCTCTTCATGTCCCATCATGTAAAATGGTGTAACATTCCGTTGGTCGTTCCCTTGATTATAATATTATTATATTTTATACGTGCGACGATGACCATCACACTATATAACAGTAATCTTAATATAAAAAACGAATGTCCATATCTATATAAATAATAATAATAGCGCGAGCTTGTAATCTTTACTACACATCAAGGAATCATGCATATATCTCACTGTCATTTTTCAGACTGGAAATCTCTCCATATCTCAAATTTTAATTTTCTTCCACTTTGCCTTTATGATTGTGCGAATAATGTTGCGAGAGAGTTGAGTCTACGACAACGACAGGAAAACTGCATTTCCGGGCTCGTTGAATCCCATTAATTTTGCACAGGTGGCACTTAAAAATAATATATTATTCATCATTTTCATGCCTGCCTACATTAAAAGAATGACTCTCTGACTGAGGGCTCTATCTTTTACTCTTTATTTTTCTCTCGTAGTGATTTACACATACCGTTATCATGTGATGGTGAAGATGACCACATTAAAATTATTATGAAAGTCGGTTGTATACTATCAACTGTTTCATACCTTTAATAAGTCAAATACAAGATTACATGGACTTGAATTTAAGGACGAAGGATGATCTGTATGTGAAATGTCTAACCTTTCGAGTATACCCTCGTATAAAATGTTAATGCATCACTTTATCATTCAAAATGAGTTCAAATATCTCCAAGAATTAAGAAATATATCTCACCTCACCTGAGCGAGGACTTGTTTTGTTACATGCAACATTCCAGCTAATAAATCAAGAATCATATTAAGTTCCCATTTGCTAAAAAGTGTGCTGTAGATTCATATTTTTCATTCTCATCAGATGCAAAGGAATAAAAGTTAAATTTATCAAACCCCTAAACGTCGCTCTCATGTTTACTGACACGAATGAAATGGTGATCTCAAGACCTTAAAAGCCACCCCACAAAGCTGAGGATAGCACACGCTACAACACAAAAGAAAAATGACACTGGCACACTAGCGACTATAGATAACCAGATGAAGATGATGATGATGATTGTCATTCATATTCATGGCGCATATTCAGTATCGCGTTACCTAACTGAAGATGATGATGATGATCACATAATTCTTTTTATCTGATAGATCTGGGTAATACATGCCATTTAATTTCATCAACCATGTTCAATACAAAGCACCTTCGAGTTAAAAAGCACTTTTACGAGAATGTGTCACATTTGCCATGTATCATAATCATTTACTATTTTTATATGGGCTTTTCATGAGCTTTGGATAAGCATGAACATGACCGTGTCAACTTTTCAGGATAAAGGACAATTTTCAAGTGAAAAGTTAGCTTTCCGTTGGCGGTATGGTATACATTGGTATATATATAATGGGTTGGTATGAAAGTTTTTATTAGGATAAATGGCTTCACCTATATGCCAAACGCCTACACAAAACTGATTAAACTTGACAGCCGACTGCGGAGTGTGACTGACGGCAATAAATTGAATAATGCATTATGCGTAAGAATTAAGAAGGCGACGCAGCAAGTTGGAGATGAGTGTTATCATTCGCCCTGTTGCAATGGATCACGGGTTTAGTCTAGACAAGCTTATAATAATATCACGCTATTTTTCGTCGCCCGGAAAGGCAAGCTTTAGACTTGGCTTTCAAGATTTCTTTCCATTTGTAAGTGAAAATTTGCATTCAAACGGAGTTCGTGATAGTCATTGAAATCATTCTCAATTCTTTTAGAAAGGATAGCACCGAAATTTGCCCAATACAGGTTCATTATAAAGGATTATCACTTTTTGCAATAAATTACCCCCTTTGACTCCAAAATGTAAATTGATCTAAAAGGAAACATTTCCATTTCAAATTAGTCTTTCACATCTTTCACCCTACTGATGTGTTTAGAATGTTGTGGTTTCAAGTACTATCAACTCAAAGAAAAAGACCACTGGGGCAACAAATAGTCATTAATTTAGCTGCTAAAAGTTTCAAAACCGAAGCATGTCATATTTGAGACTGAAAAAGCACGATAAATATAAAAAAAACATCCGCAACACATTGGTACCCCAACATTCCAAAAGGTATTAACGGTTTCACACTCTCAAAAAGAGTCTCTTTTTTTGCCTACCTATGTGCAGGTTTGAATTAAATAGCTCGTGCTATTCACACGAACATCACGACAGTGACCGTGTGGTACTTTGTCAATAGGGATTGTGTTGAGCAGGTAAGCAGCAACGCAATAACAGTCACTTTAATAATCAAAGTGTAGATGGATTAGTTAGCTGAAAACAGTGCTAAAAATTTTTGCAAAGGAATTGAGGCTAATTCCTGGTTGAAACACATGCATACATTACATTCTTGTGGAAATGAATGGCATTTTCATTACCAAAGCTTGTGAAGCGTTTAATAATAATCCCAGAAAAACTAAGGAGAGCAACACTTGACTATCAGTTCAAAATCTCCTGTGTACTGAGGGGCATAACCAATATAATCATTTTAGAACTGCTCGATGGCAAAAAAAATGTTTGCTTCTGAAGAAGATTAGTTTCTTTCTTGTAGATTAATAGCAGAAAACATGCAATACTAAATGGGAGTATTATCCCTTACACAACAACAAAACAAGTGTAACTCAAACTGAGCAATGGGTAATGACTCTGCGTACGTAAGTAATATTAATACAACAATCATTTCATTCACGTACTTAAGAGCGAGGAGAGTTTTATAATGGTTTTTTCCTAAATGAAACACACCTTTCTCCTTTAGCAGTTAATGATCATTATGATAAGGAGTGACTCTGGATGATAGTAGCAACAGGAATGCAAACCTCCCTTGTGACTTTACTGTGATGAAGCATTTTAATATTGTCTGATGCCCATATTTCCGTCGGTTGTGTGCAGTCATACTACACTTTTAATGGTAGACCAGTCAGTTCTACACTACCGGGTAAAATTCGTCACACTTGAAAACACCTAAGGCGAACAAATACAGATTAGAAATGCCTGCCTTCTCATTTGCAGAATTGTAATAGAGCACAAGAGGAGAAGGAATAAAGTCAAGATCCTCAAGGGAAAGAATAACATTAAGATTGTTGAGGTAGAATTGCTTTGAACTCCATTTACATAAACCATGATACGACAATTATTAATGTTCATGAGGAACAGCACGGCCCATAATATTAACTGCTTGCATCGCAAAAAACACAGAGTTTGCACATGCAGTTCTGCATATTCACTGACTGCAATGCTCGCATAAAACAAAACACACAGAGTTTGCAAATGACATTCGCAACTCAGATCAGCAATGCTGCAACACTCGATCCAAAAAAGGAGCACAATGTGGTACAACAGAGATTTTTCCAATCTTTTATGATGATAACAGCAGCCATCCTAACTTATCAGATGAAATTAGTGCGACAAGACAGATTCAATTAATCGTTAAGTTAAGTGTTTCATGAAGAAGAAAGCTAGCATGAATCTTGAGTATTGACTATTATTGCAGCCGGCTTGAATGTACTTATGACTATAGCACGTTTATTCGTGAACAATATGGTATCATCATCACACTGTAGTCGTCTCCACATAGCCCAAGAATGCAAAAACAATCCCATTACTTACTGTCAAGCCAGAAAATCTTGTGTTTCACGTTTCAAACGAAACTTGGTTTACAAAGATTTCGAAAAAACATATGTATATTGAGACTATCCACAACACATTTTTATATATGAGATACGCATTCTCATCGTATCATACTACAAATTAGGGAACACCTTTTTTCGAAAAGAAAATGAACAAATTCATATTGTTTGTAATTCGCCATAAACTTCATTTGTATTATTTGCAGCCGGTGAAACACATTTGTGTAAGTTGTTGCGATTCGATATCAAGTCGTATTATGTTGAGTTATTAAACAAGAAGAATTGCTCCTACTTTTACCCATCAAGGAAGGAAGGTTCCGTTCCGTGTTGAATGCATAACCATCATTCATTTGCTTAGCTCACAACACAACTACACTAGAATGAATAAAAGAGCAAGAAAGCAGTGTAAAATGGATCATCCCTTCATTTGCAATGCTTTTTTCAGTTCAGTAACGTATACAGGAATCCACTTCATTTTTTAGAGGAATGCAATATGCCAGAAAAGAGTAATTTGCTTTTAATTGTCCGAAATATATAGCATATCATAGGATACTTGAGAGGGATGAAAGAAAAACTAGAAAATAATTTATTTGAAGAGTAGTGAATTCGAAATGATTCACAAGAAACACGTATGACTTTTATTCATTATAAAAACATAAACCTTGCTTTGCTTCCTCTCAATGGTCGTTGATCAACTTGCACAGTGAGTCCAGGAGGAAATTAAGGTTCCTTGACTCGGCTTTGAGTACCATTCGACACGGTGCAAAAAAAGAAGTCAAATGTAGGAAGTGTATCACACGTTCCATGACTTAAAAAATGAGGATTGAGAGCAAAATATCATTATATCCCCTCCTCAAACTATCCATACTTTATCATGCCAATTCTATTTGCCAACTAATAAACAACAAGGCCAAACATTGAAAGAATCAATCTAAGAAATAATTGACTCATTATAAAATCACTACCCCTCCATCTCAAGTTGGCTAAGAAGAACGGAAAATCCGATATGTCAAGATAATTTCGATATCTCTGAAATATCAAACACACATACAATGGCTTTGCTCGACTTCTTCTGCGCTTGCTTTCAACTTGAATAGTTAGTGTGTACATGGCAGTATGGCAATCGTTCTAACAATAGTCATTCAACTTCCACTCTAATCAAATATGCATGCAAGTTTGTCTAAAGTAGTCGTTTGAAAAAAAAAAACTTTGTTTCTTCCTGTAGCAACGCTTGAGAACTGCATGTACTGCACTTATTCGATATGCTTGATTGCTACACACTTCATAAGCCATTCATAAGACTACAAAACGGAACAAAATGTATTTACTATGAGCACAACATTATACAGGCATGATTATGCCTTGGGTTCTGTTTTTTCTTTTAATGGATACACATTGTACATTTGTTTTCACACGGATGTCAGTCCAGTGTCAAACCCATTTCTCAATAAAAAAACAGAGATGCCTAGCTTGGCTTGGCTTCCTTCATTTTGCCCGGCGCGCGGATAGAAAGAGAAGAGAGAGAGAGACAACGGCACATCCTGTGTACCTACTTACTCCACTATTCACTGAGCAGCCTGTGAATGTATTGGATTCAAGCACACAAAGTGTATGCACTTCCATTTTTAGAGTGAAAGAATCGATTGGAAAAAGAATAGGTTTTAATGAAAATCATTGTGTAAATTTAAATGCATTACCGAAATACATTTTGCAAATACTACACCTCACTCGCATTTCCTTATATCAATCTTTGGTTAGAAAGGATGTATAGAAAAAAATTGCTGCTTCTTCATCAGGATGACTTGCGATATTATTTTCTCCATCAATTCCCACCTATTCTATCATCAAGTGCTACAGGTATTTTCTTTGCCTAAAGTGGGAACAGCAGCACAATATAAAAAAACGGATACAGGTGGAAAATGTCTCAGCCGAATTATCGATGGGGCACAACTGTGAATACGGAATCATGGTCAAGAAGAAAACAAGTGGGAAATTCACTACTTTTATGGAGCCTCTTCAAGCCTTTTATTTGTACAGATAGTGCATTTAAAGCAATTAAACATCTTCTTCATGCCCAAACCCCCAAATATGGGCATCATAGTATACTCCAAGCTATAAAGCCTACGACAAGATTAGTGGTAAAAATAAACTCAAAAATAGATATAAAATAGACATTAAGGCAATGTGCTTTTTTCATCGCACATACAATTTTGATAATTTAGTACCGTCAATCCACCCAACTATTATTCTTTTTATCGGTCGTCTGCTTCTTAATGAGTTGGTGCCGTGAAGTGTGAAATGAATAAATTGCACATCATTGATTGATGAAAAAGCATCGAAAAATAAGTGCAACAGCACTTGTTATACAATACTAAATTGAAGTTGTATATTGTGACAGTATGAAATGACCAAGAGCTCACAAGAACTGCTCAAAAAAGATTATCATGATATTGAAGAAAGCACAAGCCATTTAAGTTAATGAATGGTTTGGGCTACTTTGCAAAGAATTAAATTGTCTTTGCGTTGAATTTACCAATCAACACTTGCATTGCATTCAGTTGTTTCAAGCTTAAATCTGCGATTTTCCAGCTGCAATTTAATGTGTCATATGTGTCGAGAGAAAGTAGGTACTTTAAAAATAAATGTTTGCATTTGACCGAATGAATGATTTTTGTGATGCGCAAAAAAACTCAACGGTTATACTTCCAATTATGCGCATTTTAAAACATAAAGTGCAATAATGACTACCTGTAAGGTGTTGGATTTATGCACTTATGTAAAAAGCTAGAGGGATATTATCCTATCATTTCCGCAACAACTCCTTATTTTGCTGACGACAAACAACTGAATTTCTCTCTTCCACGCAACAAACCGTCATGTCATACTCATCGTTTTTTCAGTTATAAAAACGGAACTCATGAATCAAATCAAAATATGGCTCATATCTTGGTTGACCTATGCGTACACATCTCGTCATATAAATGAGAAATGACGGACCATATTATAAACGATGCAGTTTTTAGCTGCATTTTTTCTACTACTACGTAAAGTATTATATACTACCTACCTACCTGGATGCACGCGAAATGCACCCATTATATAATGATTTAGCTAACTACATGCTTCACATAATGGTTTCTGGTTGGTTTTTCTATCTTTCTCAGTGCCACTTGACTTTTGAGCGATCTCGAGAGGAAACAGGATAAACACGCAACTGTAGTTATAAAAAGCCATAATGTAACACTCATTTAAGGATAAAAACAAGACGAGCCTTCATTTTTATATGAAACTGTTGGTTTACGTGCTAGTTGGGTGTTATTTGACTTGTGCAGTTATAAAGGTTACCCTACCTTAAAACTCTCACTCTGTGTAAGTAGTATTATGCTTCTAGAATAGTAGTGAGTGTGAGCGAGTCTCCATGAAAAACGAAAAATAAAACAACTGTACATCTTGTAAAAGGTAGTTTGGTTGAGTGAGACTGAGAAAAAGTGTTGAGCTTTTTCTTAAAACTAAGCACGTACCACATAAGAACAGTAATGAAATCACATAAATTTAAAATACATTCTGCGATAAGCACGCACCCACCACAGTGCTTTAAATACTTTTACTGAATTAAACCAAAAAAAAGCAGCAATGATATACACATTCTCAATTAATGCGCTTCCCCTATCAAACCTCGAAGCTTGCCTCTATCTATGAAAACCAAAAGTTGCATAAAGCTGACTAAATATGGAGTCTGAGTGTTATGGAGTAGTTAAAAAAGTGGTAATTCCTCTTACAAAATAATACACAGGGAAATGCTGATCTTTCTCATATGATAAAAGTTATATGCTCAACTCACTAGAAAATGAACAGCTTCTTCGCTTGATTGTAAGTAGAGTAAAGTAGGATATTTATAAAATATACTTAGGCTTTCTTTACTAATGTAGGAGAAAAAATTAGCTACAATAATTTACAATGTGCTCCTGAAAAACAATATCATCATCATCATTAGAACATGTAGTCCTATGTATTGCAATTGTATGAGTACACACACGTTCATTCAAACATGTTTACGTTACATTCTGCAAGCATGTTCTTTAATAGGATGGTAAACAAGCTTTTTAGGGGAAATGCGAGAAATGCTTCCCTTATTCGTTGATTTTCAGTTTTACGTTAAATAAATAGATTACTATTAAACACCACACATTGACGGTATGTTACAGATATCGACAGATAGTTTTGGGTTAGCAGAGAGGGCGAGGGCAACGGCCTGTCTGTTTACGAACCATGGCATTCCATATACTACAAGGCTTCTCAACATTCATCCCCCGACCGAACTAGGAATAATGATAATATTGAATCAAAGGAACATTAAATACCAGGAGCTCGATATACACATACATCCATAGGTTTTATGTGTATACTGGCAGATATGTGTATAATATGAACATATATGCACATCGCCTACTACTATTTACTACAGCCTACTACAACTTACCGCAGAATCCTTTGGGATCCTACAGTGCTTTTTGAAGTGCAAGAGCACTGCAAAAATTCTCAATGTATGGAGACGTGAGAACAAGTTGCATTTTCGCTGATTTGCTTTACGTACTTGCTTTTCTCTGCTGCTGCTACTAATACGGTATCCCTCAATACAAACTACCTGTTACCCCTTCTTCCCGTCTAACCAACATAAACATTTAAAGCATGTAACGCAAGGTAAAGGACAAGGCTGTGCATTCACCGTACGTCTCTACGTATACACACCGTTGGAGCGAATTAGGTACTGCTGGTTTATGAGCGTGTTTATATACGCGCTTGCATATCATTCATGGTATCCTACATCTTCCTGATTTTGTCAAGGTGCATAATATGCCGGTGTAAATAGGAGTCGTAGACATGTACAAGCGCAATATATTACTGAGTCATACCCACACTACTAGTACTACGTTTCCCGTATACGGAAAAAAACTCCCAAGATGCAATTCGCAAAATGTTATGGCATTGACCATCAACGTTTCTCAACATAGTTTGAAGAAAAAGCAGAGTCAGCACAACCCCTTCTTAACCAATAGCACTGTTAACTGTTCACACAGGTGGAAAAGCAGTTTAAAACCCTTGAGAATCACACTTTTCTCCCTCAGTCTCACCGACATCGCTCGGCTACGCAGATCATCTACGAGATTTTTTCGGTCCCTTGAGCATCACAACATTCATTGGATACACAATATATACAACAATACAAACGTTAGATGCGTACCTAAACATACATAACAAACAACGACCGACATACATATATCCTTATCAGATTTGCATCTACCAATAATATACATGTACTGCTAACTTTTTTTCCTCTGTCGATTTCAAACTGAAGGATTAGATACACACGGTGATCCTCGGATCATTCAGTTCCGTAATTGACGTTGAGCAGTCAACAAGAGTGGAGGAAAGCTCCTGTGACTCCGAGAAATTTAGTTCCTGAAATTTACATCCTACTTTTTATTTACAATAAACAAGCAACAGTTTTCACTACGCTTCACTTCTTTTTTTTGTGTTAGTGTTTGGTTTTATGGAACGGAAAAAGTCTTTGAAAAAATAAGTTTTTTTACAAGTGACAATTTTGTTGTTTCGTCAATAATTTGTTGAAGTTTAAACTGGACTCAATTCAACTAAAACATTATTTTACGAAATTTGCTGGTGAGACTGCAAATTAAAAATCGGATTGGAGATAACCAACGAAAAAAGGAATTTTATAAAAAGTCGTCTACGGAGACGACTGTGATACAAGAGACAAGGAGACAACATATTCACCAAGCTTTTCACTCATCTTCAGCCAAGTAAGCCCTCAACCCCTTTCTACAAAAGTTGATTTTGATTTATTCTGATATGCTAATAGAACCTGTCAAAAAATCGTCGGGATTACCATTCAATAAAATGTCAAATTAAGATCTCATTCATGCCTTATGCTCATCATCTTATTTGAGCTTTGAGAAAAGGCACCATGCAGTTGCAACAGACTGCCAAGGCCAATCTAGTCACAAGATCATTTCACCCTGCTGATTTTTATAATCTTTAATAATCTTGTAAAGAGCGTGCCTTATAGCCGGGGAAATGTGAAGCGTGTTTCAATAAGTGATATATCACAAAAACCAACTTGCCGACCAACTCTTTGGGGTTGAATGCACTATAATATTGGTATTTGTTGCATTCTACAGCAAGTAAACAAGATTATTACAGAGTATGTAGTCTGAATTATTTAAATGGAGTGCATGCCGAAACTTGTCTCAATTTAATTTGTGGCTCCTGCCAAATCTACAGGCAGTCATTAAATTAGCATACTCCTAGAAAGGTCTCGTAAAATTTAAGGACGCAAAACATCCAGCTGAGACCCTGTTGGAAGATAGCTAAGCACGAACACAAAAAAAATCCTATCATCGTATGCAACGAGTGACGAAGAAATCATTTTTCTTTACTATCAAATAGGAGTCTAGTCACTCACATTCATGTAAACAGAAGCATCGCTATAATCATCACTATAAATCATTCATATTAGCTGAGCGTTCAACAGATACTTGCCCTTCCTTGTAAAGTTGGCGAACATGGCATAGTTTACTTCATAAAAAATTGAGATAGGCTAGAAACTACACGACCAAACAACAGCAATTACTGCTGAATGATCTTAAACAGCAAAATTTAGACCTCTAACCGGACTGGTGAGCCGTCCTCGTCCTAGGCAATATTTCAAAACATTTTCACCATTCCCCAGTTTTACTCCTTTGACCATGGCACCTGACCAGAAGTATGAGCCATGCTCAGCAGTAAGCTTGCATCACAATACATGATCACGTACGAAAAAAGATGGACATTCCCGTCATCAAAATCATCACGATGAAGAAACAGTTGCTGTTTAAATTGTTGAAAATGCCCGTTTCTTTCTCTTTCCCTCTCGCTCATGCACATCGTTACAACTGCGCTGGCCAGTCAGATTGGATTTATATAAAGTAAATTGTTGACTTTTTCAAAAGTGGTAGTAGCACATGAAGCACTTGACTTGATATAATGTGCATAAAATGCCATCGCTTTATTAATCATAATTTTACGTGGAGGCTTCAAGAATTTAGCAACTATTTGCCATTTTTCATCAAGTACCAAAGCAATTACTAAACTACCATTACCTACTGCTACCGAGCAACTGCCAAAGTTTTACATTCAACCACATTCCTGAACAGAGCGGGTACAAATGAAGGCATTTTACATAGCGGTGTAGTGCGTATCCATCAAGACAGAAAAAATGTTCAAACCGGGTTGATCCTAATCTGTAAACTTTTCTTGTACTTGATGGATCGTGGTTGTACTGTACGCTATAACATAATAAGATGTTAAAATGCATCAGTGGTCAAAAGAAAAAGAAGAATGAGTTCTAATCTGAATGAACTGCATTAGATAATGATAACACGTTCATAATCATAATAAATGCTATGGACAGCATAATGAGTAATAATCACCGCATCTGTGATAATAATATATGTCTCACAATCTGCAGGACTGCATAAATGGGTAGTTAGCTAAAATCAAAACGGCATTTGAATAGGTATGCACTTCCCCGTCTGCTGCCTACACACTGTACTGTGTAACACAAATGTGTGTAGTTGTGTCCTTGCATTCATTTTGCTTTTGAAATTGAAATAATTTTCTGCCCATATGAGTAAAAGCTGGGAATGATGATGATGAAGAATAAGAAACATTGTTCATCCAGTATCTCGAGTTGTACAAGTGAACCTGTTCTTATTCTTACCTCGGTGTTTTAGCTGCGTCATTATTATTATGGTGGGCAAAACAACGAAGAAGGAGAACAGAAAACACCTTAAACACACATTTGAGGCATTCCATCATCCAAAAAAATTCATTCCGTCTTCTTACCCGTGATGATGACGATGAGCGCTTTCATTACAGTGCATTTTTCATCCTACGTATATTTTGTTTTGGTATCATCGTGAAACATCTCGGGAAAAGATGGAAAGCTTAAAAGCAAAGTCACATGTAGCAGTTTTTTTTGTAGCCAACTGATGAAGTAAGAAGTGCGGAGGAAGAGGATATTTTTCATGCACGTTTGCAACGCTACGGTTATATACTACTTCCTTAAATGTAAATCAACACTTGGTTTCTATTTACATGCACAACCGCCCGTTCAAATTTAAATTCTAATGCCAACATAATCCTACTTTCGACTTACAAGAAAGAAAATCTTGTTGGTTGCTTTTGTAGCTTAAAACATGCACCATCACTCCTGTTACTTTTTATGGGTAAAATGCGAAATTATTTTCTAAGCACATTGAAAATCTGGATTTTTGTCAAATATTGAATAGCAAGCAGCATTTGAGTAATGATCCCTTTAGGCAAACTGTATCTTCTTGTCATACCGCTGTACTGGAATACCTAGAGGCTCTGATTTCATGCAAGACATTATGCTTTCTCTTTGGCAAACAGAGTTAAGCCGGCGATAAAGCATAGCCAGTAGCTGACAGCAACATGACGTAAGTTGACAGTCAAAAGTGAAATAAAGTCGACGGCTCGTAAAATTTCGCTGGTTGAAACATGTCGGAAATTACTAGTGTAGTTTTTTGTAGAGACATGAACGTTGCTGTTGACACAAGAAAAATCAAAGATGAAAGTGTAGAAAACACATTGGAATGTGGAAGTGATGCACAATGTGCACGATTTCAGTTCAAGTGATATGCAACGTAGTATTTCATATCTCAAAATGTTTTAATACAAAAATCTCAATGTGCCCCAATCATAATCGAAAGTAACATAAAATATTATTACTGCGAACATACGCTTACTCGCGTACGTACGTAAAGCTAAAGCACTCAAGCATTAAGAACGCTAACCGCGTACGCGCTAATGTGGCACATCAACAATGTACACATTTTTATTTTCTTCAGTAATTAGTACGTATAGTAAATTAGAAGGATAAAAAAATCTGCATTTGATACGCAGGCACGCAACGCAAGCAAGCAGATATATAATATCTCATAAAATAACAAGAACTTTGCGTGAAACTTCATTCAAATAATACCAACTAGTACATACCCTCAGACAAGTTGCAGGAAATGAAGAGCCAACAGCCAACCGGTACTTTTGTTTTTAACATGATGAAAGATTTAATTATAGAAACGACATGATATGCTCCGAAATTTACCAAGAAATTAAGGAAAATATAACGTTATTCCATGAACACTCGTTTCGGCTCAAAATCAGGAGCGCAGCAATAACTACATGAGATAGGTTCCAGTTGCGCCGCTGCAGACGTGATTTTGAAAGAAAGTTGTTATATCAAATCCAATCTTCAGATTGAGATATGAACAAGACATGTTATTACCTCAAATGGAACACCAGCGAGGTTTGTTAGTATGTTCAAAATCATCAGCAGTACTGCTTTTACAACAACTGCTGTAGCTCTAGTATATTTTGACATTTTCTTCCGAATAAAACAATGAAAGTGAAGCTCATGCCAAGAAAATATCACTAAGGCGTGACATTGTGAGACCAACCCTAAAACTTTATATTTTTTTGGATTAATCTACTAGATACTAAACTATGTATTTTCTAAGAAACCCCATTTCATTCATAGTAAAAGTATATGAGATTTCCTATAAAAATTCCATTTTTTACTTCCTTACTTGTCCCACCGTAATTCAGTTGCTAACAAACCAAACAATCACCTCCATGCTCCAAAGCCTTCTTAAAATTGGCCGCATCTGAAACAAGCAAAAGTGCAACCGAAAGTCGTGTAACAGAGCGAAGGATGCTGCGAATTTCATTGCTTTGGCAGACAAATAGAAAATACAGTATATAAGAAAGTATTCTCACGCAGGTACAAAATAGTACATCTCTAGATATACATAAATGCAACTCATGAAAACTATAATCATTACACGAACGAACCAACTACAGACACGTTCCCGATTTCTTAACTTAAACAATAAATAGGCCCATAACATTAGCAGCTGTAGTAGTAGAGCTGTCTCGAGAATCCTACGGAAAAGAAAAAGTCATGACTGAAACTGATCAAATATCATCATCATCGATGTCTTCATGTCCATAAGTGCTTCGGCTTTTGTATAATTCTACTTGCATGCAACACATAAAAAACAGTCATGAATTGTAAAAACGGAGAAAGAAAAAACTCATCTCTAAACTTCTGGTAATGTACCTACTGAAATTACAATGCAGAGTGATAAAATGATATGTTTATTGGATCCATGTATTAAAACATGTTGCTAACTTGCTTATAGCTTACGGTACGGCACAAATCCCTTTATGTTCTTTCCGCTCTCCCTGGTATTATGAAGCTTGATTCGAATTAAAATTTTGAAATCATCCAGCCAGACAAATCACAACCACAGGTAGTGAGAGATATAGTCAAACATTGTTGAAAATAATCTTTAGAAAGGCCCTTTTTGTCAATGATCATAACAATATTATCATTCTTTCTTGTGAGCGCACGACCACGATCTTGACTGCCTGTATGAGAAATTTAATAGAAAAAACATAATACCTACCTACAGCGTACCAACCTTTTGAGTCCTATGAGAATATCTGATGACACGCCGACACAAGTTCAGAAACACGTTAAGATACAACCTATATTCTAGCCGAACCTCAACGAAACAACAGTAAACATCAAATGAGCAGGTTTGGTGAAAATTTGTGGTGGTAGGTCTGATAATATTACATAAATAACATATTAGTTTGACTAATGTCCGCTACCTTGTAGTGTTTTGCGCTTCATTAGAAAGGAGACACATGACACATTATGCAACAGCAACTTGTGCTTGCTCCTATTTTGTTACTTGAAACCATCATTTGTGAAAAAAGTCACTGTCACCTGCGCATCTACCCATCGGCATACTTGTTTTTGCACATGCAACGCTCTCGGTGGTACACACACCATAATATTGCCTGCAGAGAACTAACGAGCCTTCTGACCTTACATAACGTGTTCCGTTTAGGAAGACTACATTTATTGGGTAAAAACTGAAACAGAAATAGGAGGAAATTTGTCGGCATCTCCATTCCACTGTCATGTTAAAAAATGCAGGGCATGACATGTAAATAATAATAACAATAATCCAAACGACTCTGTCCTAGTAAACGCTTCATTTCAATCAGAGTCTACTATATGACTGCCTAGTTATAAGTACTTTTGTGGTTCGCATCATTGCAACACGTTTCATGCAATCATGTAACGTACATAATATGCAATCATAGAGCACAAGGTTAACTGTACACTGGTCTGTTGGTCATCTGGCCAGTCGGTCCCAAGCAGAGTTATATCACTTCACATCATTAAAATTAAGGAACCCAGGTGTAAGGCTTCAAGCAGGGAAGATGCTCAGCTCAGCATACCCCGCATATCTCATAATACGATTAGTTACTCCGCAAATGCAAGAATCGGATATATAGCCACATGAAAACTACAGGTATTACTACAAGTCAACAACATCATCATCAGCATCATCAAGGGTCACACGCATAGCAAGACACGCAGACAATAAAATCATCAACATGGTTGTTGATAGAGGAGAAACTGTACGATATGGTCAGTATAAAAGAATCCACAGAGAAAAAGGATGTTGGTTAGTTGGGTAGTAATATCGTATAGTTTCTAATATGTGATGCTAAAAGAGAAGTGAAAAATCTCTCTGAGATTCGTCTTCACCACATCACCTGCTGACCTTCTATAAGATCCGTCGTACAATTTTGCCCGTAAAACTTTTAACATCTGACAGAAAAAATAGAATGAAACAGACAGCTTAGATAGAGCACTAGCGCTAATGTATGCAATACAAGAATTGTGAGATGTATACGAATATTAAGTTTCTGAATACAAATTTATACTTGTTATGCTGATATTGGTGATGCAATGCAAAAACTGCATAATGGGCATTGGACCAAATAATAACCTCATATAAAATAGTGAGCACGCAAATTTTTTTCGTTAAATTATGATGTGCTGGGTAAGTACCTACAAACCTTTCTCATCATCTTCATATCATATGTGTTCAAAATGCAGTTTTCCCGAGCGAGGCAACAGCAGCCACAGACAGTCATCATATCATGCAAACCACCGTCATAGTCAAAGAATAAAGGTTTAAACACAAAGCCCAAATACACAATTATATATGTTACCATAAAAAAGCAATTTTTCCCTAATTTTTATTTGCTCCTGATTCCTTTTCAACAAGAAGCTAACCATCATTCACTTACTTGCTCATCCAAAAGTCTCAAGCAATTTGGTACAACCATAACCATCATCAAAGTAAAAGATTTTTTTTGTCGATGCATGTAATGTAATGTAACGCAGTGCAGTGAAATATATAGCTGCAAGGGGAATGAGCTTAGCATATCTGTGTGAATGAGAGGGCAACCAAACAGACCTAGTTAGCGGTTCATCCCTCATAATCACCAGCGTTTTTTTTTATATAACACACATATTTCCGAAGCGTTGGTGCATTTTAGAAGAATTTGGAATATTGCACAAAGAAAAAATGCCATGAAATATTTTTCAAGACAAGTTACGTTTGTTTGAAAGTATTTATGAACTTTATTTTATGCAAGCGTTTTGTAATCATTTTAATGCTCAGTTTAGTCTACCTGCCTACTTTAGTTTTAAATCCTCTTTCACCTTACGATCTCACATTGCATGTACTTTTTCAACACTTTAGAATGCTATGCTGGCTGCTTTCAGACAGTGTCCGATTTAATGTCAGTAATAATAGTTATACGAGCAATTAAAATGATGCATAATTCCCAGCAGAAAAAAACGATGTAATTGCATTAGGGTCGAGACTGTTCATGCAAAAATGAATCTATTATTCTCACCATCATCAGCACCACCTACTAAAACCCGTTTTCTAGTTAGCTCAAGTTCATTCATTGTCTAATGTGGCAGATAGTATTCATGACTCTCTGAAATTGTCGCTTCTTCAAAAAGTTTATTGCATCAGATGTGCCTTTTTATAATATATGATATATGACCTTCCCTCCTCCTCATATCCGCTGTTTTATACTATTCTATCACACCATCCCATCTCGGTAATTTTCTTTGCCCTAGAAAGCGTAAACATACTCCAAAGTCATAATTCAATTTATGCCTCCTTTTAGATTTCATTCTAAACTGACCAGTGTCTCATGTTACTACTGGCAAGGTGAGAAAAATAGAGGTTTGGTGTTCGGATGGATGAACATTATTTCATTAAACATGCAAACATTCAAACAATGCCCTAATATGCATTTTACGAGCTGTGTTCACTGTGAGATACTCTGGTGAAACATTTATCACCACTTTTTATGTATTCAGTCAGTTGGTTTTGCTCATCATGATATGATAATGACAGGTACAAAAAAAGGTTTATCATTTTTATCTCCATCACTGACTCGCGATTATATTACATTCAACGTTTGATTCGAAAGAGGATGTGACGTGATGATGATGATATGAGAGTCTTCGTTTCATTCATGATGTATTTTTTGTCGAGCACCACCATGTGTGGTTTTTAGTCATGAAATTTGCCCTAAAATGACCTAATTTCAGGTTTGCACCGAGAGAAAAACAAAGTTCAGTTTGGGAAAAGCTTATTAGTGGTCCAGCAGATTACTCTTGAAATACCAGTTTAGTCAGACTAGTTAATGCACCCATATGTTGTGCAACAGATTATATAGTTCACATTGGTTAAGTGCAACGGGTTCGATGATACACATTTTTTTCTTGGCAAAAGAAAAGAGATTGGTGTTCTGTGTGGCTCTTCCCATTGCGTATTTTTATGAACTCCAATGCGTAATCCCATAACTCTGTCACATCTGTCGGAAGGTGGGTTTGCCCTTGCCTTATTATCAAGTTAAATGAGCCGAAGTATAGCTACGGTTTTTTTTGCATGCTGATATTTATTAAATTCCTAGGAATACATACGGATCTAGATACTCCTTAGGTATTGTTATGTCTCTCAAAAATACGGTAGAATTGATAAAAATAATAATCCTGCTTATTTGGGTTACATAACAAAATTGAAGGAGATAGATGAGAGACAAGCTAAACTAACCTTAGAATAATGATTCAACTTTTTCCCTTGCATAGAATCGATGTGGTTAGAAGGGTGGTTTTAAAACCAGGACCAGTAGAGCCAGTAGAGGCAAATATTTATAAAAAATACTCGTGTACACGGATCCGTAATATACACAAGTTTCAAGATTAAATAGAGAATCGAAAGAAAGTAAGTTACGACTTAATATCTTCCATATCTCCACTGTACCGCATAATCATCAGGAAAATGCAATAATTTTTTTTTCTTGAAAAGTTGAGGTAATAAGGTATTGATATACCATACACATTTAAAGAATGTGCTGGTGAGCAAATATATGCAAAACTCAAGAAGCTTTGACTACTGCTTGTTGAGCCATCAATTTAATTCATAACTACATGTCGACAAGCTGTCATGTCAAAGGGCTTATTGCACCGACTTAACGATTCAACCAAGTAACTTTAGCTGGCTATATAGACATATCAAATTTCAATTTCAATTTATCATCCGTTTCAATCACCATATCTTCTTTAACCTGCTTATCAACAATTCAACACTTCTTGTTACAGTTGAAGCCAGAAAAAAACACAGATGCGGATATACTATTTATTATTTACAATGTATTTCCCTCTCCCTTCACACAAACTTATGATACGTTGGCTGTCAATCAGGATATTATTTACATGTTATCTGGCAGGAGAGGTGCACTTTTAAAAAATGCACACACTTTGAGAACATCACCTTTCTCAAGATATGATACTTTACTACTCCTTCACACAACGGGACATAATATTATCCGTTTCTTCCCGTGGTTTAATCAACTCCATTTATACGCCTAAGACTCTGCCAAATAAAACGCGGATCTTTCATTTTCACTAGCATCCACACATATCCTACATTTTTATTATTAAAGATGTTGGTTTTAGGAAAAGCTTTTGTGTTTGAAAAAAGTACAGATCAGGAAATGATAAAAGGGGATGCATTTTTGTACAGACGTTTGGTGCAGTCGACGCTTAGAGACCAAGCACCCAAAAATCAACCGAGAAAACCAGCTACCTATATATATTCGAATACATTGTAACAAGCTAACAAGCAACAAGATGAATGCTTTATATTTACTTTATGAAATGAAAACATCATTTTTTTCTTTCATAGCTGAAAGACAAGCTGAATGCACTCACATACCCATATAATTTCATATGAAACCATGTATGCACACAAGATATAATTCAGTTCAAGAGCGATTCAAATTCGAATGCGAGTCAGTCGGAGTCGCATCAGCTCCCTTGCAATAAACGAGGGATTCATTTGGCAAAAGAAAAAAATATTCGGTAGATTACGGGATCCAAGTTTTTTCTAAATGCTTACGTAAATGTGGAGTTTGATAAATGCATATAATAATATCATGCATACATTTTTTCATGTTGTGTGCATGCATTATTCACCCAGCTATCAAGAAACGCTATGAGCCAAATGTTGCGATTTTTCTCTTCCCTTTACATCATCATCTTGTTATATATTTATACCAACAAAAGCTATAGGAGGCATACGTAACTCAAACTGCATCTTTCTCTTTGTCTGCTCAACAAAATCACTGTAGACTCACTCTTCTGTTGCAATTAGTCCGTTCGACGTACGTGCAACAATTATTAGTACATATTTTTCCTTCATTTTTTTCTCAGTTGAAAGATATTCTCGACCATTTGGTCTGTTTGACTGTAGAAGCATGTTTAAAAAGATGAAGCATTTATTATTACTCTTTATCCTTCCTTTTCCATCCCTTTTTACTTCAACAATAAACTTCAAAGACTGCTAACAAGTGACCAGTTACGCCAGTGTTTGCAAGAATATAAGAGCCGCATCGACTGTGATATTTCTTTTACTTGCTTTATTAAGCTGTTATACCTGTTGGTTGCATGGTGGCACAAGCACAACTCATTGTTAACTCATCGTATCACCAGTACAAGAAATCATGATAATAATAATAGTAATGCTGCTTCTTTCAATAACACGTTGCGCATTTCAAACCTAACGTTTTCACTTGTCCGTAGGACTGGCAAAGAAGAACAAATCAAATGGGAAGACATAAACCCAACAAAAAGTCCAGTTCCATTTGAGAAACATAGTATTATTATAAAGGCAGTAGTGGTAGTGGTGATCGGATAGAGTTATAAAGAAAACTGGTATTGAACAACTACGTGAAATAACACGATTCACCTGCCATTTGCATTTACGCATATCCTTATTCCTCCAAAGAACCGCTGACTTCCTTTTACAAATGTTGTTTCTACACTGTACAACCTTGGAAGAGAGACTCTTTTGTAATAAAATATGCCACGTTCAAGGTACAATCCAATGAGTTTTCTTCCTTTCTCTGAATTTTTATTTTATTTGTATGGTTAGTTCTCTATTTTTCTTCCCTTTTTAAATATTATTCTCATATAAATTCAAGGAAGCATGAAAGGAACCACTGCTGCTACCACAACACTATTCTGCTAGAAAAACGACACATGAAACTGCTAACCGAGCTACCGGTCCTGAATTCACTTGTTCACACACATGTCGTAAAGGCAGTAATATGTATTATAATAAGTATTTTCATTACACTGACTCAACTCATCTCCTCCCTCAATTTCAAAGTCACCCTAGATTCTCATCCTCCTGTTTTCATTAATGACAACGGTAGCATCAAAGTATCACCAACCACTGTCATCATCTACTTTTATGAATGTGTGAAAATGCCACCCCGCCTAGAATAACAAACACTCTCCCATTCTACCCTACTACCGCATTGCAACAACTCACCTCTTCTACGAAAGAGTCTCGTATTTTGCAAGGGATTTTCAAAACATATCACCTCATCTTCCTCATAAAAGTCAACGCTACTTGTTACTATAAACAACTTTTGAATGAATTCCGCATTAAGATTATTTTCATGATGCAAGCCGTAAAACTCTACATTCCGTTGTACTTTCCTTTAAACGCGTGTCTTGTAAAAAAATCATGAAGTGGTGGAGGACTCTTCCGCTGGTTCTTAAAAATGAATTGGTGCTTGGATTCCAAAATCAAAACTTTAAATTGTGAGTTTACTCGTGATTCCAACTTCCTCTCAAAGTGAGCATGGAGGATAAAAAAGAACACTACTTATTTCGGATTAGTATTTTCCCCGCATGGCAGTAGTAAAATAAACGATGCTTGTTTGAAATCCACCATAGGTAGACAGTAACAAGCCTAGTCATTTCATGACTATTTCTTGGTTGCAGTGCAATAATCACAGTAATAGCTTTGGTATGTTACTGCAATTGCAATGCCAGTTTAAGTCAACGTAGCATATAGATACACATGCTAATAATGCTGCTCTCCGATGCTTTTTCATGCATCAGACAAGGACTGCATAAATACGTCTTATCACAAACATCATGCCAAATGAATAAATACAATTACCCTTTAAAGAGTTAAGTACATACGAGAGGAATCACGTATTTAAAATTCATTCAGTGTGAAGATGAGTAAAATAAAACGGGCTCTTCTTCTATTCATATCTGAATGACTCTTGAAGCATGCCCAATTTACTCACATTTCTGCAGGTATATTACTTACTGGGTTTGTGAAGAAAAAATCGTCATCATGATGAAACATGACAGTGGAGATTTTATGTATGTGAAAACTTAGCATAAGTTGTACTTATAAGGGACGTGGTACAAAATAGTTGACAGCACACTGGATACGATGCAGAAATGTAAATTATTTTAATATGGCAAAGAATCCGAAACACGAGTGAGCACGAGTATTTTTAGCAGGTTCACAGTATCCTTTACGACAACTCTATAAACTGCATTCGATCGTGTAACTGGACTTTGAATTCACTGTTTTTACTTTTAAACATTTTTATGCATATGACACTAACCTCATACTCAGCTGTACATGGAAGTGAGCACTAGCGAAAAGTGATTCAACTGTATCTAAAGTTCAATTTCATGTTTTTGTACTCAGATACCCTTGAAAATGTCACATACGCTGTATAACTTGAAATTTCTCTATTCTACCTGCTCACACATGTAGGGAATATGACGGCGCAGTATCGTAATATATGTAAATCTGCATTTTTCTCGTTATTTCTTTTAACTAGTAACAAAAAAGCTTTACTAGCTTCCTTTCTTCACACACGATCGTTGTATTCCAAATCAAGTGTGTCGGAATTCGGCGTGTAGTGAAACATAGTATGTACTACTCGTCATCTCATCGTCAAAATACATGAGTAGTAGTAGTAGTGTAAAGTAATTGAATGCGTACGAGTGGATCTATTTGCGATAAAAGAGGCAAGAAATTCCCAAGGAATCTATTACCGATTCATTATACCTATTATGATATAGTAGTAGTACTATAGGTACGCAAAAGAAAGAATAGTCGGGTGTTGTGCCACGAAGACTTCCGCTTCCGTTATATATTCACATGTGAAATCATCCATGTCAAGTAGATTCATCATGATGAAGAGTTTTCCCATTCCTCCAGATTCACAAAGTATAAATCACGCGTTGTGAAATAGAATTTTTATATAAAAAAAGTCACTGCTACAGAATATTTTGTTTTAGTCTGATGAGGACAATGTAAGATAGGGGCAGGGAAAACTGTAATGTAATGTAGTGCAACTTAATGTAACCTGTCATGTGCTTTACTTTACTGTACATACTGATGTGATGATGATGTTCTTCCCATGAAGAAGATCAAGATTAAGTGTAATCATCATTGATTCAACTGCATCAGACCACAGCGAATTCACGATAACCAGAGAAGATGCAAACCGTGCTCACGACTTTCAACTAAACAACTGTTTGATGATATATATACTCTATGCATTCAAAATATTGTTGTCTCTCGACCAATGAGTGTGAAAGCGGAGCAGCATCATCACTAAAACATAATAGAAAAACATTCTCAAGACCGAAATTTCAGGTGTGCACATACCTTAATTGTTGTGAATTATGAACGCTTTGATTAGATTCACTTTGGCAAAAATAGAATCAATAGAGGGAAGAAAAATTTCATCGGGCTACTCAATGTCTCGCCATCATCTTCATCCCTCTCATTTTGCATTGCTTTTTGGTATGCATCGAATCAATCATTAGACACGCATATTCTATTTAATAATTTGATATAACCATTACCCTAATACTGCACTGTTATTGTCAGTTTTCTGTTTGCCGGAGGCTAAAAGGAATTAACTTGGGCAAACATTGTGATTGAGAGGGAGCAATCACAGAGATAATTGAGACGCAACCTGAATCATGAATTTCATCTAGGATGGGATACTTGTCTTCTTTGCATGCCTTACGTAATACATACATACGCATAGACGGTAATTTGCTTATGATCAGTTATTGCATACCTACGCAGCTGTACCAACAAGGGAATGTTTTACAAAAGTAATTTGTAAAAATCCAATACATGTTCCTTGTTTCATCTAGAATGTATGGATAACCAGCAATCGTCAAAGTTCATGATGAACAACTCTACTCAAATGAAGTAGCTGATGTATAGTAAAAGTAGCGTTATAGACTTTAGAGTGCACTTTGTTATCTAAATGACAAGGATGTCAAGATAAGGATACAACTTGACCACAATAATTATTTCTTGGTGATATGGGTGCTAGAATGCACAAACGGGAGTTTCCAACAGCCAACTCTACGTCAAAAAAAACTTGATCGAAGCAAATCAAAATGATCCATGATCTTCAGCTTGGCTTTTTCGTTTAAAATGTCCCGTTTGCCACCAGAAAAATTTGCATTTTTCAAAATAAAAGTCATTCCACTTTTGTGTACTTTTTTTATTGTCTTGAATAATATATGGGAGTTAAGTACCTTTTTTGGTGGTGTAATTCATGAATTTTAAACTGAAAAGAATTTTCAAAAAAAATCTAGCTGAATCATTCAAAAAACGATTTTTTTCTCTCAGTTGAATAAAAGTCTATTATATAATATCAACAAGCCAAGAATAAACCTAGGTCACGACAATATACTATGCAAAATTCACGGGTGCATACTTATCCTCAATATAAGCAATGACAATAGATGAGAACAGAGGAGACAACAAAAATTCAAAGAGGAAGGAAGGAAACCATCTTTCATTTCAGCTTAGGTGACCACGGATTATAGAGCACTAGCGTCAAATGCCCTCGAATGAACTTTTGGTGTACATTGTAACTATCAAAAAGCTTAGTTTTTTCCCTTTTCAGCCACTTTTCATGCAATTTCTTTTCTCGTAGTGTGTGCAATGCAGCATTAAATAATAGATCGAAAAGAACTATTGTACTTTGTTTGCATATGTACATAAGCTTCAGGAATAATTTGATGCACCGATGTATGAAGTCATGGAAAAAACGTATGCTATCGCATTGCGTCTCCATCATCCATCCCCCACACCTGCGCAAACGTTGAAGATTGTTCAGAAAGAATACATTTCTATTTATTTAAAATGAGCTCTCTATTTTTACTGAAATTGCGAGAGTAGCAATTTCTGCACGTTGCAAAAATAAATGAGGATACAAACAAGTTCATCCTTCAACCGTAGTATCATGATGATCCTCTTGATCACAAAAAGGTGTTGCTGATGACGGCGTAGATGAATATCTCTTTCTGGCATCATCTCATCATCATTGCGATATCAGTTTACACTTTCAGTACCACACAATTATTTTGTCACACAAAACCTCAGGTGAAGAAAGAAAGGAGGTATTAAGTGGAATCGGAGAATAATGGAAGAGTATACATAAGTACATACATTTATTATTATAGATCCCAAGAAATAATTTCGTACGTTTTTCCCAGTAGCCACCTTTTGAAACTTTTTCAACCCTACCAAAATCCAATGTGTATATTTCATTTTGATACTGATACAGCTACTTCAAAATATGGTTTTAGATTTCACATCAAGTAATTGAGGTACACATAAGTGTATTTATAGTAGTTTTATTACAAGGTTTAAAAAATATAATCATTATGTTCCAGAATGCTTGTCGTGATTTACCATTTATGGAATGTCAGGACAAACAACGCCACATACAAAAAAATAACTCCCTAGAAAACTACCACTTGTATACAATGTACCGTAATCCTTTACTCAGCTTTCGAATTTTCAATTCTCCCATTTCAACCAACACCAAACAAATTATCAAGCACACAAACACAACCTTCTTGGATGCGCGATGTCGGTCTCAGCGGGATAAATTTTTGAGCACAAAGAGTATTACCGTCATCATTCATTTCACTAACTTCCTTGCTGAATACACCTCGAAACATAATGCATAAATATCGCCAAAGGCAAATACAAGAATCCCCCTAACTAGTAGTAGTAGTAGTAGTGCTTTTCCATGTGATGCCATGAGCATGCCACTTACTTTAGGAGACTTCACTTTTTCACCCACTAACAAAGCTGGAACAGCGATGAAATGATGAGGGTGATATGATGCCCAGCTTTTCATGGGGTTTATATACTTGAATTCATATAATGTTTTACAATCTGAAATATATACATACATACGTTAGTGTGCACAAAGAAACAAGATCTAATCAACTCGTACGAATCTTCATTCTCCGAAGTCCATCGACCGATTAAGCCTCATATTTGTGGCACATTACATGCAAAAAGCTTTGAAAATGTCTGAACAAAAAAGAAACATTAAGCCCATAATCACGGTTGCATAATTTGACCCAACCCATACGCTCTCTCATGTATTAATGTTCATATATTACTGTGAAGATGAATCATGTCTCATATTTTTATTTGATGCGCAGAAAAAAAGCGATTATATATTGATGTTTGAGTACAAAACTTCCGCTATATGAATTACATAATAGCTTCATGAATGGAAGAGGAAAAATACATAATATTGTCAAGTTCAAAACTGCTTCTTAATAACACGATTGCATAGCCGTATGACTAGAGAAGTTCCGTGATGATGGAATTTATTGATATAAACACATGTCAAAGGCTACCGTAATAATTGTTATGGCTTAATAGAGACGTGCAAAAATGCAAATAGCTCATTTTGCACCATTCATATCTATATATCCCTGCTTCACGCTATTTTCCGAAACAGGGGGATATAATGATGAAACTATAAAGCAATCTAACTGTTTGAACCACTTTTACTAAGGAATGAGTAGGTACTTTTGTGTACAACTGAGATTATTTACCCTAGTGCATCTACGTCATTAACAACATTAAAGATTGGCAACACGAAATAAAAACATTTATTTTACATTGTTTTCTTCTTCTTTATTTTCAGAATGAGATTGGACTCACATTACACATTCCCACTGGGGCTTATATGTCTGGCATGCCTAATGCCAATTCTTGATGCTCAGCGACCCTCAGTGTTATCAGGAGGCGGTCTTCGACCCCTTCTAGGTTTAACACTACGCCAACAACTGCAAGCAGGTCAGCCACCAGTTCCTCGTTTTGACTGCAGTCCTGAAAGCACTGGCTTTGAGCTAGTTACAGGATTCGTTTTCTCATCTCCTGCCGATCTCCTGGACTCTCAACCCGGGACACTAATGTTGGCTGACTGTCTAGAAGCTTGTCGTCTCAACTCTAGTTGCAGAGCTGCCAATTATGAGACTGGTCTTTGTGTACTTTTCAGTGCCGACTCTGACCACCGTCCAGGTAAGAGCTTGATTTCCTAGTGAAATATACTCCTTTTTGAAAAAAATGTTAATGCATTATTCACGTATACATATCTTTAGCCTACAGGCGAGATATTATAGCTTCATTTTAGCATTTTTTCGAGCATAATCGTTCTCAAAAGTATTTCTTTTTCCTTCTCTTGACTTTGTCTCCCAACGCCGAAACCAGACCTATCCAAATCAAGTCATAAAAGCTTTTAGCAATATTGCAACTTTTTCTTCTGGTAACAATAAGAAATTCAGAGCGTAAAACAATATGCATTCAAAGTTCGCTTTAGAGAGAAAAAAACGAGATGAGCTAACCTTGCAAAGTCACAGGAAAAAGAAAATAGTGCCAAAATGTCAGAATCCATCTCTCATTAAAGATTACAAACTTTCAAAACTTCTTTGCTTTTCTAATGTGTACGGATCTATTATGAGCCTAGTAGGAATGTAACACTGCGGTTCTCCTTCGTTACAAGTCAGTGCACTCGGATTCACATGTCGGATTTGATAAAAATATTACTTTTCAACATCACAGCTTTTAATGTATTCCTTACATGTTTCAGACGTGCCTTTCTACCTCCTTCTTCGGTACCTACCTCACATATTCGTTCCCTAATACAAAAAGCCCAAAACCAAATTTAACAAAAAGAAGTAAATTCAACCTGAAATGAATAGTATAATTAATCGCTAGCAGACACCGTTGTTTTATCTTACCTCACACCTATTTTCAATGGATTTTTTTCATTCTCCTCCTTTTAATCTTATTCTTGGTATCAAGAAAGCATTATCATCATCATTCCATCCCTTATAACCCTGGCTTACATTATGCACAAAGATTACCTACCAAGCATGTGTGTCAGAGGAGTAAAATGGAATATAACTAAAGTGTAATACGTAACACATAAGTATATATCTGTGTGCACTCAAAAAATATGCCTGTAAGAGCAAAGGGTTATTATGCTGCATCCTCTTCAATGAAAACTGTACCTAGTTTCTTTTAAACCGAGAATGCAACTCTTGCTAATGGTAAAGTGCATTCCCATTCTTTATAAATTCAGCAAATTTTTGCGAGGATGAACACTGTGAACCATATTAGTTGTAAAAAATACAGGTTAGCTAACTTCATACATTTTATATGTACTACTCCTCCACAACCGACAGAAAGAAACTTACGCTTTAATGCTGCGGTTTTAATTTGCTTTCTTAACTGATTTTTTATCTTAGCCTCTCAGAAAACATTCTAAAGCTAGAGACTGCCGTTCGTGTAAAAGTGCAACCAGAGAAAATATATCCACCCCAAATTCCAAAAGAATAGAATAATATAAGGATCGGTATCAATTACAGCTTAAGAATCGTTCCTGCAAAAAAGTTACTAGGTATATGTTACTCAAAGGAAATTATTCTTACGCAGATTTAGCAGACATTAGGTATACACATTGTAGAACAGACAATGTAATATTTTATTCCTGAAATTTGCCCTCATGCTCTTATTCACAGGTAGACGCACATCATATCACATGTAGCGTGTATGTAAATGCAACAAAAAAATCAGCGAACATCAAAAAGGTGCATACGCATTACCCGTTAGTTTTCTCGAAAGGTACATACTTGCAGTTTTCAGGTATAGAAATGTTGGAACTCATGATCTCGATCTTTGAACAGTGTAAATAAGTACCATACTACAAAATTGTGTTATCATCACCAACTTCTCTGGCGTCAGACGTATATGTATATATACATTTATCATAAGCATTTCATTACTCGTATGTTACACATTGTTTATAATATTATAGACCCCCAACGTCTCCACGTTATGTAGCAAAGTGCACAGACAAACCACATAGACAATACAACAATTTCAATGCATCACCATTACGTTCAACCTTCCTCCACCTCTTTTATTATATAACGAGACCCATTTTGAGCCGAGGATGAGCAATAAACATTGCATCTATTACCTTTCTTCCATTGTTTTTCCCATTTTCTTGTTTAGATGAATATAAAAGTGGGAAGAAAAATGCGTTATTCACATTCAAATTGCTCATTCATTCTGATGATGAACAAAAACTGCAAAGAACCGGTGGCAGAAGGTACACTTGTCGATTCACTACTACCTACGTACTTATATACTATTATCTATTATTGCATACCAACCTTCAACCTACCAGCCTCCTTTTCAAATTCTACGCATGAAATATAATCAGATGTAATGGGGATATTTTCATTAGATTTCACGTTAAGATTAGGGGAAATGAATAATATTCCGGACAAACTCAGGTCTAAACAATTAATATTACAAATTACAAGCGGCACGTACCATACATGAGCTCATACCACACCATACCCAACACGGTTATTGTTGTCCACTTTTGAAAATCTGATAATCATTCAGGAAAAATGTTAATTACCATTTTCATAAAGCCATTGTTCTCCAAACCATTTAGATTGAAAGATGAGCAGAGCCATCATAGACAAGTCACAAAGGTTTAGTATGTTGATGGCACTATTGAGTGTCCACCTATTATATTTTATTGTTTCCTACTTTAAGGCAAGCATTTTCAACCCTAGCAGATAAATACATTTTTACCGAGCATAATCTAATATAAAACATGTGTAGAAGTTTACAACTATCAACTGGTCATAAAAGAACCCACACGAGACCGTGTAGCAAAAAAAATTGTGAATTTTTCATAGTAAATATCAAGATGCATGCAGATGCTAATTACTGGTCGGGTATCATCTTGTTGATAAATTACCTGATTCATTGATCTCACGCAAATCTTATTGTGTGGTAGATATAGCCAACACCACAAGTGTGCAATTCAAGGAAATTTGCTAGTCAAACATGATGGATGACTTGGTGTCATCACCTTTGCGTTTTTCGAACGTGAGCATGAGCAGCATTGCAATGGCTAGCTGAGTATATAACTTAATTACGCTACGAAATACAAGAAAGAAAGGAACAAACACGAGTACAAAACGATTTTGATTTTAAAGTGTGCCATTCACACTTCAGAGGCTTTGAAGTATGTGACTACAACATTTAATCAGAAAGTTATCAATCATTAGTGATCCCAACAGACGGAAAAACGGCTTTTCTCGCTTTCACAGAGATTCTATTGAACTAGGGAACATCAAGGTACAACAACTTTTGCTGTTACTAAACCAATTATTTGATTTGCTCCACAAAAGAGTAAAAAGGAAAATATGTTTGCATGAATGAAGATGAAAACTACAGCTTTAAGTTGCATGTTGTGCTTTGCCACGAGAAAGGTAGCCGGCTGAGCAAACCCGACTAAATGAAGTATAGATTTGCACTTTCATCAGAAGCAAGCCCAAAATTATGGTTTTTATCTCGTTGAAAAAAGGCTTGCTATATCATTTCAGAACCTGTAGCCTGAAAAAGAACTAGCCTGTAGGCTATCATACCATATATATGCAAGACTTTTTGACATTGCATGTGAAACCTCTTGTTTGTTTCTGGAAAGTAAACAAGGTGTGAATATGAACTAATTGCTAATTCAAACATTCCTAAACATGGAGCTTTAAATATACAAACATACAAGTATGCATATAACGGGTATATTACTAACTTTTACATGAATTCCTATATACCACCCTTTCCTGTTCTCATCATCACCACCTAAAGCTATCGGAAGAGTAATCAGAAAACCAATGAAGTGGACGACGAAAAAATGGTGCATGCACTGCTGAAGCCCATGTAATTACAATCAACTGTTTCCTTCCATAACCGTTCCTTCGGGAAAATGAGCTTAAATGATCACGACTTTATACGTCAACCAACTAACAAGTGCGTATATATGCATCCTTGCTGTTACTAAAAAGGAAGAGAAAAAGGGTCACAGCTGACCACCATTTTCATCCTTATAAAGCAGAACAAGTGCATAGTAGACATCTTAGCAGTGCCGAAGTTTTTTTTATATCATCATCGCTTTTTTGTACGATCCAATTAGCAGTCTATATAGTACATTAAGTATACCGCCTCAATTAGCAACGATATTGAAAACCGATTCCTGTGATGGCACCAACATAGACCTTCATGGAAGAGCGTCATCATCATATCGCTCTGCCACGATGATGATGAAAAGCATGAACGGGAACGTGAGGAAAGGATTTTTAGATTAACATAATAAATACGTTCGTGCAATACGATAATTAAAGGTCGGGCGGAATATTATCGAAATCTAACTAGCAAACTCTTACGAGAACATGAAAACTCATAAGAGACGAGAACAAAAATAGCAAGAAAAAAAATTTGCATTTCGCATTTTATTATATATATATACTTATTATCTCGCCTTTGCGCATCATTACATGCATTGAGTAAAGAACAAAACTGTAGTTGGTAACATGATCGTCCCAATAATACTATCATCATCAATATTGCAAGTTAATATATTGATCTTATCACAACACCAAAATCACAATCATTCACAACATTAGCGTGAACATTAGGAGTGAAGATGCCGTAAAAATAAGACTTGGTTTATTTTTATGACGCATTAAGCATCACAACTTGTATACTAACAAGCGACTACCATGCAGCAGGGTACATACATTTTTTTATTCTCTTGATAATGCATCATCATTATAAAATGTATTGTGAATGACCAAGCCATAATAATAATAATGATAATAATAGTAATATCTTCTTATCATAGTTTGAAACACATGAAATCTATTGCCATTTCCTATTTCCCCTTTTAAGCGATGAAATACCGTTAGACAACAGGCAGCAAAGCAACTTCTTTATACAGCAAAAAAAAGAGCTGCAAAACGATAAACTATCTCATGATGATGAAACATATACAGCGAGCATACCTGTATCAGGGAAATGCAGAGCAAGCGAACCTTGCTCAATTTTTCATTCACCTTTTTACTTCTTTTCTTTGCACAAAACTCAATTAGCCAAGTTTGAAGGAAACGTATTAACCAGTAATAGTGATGTGGTGCTCCGTCTTTCTCGGAGGTTGAATGCAATGGCTTGTAATGCTCTTCACTCATTTATCAGCATCATCCACTGAACATTCTCAATATCTATCAGTTAACAAACACATCAGCAAAAGAATATATGTATACATAGGCATATCGGTTGATGTTGATATTGGCGGTGAGATGAGATGTGAGCTTGATGCCATATCAAAATATTAAACTTGAGATTGTATCCTTGTGTGTAGTAGTCTAAAATCACATTTTGCTTATTATGGTGAATAGATGGATGAACGGCTAGTTGTAGTTGGTTTGATGACGAGTTTTGATGCGGAGCGATAATTAGCTTTTTCAATGAGAAAACTGCAAACTCATCAAAATCTTCAGTGTTTTACAGTAGGCATGTCTATGTGTAGTAAAACATAGGTATAAAGGAGCATTCCTCATTCCCTGTTACAATGAGGTTGCTTTTTTCTGCTATTGATGCCTTTTTCAAACACATAATCCCATCATTATTCATCAGTCAGGCCAAAGCTAACGACAAAAGTGGCACCCCATCCCATCTGTTTCATCAATATTATGCTACCATGCCTTTCAAATCAAGGCATGTGACGATATTCTTCAAAAGGGAATAAGTATATTTTTGTGCAACAAGTGTACACATGTTCTGCCTTAGATGTATGATACATATAAGTGTACACGCATTATAGGTTTTTTCAAAGCACACATATCAAAAACAGACACTGTAAAAGTGTGACATTTGTTACACACAAGTAAGTTCTTCTTTCCGAGGGCTTCTTTCTACCTTGCTAGGACATCATTGCATAACATGTCATAATAGCAAAGCGAACATGACAGCCTGATCGAAAATACACATTCATTCTTCATCGTCCAAAACCTGTCATGATGATACGAGCAACTTGCATTTCCTTGCGAGTAAAAAACGGATTTTTTTGCTGCCTACTTCTTTTACCTTTACCCATATTTATTACAATTATGCATTTCTGCAAGGTTACATTAGACATGCGACTATAAAGTATCGAAAATAATATGAATTACTCGGGCTGCCGTGAAGAAAACTAGTTTTTCTGACAAGTAATGTAGGTAACCACACGATGTATTACATTAATGCTGATGCTCACCTTCATATATATATATATATATTTAACGTTAGATATATCACCTCTGACCTTTAACTGAGAAAAATTGTACCTCGTTTTCTCAGATTGGCTTCCTGTATTAACATTCTTAAATGACATGCTTCATCGTTCTAATATGTTTTAATATAATATGTCGTACACCACACGGTATAAGAATGCGCAGCACCCAACGTAGTAATCTTCTAAGTTCTGTAAAATATGAACTTGACATTCACAATCTTAACAATATATCAGAATCAGAATAGCATATTTTTTATCCTATCATTCTTTTGCTGTTCCCATTTCTGCACCTAAACTACGTAATGTGTATACTTTGCGAAGCCTGTTAGAAAGGAAAGAAATGTTACGGCAAACGACACTCGTGAACGGAACCAATTACTGAGCATCCGCACAGATTAGCATCTTCCCAGCGTTATGAAGGGAATAAGAGGGCGCATTTGAAAACTCTCTATCTCAACAGTCGTAATCTTCACACCACTCATGCCTACTTATGGGTGCACTATATAGTACAATAAACATTTCTCACACGCAATACATACGTTTATTGATAAAACTGCAGAGCAGGCTGTGGCAAACAATTATGCAAACAAAAAGAATAGAGTCCCGTCAAAATGCAACCGTGCCCGACTGGGAAGATGAGTAATAATGAAAATGTTTTTAATCGATGAAACTTCTCAAGAGAGAAATGACAGACCGTATCATTAGCATGTTTGCTCCACTAATATGAAAACTTGGTCATGAGCAGCACGCAACACATTGTATTTAACAATATAATTCATCTTTATATTTGCTCGCAACTCGAGTCCCATTTCCCGGTAGAAACTGCGGTAATATTCATCATGAGATAGTGAAAAACAACTTATAATGTACCTTCAGCCATTATACGGATCAGTGCTCAGGATCTCAAATACACACCGTAACTAGGATAAAGACTATGATTACTGACAGTAGTAGGCTAGTAAAAACATTTTGCATATTACTGTGCAACTCTTTGGTGAGCAGCATAATCAAATTACTTTAATGCTTCATCCGTATATCCATCGACGTGCATTATGTTCCCACAGCTCGAAGTACAACATGACAAATTTAATTGAGTCATTATACATAGTATAGCATTAAATTTGCATAAAAACGAAGCATGAGTTATGGATTATTGTATAGATCAGCCAGGCAAGGAAGCGCAAAAAATCCTGTTTCATATTCCCCCGAAAAATTTAGCTTTGCAGTGTGTATAAAGACTATTCGCTTCCTTGTATATAAATTCCATAAATCAAATCAATCGATGGGACATGCATAATTCATATTATAATCGAAAGATTGAAACTACTGCATATTTTAAAATGCAAATCAAGGTGGATTGAAAAAGTTGATATGCTCCAGCCTTGTCAGTCAGTATGTCAATAGTTACAAAGACGCTAATCCTAGTAGTTTTTATGAACTTGTTTTGGTCTTTTGCGGCTTGACTGTGGTGACCATTTGGTTAAAAAAAACTGTTTGAATCCCAATACATATAACGAAGATGAAAAGTAAGCAAGTTTTCAAATTTAGTCTCAAATTTAAAAGCCACAGCAAGTAGCCACAACAAACCAGAAGCATATCAACCAGATGAAATCAGAGAATGAAACGAAATGGTCCAGCTGTGAAATAATAAAACAACACATAACAAAGAAGTTGCTCAATTATTGTTATCGTCGAACCACAACCATGCACAGCAGCACAGATGCTGACACAGTCGTGAATCCTCTCACTGTAATGCATTAGGAATTGACTGTTTTTCGCGAAAAAGTAATTGCATTCCACTTTCAAGTGAATTGCTTATTGCCTTCGACTTCTTTTGGGGAAAATTTGTGATGACAAGAAAAGTCATGACCCGCAGGATGTATTCGATTTACACCCAGCTCTGCTTCGCTCATGTTTAGAACGATTATGAAAAAAAGTAGATTGTAGAAAAGCAAGAGCATTTTCCCCCACACAGAATAAATCATCGCCAATAGAAAAGACAAATGAGGCTGAGTGAGGAAAAGAAACGCTGCTACCATTTTGTCTTCGGGAAAGAAGGAGACTTCACACGACGAATCGCTGTACGATATTTTCGTTTGAATTTGTGCAGCTAAAATTACCAACAAAATGCAACAACCACTCACCATTATTACAACAATGATTATAATATCTCAATAAAGCGTTCTATTTCAGTACATAATTCGCTTTAAGTAAAATGCACGAAAATCTGCATGTGTCTATGAGCATGCTCATGATGACAAAAAAAACCACAATAGCCAGCTAGAAAGAAATACATATCACATCACCTAATTTTGCCACAACACCGCAAGTGAATTTCAGTTCATGTAGCTAAAAATAAAGATGCACTGCATTGATGCAAAAATTGAGACACAGAATAAACATCTAAACGTATTTTTTTATGTATACCATCGCCAATCGAAAGCAATGCGTCCACCTTTAGAAAATGGGACTTGGTGATGATTATTGCCACCGTGTACGTACCTGTGGTTTAGTCAAACCAGGACAAGTTGTACAAAAAGTAAAAATCTATTTTCTGATGTTTATAGGCAACTTGTTAGCACTAAAAAGCGTTACTGTCACCGTATATACATAGATCATTCTGACCATTATTTTTCTAAAGCCATGATATGCACGTGTGTATATGCAGGGTACAATGTGGCGAGTTTGGACTGGCTGATGCAAAGTAGGACTCCATGATGAGAAAATGCATTTCAAAGTGCATGGCCAAACACTTAACCAAATAGCCCTCGTGAATGCAGAAACAAATTGCAACGGATTTAGCAAAAATACTTTTGCCTGCAAAACATATAACAATGGGAACACGCATGTATGGTAGCTGCCATAAAGAAAAGTAGTCAACTCCTCATCCTCGTGGTTGTCGTGTCTAGGGAATGATGTAATGAAAATAAGATTCATTGTACTAGAAATCGAAATAAACAAAAAAAAATTGGTGTGGTTGACGGTGGCCAAAAAAATGCCGAATCGGATGACGAAAGATGCACTGAACAACAGCGAGTATTTTTGTCATCATCATCAGATTGAAACCAAAATGCACCTTTCTTCGGACTACCTCCTATTTGACTGCCTGCATATAATGTTTACGCGAAGTATTAAATGCATTGCATGAAATTCAGTGGATTCTAGAACAGCGAGACTGATTTCTAAAAACCTACATTCCTCAATATTTTTACGAGCATTTTCACTTGTATTATTACGGTCCCTTGTTATCTCTTCATAAAAGCAGACAAGTACATGTGAAAGCACGGTTGTAAGTAAGGTAAAAAGCATGGGAAGCAAACTTTTTCGTAAACATATTTAAATTAATGGAATGACTCGATATCTCGACAGAGCTGGTGGCTATTACCAATTTTGTTTGTCCTTATGAGCTAAATTTACACTCGCTTACAATGTAACCAGCCACCTGTTATTGTTGCATTGTAGTAAAAAACAGATGGGCAATGCAAGTGCAATTTCTGCTCCCTCTTATTAAGAATTATTACACACAAAAAAAGCTTTATCTTTTTCTTTATCTCCAATATACCGAGATACATGCACCCTCTGCTATCCTTTTCATTCTTCTCTCAAAATCACCCTCAATTCTTTACATTTCTAGTCACGGATATCAATCTTCCTCGCACAATATAACAAATACAAATTTGCATTCTCGCTTTCTTGGGAAAATGGTTGTCCAAATTACTTTCAACGAGCCCTATAAAGTAAAAGTTCTAATTTTTGTCGATTTTGTTTAAATGCCTACAATACATTTTTTTCTGTGTCACTAGGTGCATTGAGCTCATCTCAGTTCCCCGTTTTCACCTTGTACGCCCAAAAAGTATGTCTGAGTGGACACTGTGACCGAGCTTGGGACTATGAGCGTGTACCAGACTTTAAACTGAAAGCCAGAGGTCAAGAGCTAATGAAGAAGCAGAGGAAAACTGGAAGTCGAACAGCTTGTATGGAACTATGCCTCTCTGAAAGAGATTTTGTTTGCAGGTAACCGAAACGAATAATAATTACACACATTCTTTTAAAACTCTGATCTAATCACATCATACTGACCTACATCAGCATGCAAGGTCAAGTTTACACCACAGACAATCATGCATGGTACGGTAAAGGGCGACACGATATTACATTCTACAATATGGCATACCAAACATGCATATATATGCATTTATGAAAAAGCCACAACGAAAACATAATGGAACGATTTTCATTCTAAATCATCGAAAGAAAAGAGAAAAACACTTGCTGATGTCAAAACACATCATTCACTGCATCACCTTTGCCCTTTCATGAAACCCAATTAGTAGCAGCATACATTGTGTGGAACAACAAGATGAAAAAAATCAGGTCAGTCTCTGCAACAAGATGAGTTGTTTTTTTTGTATAAAGAGAAAAGAACCAGGAGGGGAAATTTGCAAGCTGTGGTGCAAATGTCAACTGTTTCTCTTATTGTCTCTGTCACAGACGCACAGTATGAACCTTGCAGATTTATCTTAAAGGCAAACACATAAGTAGAGTAAAGAGGTGCAAGTTTATGTTACGGATAGTAAGTATAAGAAGGCAAATTGTGACGGGATAAAATTGCATGCATGCATAATCGCTTTCGAAGATTACTTAAAGGACTAGAGAGACCTCATTAGGAGGCAGAGGTGAGGTGACTTCTTTCAGATAAGTGGAATCGTCTCTTCAGTATCATCATACTACAAACCAATGACAAAGCAGTCAGTTGGTAGTTATCTAGTGTATATAGGTACGTTTCACACACCAACATGAAGCAAACACCTAACTTTTTTCTACGTCTCACTCAACTAGTGCATACCACTTGTGGTTCATTACCTGTCCCATGATTTTCTTTTTCATTCATTTAATCAGTAACGTAATGTGTAAAAAAAAGGAAGGATTCAAAAAATGATCCAGATAGTAACACAGAGATAATGAGGATACCCAGATTGTACGTACGTACATTATGTATTAATACAATAGGGGAAGGAAAGTACCGGTTTAATACGAAATGCATGTCGACAGGATTTTTGTTCACTTTACTTTTACGTTAGAAACAAACTAGCTTCTTCATCTTCTTCCTAACCTCCTCACCCAGAATTGAAATAATAATGGAAGGAAGCCTCTGTCATGCATACCAAGGAAATCCATTGTCCGTCGCATGCTCCTTTGTATTTGTTTTGTAAAATACACTTGTTTTGTGTGATGTGATGACGATTTGCACCTTACAACTACAAGCACATTGGAATGACTGCGTTACGCGATTCGAGTAAGATTATTCAGGTTACATGTAGTATACATGCATCCAATGTAATAAAATGAAGAGCAGCAACACACGCGTTTTCAGTGAGAGGGGAAAATACTTAACATTATCGATTTTTTATTTAATAAATCCCCGTCTTTCCCTCAGGCTACTGCAAAATAATGTTTGAATGAAATCAAATGCTAATTTGCATTTTTAAGTCTCTTCTAAGTTCTCACCACATCCTGCAATATCAACATCATTACAAGCCTTGCAATTTTCACATATATAAAAAATTCAAATGATTCTTAGGGAACACATGCTTTAAAAAACGTTAGCTCTGGAAGTAAGCTAGACATCAGCTCGAAAAAATCACCGCTCTAATCATAATCATCTTGAACATCATTACAGCTGCTAGCATTAAAAATTACAGTAATAATAGAGAGTGAAGGGGTTTTGATGAGGGGAAATCAATAAAAAACTGGCTTTGGCTCTTGCATTCCATCAATCAGTTCGAAAAACGTAGCAAAATGATGTTTTCCTTACTTTTACACGTACACAAGTCCCGCAACAGAAGCCGACTCAGTAATTTCTTCGGAGGTCGGTAAAACTGATTTTTTAAATCTGTTGCCTGATATCCATCGCACAAATTTTTCATTTAACATTCAAATGTAGAAACCCAGAGCGCCCAGAACTAGTCTACCATAATACCAACGAAATTGCTAAAGTAGAAAAATATATTCATTCTTAAAAAATACCCAGCTAGTTGGTAGCCATGCTTCTTTCAATTTTTCTTATTGATTTTACTTCCAACTAGTATTCGTGGTTTAGTCTAAAATAGACAAGCTCAACTCAAACAAAATTAATAGGGCCATTAGTTAATGTTAAGGTTAAACACGAGTGTTTCGCTTACGCACGTAAATCCTGAAATCTGCAAGAAAATTGTTTGAGTCGATTTTATCTTGTATAGTTAACTGATATTGCTATTTTTGATAAACCTACAATTAGTGAGTGTGTACATGCATGCAAAGTGAAAAAACATGTGAAAGGAGAATCTCTTAGTTAAGTTTTGAAACTGTTAATTTCACTAAGGTAAAGGTCAGGAAAGACAAGCGCAAAGTTTGAGCATGCAGAGCTGTTCTCGTAACGGGTACTATTTTGCATGAAAACTACTATTTATTGAAAATTATACCTGTATGGGTTTTTTAACAGCACGCGGATGTATAGTATTGAATATTATGCATGGTACACACATCATCAAAATTTGTCTTGCAATTGCATAATATTCTTCAGCAAGTTATACGATTTCAAAATTTAACGATGAGTGAGGTCTTTAAAATAGACATATCCAATTAGCTAGTCCTATTGTCTTTACATAATGAACACATGTGTAGATATATATGATTTTTTTGTAACTCGTGCTGTATCAAAATTTTCTGCAAAAAAGTAAGAAAATCGCAAAGTCGAATTTGTTAACATTCAAGGTATTTGCAACACATTAATGATACATACGGCACTATGACATATTCATATATAATTTTAGTCAGTTCGATCGTGTTTGCATATTAGTACTATTCACATGCAAATCTAGTAAACTAGATGGCTTTATAGCTCACATTTTTCACCCATAGTTTCCACCAAAGATTCGGACACTTTGGTTATTGATGAAATTTAAATAAATTGGCACGATTCCATTCTTTAAATAAAAATGTATTGCATCTCTTCCAAAAATTATTGATATGTGATTTGATTCATTTAGAGCTGTTCCTTGAACTTGAAGTGAGCTTAAATCACCTTTATCATTTGCACGCACGTACTACAAAACTGCATTAAATTTGCATAATCAAAACCCTTTTAAACCCCAAGAGTGCATCTATATAATAACAGTAATCAAATCGTTTTTGCATCGACGCGACCTGTTTTCTGAATAGTTCCGTTCTTTCACTTATAAATTGCATGCAAAAAAAAACTTGAGAAAGAAGAGGAACATAAATAATATGCGAGTGGGCACGTGATCCCATGCAGAATGCAAATTACACGACAATATAAATCAGTTTCTATACACGTGAATACAAATTGATAACATGGTAAAAATTCTACTTTGGTTCAGATAGATGCATGTTTCGATAGCTTTCATCAAGAAGTGATTTCATTGTGAAAAAATGGAATTAACACGGTGGCAAGGGAAGTTCCTGTCAACTAGTAGAGCACACATACACACATACTTGTAGTGTGCTACTTCTCACATGAGGCTCTTAAAAAGCTCGCACACGTTCCTCCTTCTCTGATCAATATATTATATTCCATTCAACATCGAACTCCGTGTACATTCTTTAAATGGTCAGCGATGCTTCTCAGAACCATTATTAAAGCATTTTAATGGTGAATTACACCAAAAGTCCGTGAAATAATTTTACATACTTGGGCTGTCTTTTGTTAAAATCTCTTGTTAGGCGGTGCGGATGACATTGTATTGAAGTTTGATATAGCTAAACATATAATGTCTTGTTAAGTAGCCGTGAAATTAAAAAATGCACTCTGTGACATACACACATACATAATAACACGAGGCATGAAATATCAACCATCATAGAACACAAGAACCAGTGCCAATTCATTACATATGGTACAGTTCAATAGGTATACGGGAAGTTGTAAGTCACGAAAAATATTGTGACATTTTTGTTCCTGTGAAACGAGAGACGGAGTAAATCATGATGGTGATGCTTTCATTTAAGTAAAGACGATAGCATATCGTATCACTGATCTAACTACAAGAAAAAATGTCACCTGTCCACTGAAAAGCTCTTGTAAACTAGAGTGCCATAGTGTGCTGTTACATGTCTAGTCATCGCATGCTATTGTGCTTCAGTCATCTCATTACTTTTGTAAGTGTAACCTTGTAAATATACAAAGTAGGGAAGAAGACCATTTAGTACAGGTAGTTAGTTGTTGATGATGACGATCATTATTGATGAAAATATGCAGCTTGTTAATCGCAAGTCAACTGGATATTTTTCTGCGTGTTAACATCCCTGTCGTGAGCTCAACTGATGGTGTCTTAAGAATAATACAACTATAGAATCGGTGGGGTTTGCTATATACGTTTCCCCTGATTAAAATAATCACAGCATGTTCCTTTTTACATCATGTGTACTACTTCAAGAGCTCTCTATCTTTTGTCCTTCTCCACAAAAGCAAGCATGACTCTTGCTTACTTACTTATTCATACACGTTTTTTGGAATAATGATGAAATGAAAACGGACCTTTGTAACTTGAGCCTTGTGTTATGGCGGCGACAAAATTTCGTGACGACCAATTTTGAACGAAGTATCTAAATTGAGCCGGCGGTCCGTTAGATTCAACTCGTTGCTTTGTAATGGATTTACACGCTTTTCATATTACATTCCAAAAGCAATTCAATCTGAATAAATGAACAATGTCACACAAACCATGAGAACCTGCAATCCAAACCTATAAAGAGATCTACATCACTACTCCCATTCAACAACTCAACCTGTATTCATATTCGGGATGATCGTCCAATTCATCAATATTGGCATATGAAATAGTGCATAAGAAAAATGTTACAGTAAACGTACAGTGTAAATACATTCCGCAATTGCATTCTAACGTTAGTGTTACCACTTTCAACTCTTTGTATGCCAGACAAGATAAAGGAATAACCAGTCGTTGAAAATCTTTCTGCAGGTGAAAAAAGAGACCAGAACAATATATCCTTTTAACGCTGAATGCCGGTTTTGAAACCGAGATCGGAAAACTCATAAGAAGCGCATATAATGTACTTTGCTGCGAAAAAATCCATTCATCTCAGATTAGCCGGTACCTCGTTGAAGTTGACACTCACTGTCCATTTAAGAAATTAGCTTATTACCAACAAACAAAATATATTATTCTTTTTTCGCCTTCGTGTGCCAAAGCGAATCCTTTCTTGCACCACACCGCAGTCACAGTTGCAGTTTCAATTGTACCTCATCAATTCAACAGGCATTCATGTCGACCGCCTCCCAGATAAGCATTTTAAAAGCCGATGCTTAATTGTATTATTGTAAGGAACCGGTAATTAGTTTCCATTATGATGCAGCGAGTAAGTCACTTGGCTTCATTATTATAACAACGTACACGTCTGTACCTCACTGCAGAGACAAATAGGTATACAAAACCTCCATTCCGTTTTTGCTAAATAGGCACAACTTGGGTTTGGCAGTCGGTGATTGCAATCAATCAGTAGTTACATATGTTAAGAAGTAACAGACCAATACCAGGAAGGGAAGGACATGTATAACGAGAATTTGAGAATACAATCCATGTGGTAATTACAGTGACACATACGTAATGCATGAACACTAGTATGTGATAAATCTAGTAATGACACAGCAGCATTGTCTCAAGAATGAACTCCAAGTTTCAAACGGAACTTCCCTTTTTATGAGCATTCCATCTCCAGCTTACAGTTTGTTTTAAAGCAAAATCGAACCTCCGATAGGGCCATACCAAATTCCTACTATTGGATTCAATACATATTTAAGAATATCGACACCAGTAGCATGTCTAATTTGCAGCCAAAAATAAAAACAGGGCCAATGACACTTTTCATCATCATCCTCACAACCACATACTGCCATCATCATTATTGTTGTTCCAAAGGTACTGAAGAAAGGGTTTACCTGTAGCTTGTCACACACTGCTTTAAGAATGAAGACAAAAAATCATGTGTAACCAATTATAAGTTACGTGAAGCGTATATCACTGCATTCTCTCATAAATAACTTTTGCATGTGATCAAGAAAACGGAATATTTTTCAGCATAATACCATGATTTCCTATGTATTGGCATTTCTGTTGCTACCGTTGTCCAAAGTTAAGACATACTGATTTCTCTGTGGCTTCCGTAGATTGCGGTAACAAAACTGTCAAAACCTTTAAACATGGTGTTAATTTCTCTTGTAACTTGTCAATTCTTACAGATCTGCAACCTACAGCAAAGATACAGGAGACTGCTCCTTGTCGGACATGGACAGAATGTCTCTTGGAGCTTTGAACGCAATTGAATCTGAGAACGGTACTGACTACATGGAATCTAACTGTGTGAGCGACCCAACCAAACTTTGCGATTTCAAACCTCTGGATGGGAAAATCCTCAAGACTGTTGATGCCGTCTACCAGGAAGTCGCTACGGAACAGGATTGCAAGTAAGTTTTACAACAATCAAGATACTATCATTTCTCAAAATCAATTTTCATGGCTTGCATCTTGTAACCAAACAAGAGCATCTTGTTAGACATCTTCATTTTCCTCTGAAACCTGGCAAACTAAAATTAAAACGATATATATTTACGTGCACTGCGTTTGCTAAAAACATCTCAGTACAAGAACCCGTTATTCGACAAATCAAAATTATAAAAATCTGCCAGAAACGCATACTTGATAAACTTTGCGTATCAAGATCAGATAAAGAACAAGATATAAATGCATATAAATGGAGATAGCAAAGTTGTTTGAGCCAATGAATCCGAATTCACAGCTAATGGATTCTGTACCTACCTACACAAAGAAATTGTACGTATTTGTATTATATTTGTCTGTTTTGCTTGCAGCGAGAAGTTAGGTCAGTTGAATAAATAACAAATGTTGCATTGAGGTCTGGTATGAAACAAAAAAATGCTAAATTGTAACCTTCCATAACAAAGGTTAATGCAGACAAACAGGTGAATTCATAAAAACATCAGAATAATTATGAAAGATCCCAACCGTATCAAGGGATAACTCACCTTGAGCAAAATAAAAAACAAGAAATTCCACCGCCTCCACAATGCAATTTTCTGTCACATATACAATCAACCAAATGACCAAAGCCGGAGGTGAAGGAATGAAAGCTGATGTGCTTGAATTTCTAATTGTGAAATGAATACCCAGTCACCCTAAATGACAGTTATCATCATATATGCTAATTTAGAACTAGGAAAACCCTCCGAAACTTTTATGGTCACTATACAAGCATCAACATGAACTTTCATGGCATACATATATATGGTCATTCGAATTCACTTTAAAATTTCATTTTTTTCATTGTTTTTTTCTGAAATTGCAGAAACCTCTGTTTGAACACTGCATTCCGCTGTCAGTCATATGATTACAACGCAACGGGAGCTCAAGTTTGTCGACTCAGCCACCACAACACGTTGACACTATCTCAGATCCGGGAGCCATTCCTCGCCGTTCCTGACGCATCCACCAAGGAACTTTCAGCTTGTTACAATGTCAGTGTGGATTGCCGTGCTGGTGACATGATTGCGACCGTGAGAACCTCAAAGATTTTCCAAGGAAAGCTGTATGCTAAAGGAGCACCCAACAGTTGCGCTTTGGACGTTCAAAATTCTCTTGAATTTGCATTGAGACTGCCATACACGGATTTGGAGTGTGGAGTACAACGGGAAGCTATGGGGAGATACTCAACTGAGGTAAAATAAAAATTATGAAGAATCTCTTTAACGTATGCATATGCAAACAGTTTTTGCAAGTTGCATATTTTTTTTTGCTTTGAAGCAAAATGCAGCTTTACAGGATTACATATGTATTTACGTAGGCATTTGAAAATACAGTGTAAGCTCAAATCAGTAACAAATTGTGCATTTTGGTTATTACATAAGGAAGGGTTTCATGCACTAACCATGCAATCATAAATTGCAAGTTATTTGTATATACACCCCTTTTTACGACTAGATCTCAAATTTGATATCTTTCTTGTTGAGTGAAAATGTAAATTTGAGGAGATACTTGCCATTCTGGTCTTGCGCAACGTGACCCTGGTTTTAGTTTGACTCACGCTATATACATGTTGATCAGGGGCATTCTTTGCTTGTTTACTTTCTTTCTCTACTACACAAAGTACCGGTTTCAATAGAATGTTGTTAAACCCCCATTTTCAGTATTCTTAATAGGTACTGACCACGCTCAAGTACATAACTGTCACTCAAAAGCACTGCTGTCATTGTGAAACTGCTGTCATAGGTGTTATTTTTATCTCATTAGGGCATGCTTACAACAGTAACTACGAACAAGAAATATAGAGGGTTTTACACGATTGGGGCATCATGAAGCTCCGGAAATTAATCAATGGGGCACATGTCACAATCAGGATCTTAAAGAACAGTATGAAAATTTAAATAATAAACCCTGAAAATTTCTTTTGAAAATTTAGGTTATTCTTCAACATCACGACCAAATCGTCACAGCATCAGACATGGGATTGTCAGTAGCATGCCAATATGATCTCACTAACAAATCCGTTTCGAATGAAGTTGACCTTGGAGTATCGCCAGATCTCAAGCACTCCATCACTCAAGAGAGTATTGTTGACTCACCCAACGTGGCAATGCGAGTTACAGATAGACGTGGCGAATCAACTGGATCTGCTCAGGTGGGTTTTTATTAAACGACATCATATTTAGTTGTTAAAATGGCAACAAAGCTAACGACATTGTTTACTCTTATACTCACACCATTACATACTCCCAGCTGCCATATTTAACGTGGGGTAGTCTCTTACATAAGAAGATGATTACTTAACATTGAATGTAATTTTGTGCCGTAGGTTGGAGACCCGTTATCTCTCAGATTTGAAATTGTCGACCCCAACAGCCCATACGACATTTTTGTACGAGAACTTATTGCCATGGATGGGGTGGATGGATCTGAAATCATGCTTTTGGATGGTGAAGGTTGTCCTACCGATCAGAGAATTATGGGTGCTTTGAACCGAGCTTCAGATGACCAGAAAGCTTTAGTGGCCCACTTTGACGCTTTCAAATTCCCTACATCAGAGATCGTGCAGTTCCGTGCTCTAGTTACCCCATGCTTGCCAACCTGTCAACCCGTCATTTGCCCAGTCGTTGATGGAACCGGCCTCTTCCAAGAGATTCCCAGCTTGGGACGTAGAAAGAGACGTATGCTCAACGCCACATATGAAGAGTCTATCTCAAATGAGCTTGATGATTTCCACAGCCCTTACTTCACGATCAGCACATTGAACGACAGACGATTCAGACGTGACTTGGGAGCTGAGAGGAATGAAGTTTTACCTCAAGAGGAGATGCTTTTGGTTAGATCTATCCACATTTCAGATCGTTTTGGTGCAGACAAGAAGCGTGATCGTAAACTCTCTCAAGATACTGACTTCCACGACAATGACTACAAAAGACATAGGTCACAACAATCATTTGAAGATGATGAGGTAGAAACACCTACAACAGAAAGCAGACCTGTTGATCAACAGAGGTCTGCCACTTGCATCAACTTATCCACAGTATTAGGAGCTGGCGCTGTCGTAGTAGGCGTACAAATCGCATTGCTTATAATAGGTGCTATGTTGTTTTTGCGAAAACGTGACGCAAGTAAGAAACTACTCCCACAGCAAGCACCTAGACCATCTCCACAACAGACAATTTTTGTCAAGAGGTATTAGATATTAAAGAATACTAGTTCATAAATTTAAAAAAAAGTCCAGTGTAATAACCGCCCCATGAAAAGAAAAACACTCGCTTTTCTCCCAATTTAACATGTTTTTTTTACATCTTTGTACAAACCTCATTAATTTCCCTGAAACCTACTGAACACATACATTCCAGAACAATTTTTAAAGTAAGACTCAGTTTGAGACTTGATAATTCCAACCGAACAACATTGTAATACATACTGTTAATACTGCTTAGTACGAATGTGTCAAGAAGTACACATTTACATAGTAATTGTTATGTGGCTGAGTAAGCCAGACCCTTCTTGATATCTCATTGCCTTACCATGTTTTACATTTAGGAGTTTTTCTTTAGTTACTTTAGTATTAAAAACTTTACAGAGGGACAGTGCAAACAAAAGCAGACTACCAATTTTTAGATATAATAATTTTGCTTGCACATTGAACATGACGTAATGTATGATTCCCCATTTTAACTCCCCCCAAAAGTTCAGATCAAACACTAGACTATATACTAGATAAGGTGAATACAGTTCCAAATGACGAGAGGTCCTACAAGGTCTATGTGATACAGAGCGTTGCATTTTTTCTCCCAAAAAATGGCAATAGTGACTAAACTAACTATATAAAAATGGATGGTGTGCTTGACTGACTGACCGTTTACCAATAGATTTTAGTTGATAATACATGTAGTATATACACCATGTAACGTTTTAAGCACCTAAAACCTATCATTCAATTTGTTGATAAGATTATTATTTATAGTAGTTGTGTGGGATATCGGGACCAGAAATAAGCCGCCAAATTAGACGTGAACTATGCACGAAATTCATTATTTATTGATAACACTACATTATTACCACTTTCATTCTGAGTAATTTTGATTTAAGTTGAAGTTTGCATTATGCAGCGGAGTATATTATTATTAGAATTGAGTAAGCCTTTGGAGAAGCTGCCAAAATACATGTAAACACGAATTGAAATTGCATCGGTTTTTTATATCTCAAAGGGGTTCCTTTTTATACGGTAAAAGGTTGGGGGTATTATTTTTTGGGTGCATTAGTCCGTAAGTTTCCTATATATTAGCAACTATAAAACATTTTTCATTAAAAACAGCAGCAGTAGATATATATATATACACATAAGCACCGAAACATTTTCATTCAATCATTCGTGTATTTATACCATATATATACAATCAAAATCTCAATCAGCCAGTTGTTTCTTTCATCTCATATCATTACTATTCTCATTATCACATATTTAAAGCATGTATTGCTGGTTAGCATCATCACACAAACTTTTCGCTTGCTGTCGATGAAAGTCTTGCCTGGCCTAAGCAGTCTTGAGTTAAAAGAAAGTGAATTATTATTAATGAAAAAGATATGTTGGGAAAAGAAACAAGAAACGCAATCAAAATAATGAACAAGAAATACTGTTACGAACTCCACTAACAGGTCCATCTACTAAGCTATCATCACTCAAACTCATGTACATTTACGAATACGACTCAAATCAATCCACGGGCCGTCTCCCGTCTGTTTTCTATCATCCTAATGAAAACTAGAATATAAAAAAAAAACATTTCAGCAGCTATAATATTATGATACAATTGTTTTGATTTTTCATGACTAGTCACACAACAAAAGGAAAGCTTGTTGTTGGTGATGACAGATTTCATTTCAAATCCTTGTTCGAAATTCTGAAAAAAAAAATTGTAGGAATCCATGGGAAGTCTCAAAAGAAGTCATCGACCCAGTAATTTATTATTACCTAACGTAACTTTAAACACATACTTAGCATTTTTATAAGTGTGTGCACTTAGAATCGGAAATTGCAGAGTTTGATGTAATGCTATAATATGCTACTAATTCATGCTTGTTCATCCATTTGAAAAAAGAGTTAAGCAGAACAGCACCTGATTTTTTATGAAAAGCTTGTGGGGTGATGTTGATATGAATAAGCTTTTTAGCTTGAGATTATTATTACATGGTTAAAGACAAGGATGGTTGAACACTATTTCAATTTGAAATTCATACCAAGCAAGTAATTCATTTTTTCAAATTGAAGGTTAGAATTCTACCTAAACATTATATATGTAACTCCAGACAATCCTGTTTTACGCACATTTACGCACCAACACTTATATACTTGGTTACCTTACACACTCTCCCATTTACCAAGACCCGCAGTAATCTTTTCTTCTCACCATTTGGTACAATGGACACATTTAAACATGCATGCAAACTTCCTTCCTTTGATTGTTATTGTTATATGACGCACTCACACAACTCAAAGATTTCTCTAGACTAGAGCAACAGGATTACATAGATTTCAGGACAACCTCTACACTCCTACACACACACACACACACAAGCTATATTACCTTCAACAATGACTGATTGTTGATGAGTAAGCGTTACTCCATTTTTCAGCAATAATAACGAATTACACATGTTAGAAATATACACATATTTTAGACCCAATTACACATTTCTATACGTGGAACATTTAATGCATTTCATATCTGGTGGACATTAGCTTGGGGACTTGAGGATTCAAACTGTACCATTATGTAATGAGCGTACATGCGAAATGAACTTTTAGAGAGCTAAGTGGACTAAAAATGATTGACAGATCTGCTTTATATCTGTGTTGTGACAGGAACACACACAACTTATGGCCATTTAGTATAGTGTATGTTAGGGATATTTAATGCTCTACTAGTTTTTATTTATGTATTAGTAAAAGAAGGATGCGATATTGTCAGGTAACTTATGATAGTAAGTAAGTAAGTAATGTTAGAATGTACTTTAAAAGTTATTATAACATTAAAACCCACTTTTTGTGTTTTCGGTTATTTCATGTGTGTATACTACTGAAGTGTAACGGGAACAAAATTGGCTCCCTACCCATATATGAAACACTAAAAGCGTTTTAATAAACTTCTCTTTAAACCGAACAGCCAAAATTTAATAAAACGAAGGTAAAAAGTCTTAAAACAATAGCAATAATATTACGTGCGGATTCCAATAATAAATCATCTCTGACGACCCACAACCATTTATGGACATAATAATGACAAAGTGTTATATCATCCTCATCAATATCAAAAGCAGCGTGAGTTGTGATTTTGAAAAGGCAGGATACAGAGGGAGGTACACGCGAAAAGAATTTTCGATGGATCATCAATTATGTCAAAAATGATATTACTCAAGCATCTCATAAAACATAAGCATGATAGTATTATTATTATTGTTGGGGTTGTTTCAAAAATTTCATTTGTTTGCTCTTTTAATTTCGATCATCAAGGTCCGATAAAAATGTATCAGATTTAGCTGCAGATTGATAGCCTATATCAACTGTTAGAAGTAGAACAAGATGTTAGGGGATAATGTCAGATACGATATGATAAATTACTGATTCCTTATACATGGTGTGTCAGTAACTTTGTATTGTTATTGTTGAGTATGTAAACTTGAGGGGATATAATTTATAATTGTGTAGACCATACACTAAAATAAATGATGTCGGTCTTATTGCTGCCAATAAAACTGGGTACTAAATGGACAACTACAGTGTTACTGGTCAGTTTGTAATGCTGTTCAAGTTGCCCCAATAAATGACCCATTCACTGAAACTGCAGGATACCCAGGAAGGACATCATAATATCCGTATCCGTTGAAGCCCGTTTTGTTATATACGTAGCATTCATTATTCGTTTAATTAATTTGTTTGATAGCATTTTATTTGCATACAGACATACTGCTGCTGTTTACATTGTTAATTTAATTTATCCTGGTAGAATGAATGTCCTGAATGTTATGTCATGAATACGTCACACTAGGTGAACCTCATTGTATAGGCTACAATTAAATTATTTTGAGTGTTGATGTTGTTGTTGTTGTGTTAATTAAATTATTTTAATTTATGCTTTAATTTAAGATAAACGGTGAGCTAATGTAAATGTAAACCTGTTTTTATGATACACAATCAAATGTGTAATGATTTTTATGCATATAAATGATAAAAATAAAAAGTGCAACATTTAAAAAACTTGATAGTATACATGCGGACCATTTTATTTTGTAAAAAGTTACTTCATTGTCACCCTGTAATATTTGCATAATGCTTGTTAATATCCTATTCTTTTCATTTATCAGAGGCTTTGGACGAGACAATAGATTTACATTAATGAAATTAACCTCCTCAGTCTTACATAAATGTAACATGAGCCGTTCAGTATGACGTAAGCTATTTGTAAATGATAACTGTGAAAGCATTTTTTACAAGTTCACATACGTTTTTTTTGGGAAGCTACCGTTTTTGTTTAGCTGGTTTAGCATCAAGGATCTATTCATCAAGTAAAAATACCAAGAAATTTCACGTTAGTAGCTCAAGATCTCAACACTCCATTATGCTCTTTGCTGACTCATCGCCTATTCATTCTTCTCTCCATTCGCCCATGCAGTGAAATTGATCTGAATTCAGGTACAGTGTCGCTTCATACGTGGTATTTAGAAAGATCGTGATTCTCAGGTGCCAATATTATGAATTCCTATTCATTTAAAACAGCACAAGTGAGTAGTCACAATAATAAAACCAGTATCATGTGCTGACAGCATTGTATAAAAGAAGAAAGCTCTTTGTAAGAAACAAAAAATTAATGAAACAAACGCTATCACTTATAATGATATGAAAAAACTGTTTGCCGCATCATCGGAATCGGTTGTAATGAAATGTGAAGTAACTCAAAATTAGTAAACTAGCACTCGGTGGATGATGTAAGATTTATGCTACAAATCTCATTTGGGAAGGCCATATATATGAATATTAAATGTTAAAACTTAGCCTAGTAAAAAAGTCGGTGCAGCGTTGGACGAATAAGCTTTTTATAGATATATATTTTAAAATTCTTTTATAGCCCCATATTCATGAAAGTGCACCCTGCACTGCATGTAACTATGTAAGCTATCCATTTTGAGTAAAATTATAGTAGCTGGTCCAGAAGCTACAAACTGTATCTATGCAAGATTTGCGTATTATCACTAAAGTATTGGAACCATTCAAGCATTTTGGCCAGTTGGTATAAGCTTATTTGACATCAATGTCCGCATCACAGTATATAAGTACTACAAGTAATTATCATTTAAAATTAAATTGAATTATTTTTGAATTTGTTTAAAGAGTTCGAATCTTCTACACTAGCAAGAAAACAAATTACTCCTAATACGCCAGTAATATTAGTAATATATGAAAGATTAAGAAGTAGTTGTTAGTTCATATAAAGCAATGTATTATTGAATACTACAGTCGAAAAGAAATACTTCGTAATCGTATCAGTACTATATAGTAAAGAAAGTCCAGATGGCATATAAATTACAGAGTAGTGTTTCATAAACGACAATGTAATTACAACATATGACCATTCATGATTAAATTCTCAACTAGATCAGATACGTTATACTCTGCAAAGTTCAAACAATGACCACCTACAGCTAACATCGTGATATATCGTTCTGAAACCTGCTGGTTTTACGAAATCAGGACTAGCATAAAATTTTATGGCTTTGTTACTCATTACTCATAGCATATTACGAGCTGGTTTTCTTCAATTCAGGAAGCATTTCATAATATTATTACCCTTTTGTGTGAGAGTGATCCTAACAAAAAATGAAAACTGGAGTCACGTCGCAAGGAGATGCAAACCCGAGAGTCTTTTTGTGGCTTCCTATCTTATATACGCTACTCATACAGCTCATACCCATGCCAATTTTCTATTTAAATTTTCATATTTTTAAGTAGAGGTTGTCGTCGCCTATTCATTTGAGAATATAATCATCACATGTCCATTTACCGTAAGTGGCAAGATAAACATGTAACGATAAAAGAACGAAGCTTCCTATTGAATAACACTACCCGATTGACAATCGGCAATAATAACCGTCCCAACTTGAATCGATACGTTCACAAGAACGAATCTAATCTAGAACTTCTTGAGAAGGTTACCAACCATCATTTTCACATCATTGTATTACCAAACCGAACTTCAAAAACCCTTCTTAACTAACCGCAAATATCTTTTGTGGTACAATTATTAGCAATTGTGTGCATTTTATGTTATTATGGTTCCTTTTATCCATTTTGATGTATAGCAGTTTCTATGATGTGTCGATTTGTGCGGATTTTCCTTTCAGAAACCGATTTAATAGTACACATGTTTTGTTAAATGCATGCAAAAAGCAGGCATGCAACAATCGAATATAAAACGCATTATCTCATACTCTTTACTGTGAACAATCTGTCAAGATCACATCAACCAGACTTGGCTTCTAGCTGTCAAGATCGAATCTTATCATGAAATCAACAAGTCCACACGGACCACAACAAGTGACCACATCATAGAATAGCGGATATAAATTGCTAATGAGTTCTTAAACGCGAATCTTAAAGCTGACCTTCGTTAAACTTGCATTTTGCATTACTTTGACTATCAGTTGGTAATAAAATATAATTTTATATCGACAGAAGAAAAATGCAACCTGTTTTTACTAAATTTGCTAATATATGCATATTATGCTGCCCAAGCCCGTGTACGAACGAGACAACTAACGAGTCTTGATTCTTTCGGGTATACACCCCTCGCTCAATCAAATTCTAATTAATAGGATGAGTATTTACAGCCATTTAATTTTAGTCCAAAAAAACCAGTCATCAGTTAGAATATGCACTATGCATTTACAAGTACAGCAAGTAATTGACTACTACCAAATCTTGTATGCTAGGAATAATGCACAAATGTAACTACTTGTATGGAGTAAAGATGTACAGATCATCAGCATAAAAAAGCCTACTACAGAAGCAGCAATTCACGAATAAAACTGATTAAAGAAGACAAGTAATTTACTCCGTTAGATCTTTCCTGCTTTAAATCTTGAATACATAAAAAGTACGGTGTTTCTAATGATTAGTATTAGTACAGTTTCCTAAAAAAACACTGAAGCAAAAATGTTGATTGACTAATGAAGCACAAGAATGAAATTTCATACTTACCCTAAGACGATGATCATCAACGGTCCAAACACGACATGCAAAATCACTTGATGTGCACAATAGCAACGATCCAGTTGAATCGAACTCAACACTTAAAATAGCTCCATTACATCCGGTGAGTATAGCTTTAAGTTCTGCCTCATTTCCGTTAGTTTCCCATAGTTTAACTTTTCGATCAGATCCCCCTTCACGAAAATAGACATATTATACGTAGTTTGTATATCCACATTGAAAACACACCTAATTTCACCTTCCAATAAATTTGGGCTATAAGCAATTCTTTTATCCTACCTGTTGCAAAATTCTTGCAATTTGGACTCCAACGAACAGCATTTACCTCGTTTTCATGAGAGTCCTGCAAATTTATGAGAACAATTTAATGAATCAGCCAATAACAAAGCTCCTTTGGAAGTAGATTGCATAAATTACTTACAAATTTGTGAGAAGCAATGGTTGGAACAACACATCCTACAGCTAGGGTCGATAACAATGAGATATCTGAACGGAGACCTGCATTTTCAGTATCACTTTCTGGCAGCACTACTGCAGCTTTGGAATCTTTAGCTGCATCTTCTAACTCTTTCTGGACCTTTGCTTGTCGTTTTCTTCCAAACAAAACATTACGTTATTGAATCAAAACAACTTACATACTCAGAGTATATTGTAAAAAATTTGAAATGTTATTTTTATATTGTTTTGTTACATATTAATGTAAGACATTTAATATTCAATGTAAAATTATATAAAATCCATGCCATACTTGACAAAATTTTCGTTTTCTTGATTCATAAAGTCAGCATGCTGCGCCTTAATTTCCATATACCGTTGAACAAGTTCCTTATTCTCTCCGACTAATCGGTGATGTTTCTCTTCTAGAGCAGTATATGCTAGATGTAAAGCTTGATGCTCATCCCGTAGTAGCTGGTTCGTGGCTTCCAACCTACAAGTTCAATGATCCAGTTCATGTAAAATTACCTGATTGATACAAAACGGATAAATAAAGTTTCATAAAACGAATCGAGTGAAATACTCTTGAATTTTCGATTGTAGAAAACTAATCTGTTCATCTTGATCAGCACATTTGGCAACAGAAGTAGCTAATTGAGTCTGTGCAGCCGCTAACTCTGCTTCCTTATCTGTCAATTTAGCTGTTAGACTTAAAACATGTGATGCGTTTTCACTTCGTCTCCTGTGTAGCTCTGTAAGCTCTTCTTGAAGGGAAAGAATTTTTTGTTCAAGAACCTTAAAATGAACAAATGTAAATCATACTATTTAGTTTGAGTTCCTAGACGTTCCAATAAGAACAATCACTGGATTAAAAAAGTCATTGACTCGATTACTTTCTCGCGTTCTTCAGAGTAGCTCGAACTATGGTGGTGGTGGCTATAGCCTCGTTCCACCTGAACACTCAGTCGCAAGTTTTCTGCTTTGATTGCAGCCCAGTTTTCGAATAGCTTTTCATCTATGAAAACAGCAACAACAAGTACGACATTAGCACACCCATATTCAAAATTCAAAATCCAAAAGTCTTCTTCAACAAAAAAACTTATAATACTTACGATGATGAAACAGCTCGGTAAACCCCTGACTTTCCCTTTTATTCCGGTCCCTCAACAAAGTTAAAATTTGATTGCGAAATTCTCCGTTCCACTGCTGGCTCCTCATTGTGACTAAAAGCCAGGAAAAGATTAACTCTCTCTCTATGTATGAAAGCCCAGAGGTTAATATTTCAATCGCTGTTGACCATAAAAATTTCTCTACAAAAAAACAAATGACAAAACATATTCATAACCTTACAGCGTCCTTTCACCTTTGTAACCCTGAAAGCACCTCAAATTTACCACCTTTGATCCTCAATTGCTAATGAAATTTGAAACATACCTTATTTCTAATCTCAGCCGGTCAAATCAACTTGAGACGCTTCTTAGCTTGTCCTTGTCATTCAAATCGAAGTTTCAAATTTGCAATAATTTGCCAAGTCTAGACTACTGTTCTTCAACAAGGTAATTCGAAAGCGACAATTGACCGGATAATCCTTCTCCAGTGTCAAAAACTCTGCACAATCTCACAAGTGTCGGCAACACATTTTCCAGGAATGACTACAAATCTAAAGGGAATCAATGAGTTTTCGAACCCAACATCAACACACATCACACTTCCGGTTTGTTTACAGTCATCAAATTTGTTTGTCTTGAAAAAATACATCAACACATGATTTTCCGAACAACAACGTCAAAGCAGATGCACATACTTAACCATTCAAATCTCGTGACTCCCCCATACCATCAGCTGAGCCAGTGAGGAAAACAAATATCTGTCCACGTACAAATACCTCATACCTACCACATATATAAATGCACTTGCGTACCTGTTACAGATAAAAATATTTTTTAGATCAGATCTCATGCTTATACTCATGTAAGCTCTTCAGACATTATTAGTGAAAGCAGCTGACGTAGCATTGCAGATAGTCATATTGTCAAATGCACCGGAACAATGTCCATGATCCGCTTCGATTTCAAATGGAAATTTCGCAGTGATCTAGATGATAAGTAGAAGGAATTGGATTGGAATTGGACTTATTTCTAGGGACGATAATAACAAGTTTGTAACAGCTACGGATTTGTATACTTGTTGGTGGAAATGAAGTATTCATATTTTAGAAAGTTTTTAGTTGATATTAATTTGCTCTATGTATGTTGTAGGCTAGGATAAATATATAATAGGAACTAGATCAGCCATGTGGATGATGGTCGTGAGGTTTCGGTTTCAAGTAGACTGTAGTTGATAAGAAATTTTTATCTTTGTAACTAAAGTCGTCAATTCATATTGGTTGGTATTTAGTACTACACTGTGCTCCCCACGTACTAAACCTTGTTGATTGATACTATATTGATATTGCCATTTTATTTGCTCAATGCGTGTTGGAATGGGTAACTTGTTGGAGACTGACAGTGATGTCGCTTCCATTTCGGATAATGAAAGTGAGTCATGTTATCTAAATTGAGGGGTTTGGCTTGGCTTATAGTTTTGGTTTCAAACGTTTGAAAATGGCAAACTTGTGTGTTAATTTCAGAGGAAAGGACTGACGGAGATGGAATGGAAAGTGATGCCTTGGATGCTAATAAACAGAAAAGTGGTGGAAAGGTCACTGGATCGACGACATTAGATGCAAACTCTTCAGGTACGAAACATAATAGTAAGACGGACTGTGTTTATTTAGAATGTTGTTTGTAATAATGAATTTTATAGGTGACAAGACTACTGATGAAACCATAAGCTCTAGCTGTGTGAGTACTAATTCTGGTGCTAGTGACGTTACAAATCACAGTTCCTCATCGTCTTGTTTATCATCAGCCCCTCAGTCATCAACCCATAATCAATCCAGTACAACTCAGGCACTTTCTGACCTTAATCAACAAGATGGTTCAAGGTCGTGCCCAAGTGTGTCAGGATCCGAAGCTTCCTCACATGCTTCAACTGCGACAAGTAAAACGACTACTTCCCCCAGAGAACTTCCTCCACGAAGTCAACTTATTCAGTTGAAACCTGTAATGAGTAGACCTAAGCTCAACAGTAAAAATTCGATGGATTCGTCATCGGATACAATGAATAAACAAAAGTATGCCGGATATTTAATGTGTTAAACATTCGAGCGTGTTCTATAGCCTTGGCTGGCTCGTTTAATAACGATTTGGTGTTTGAATATTTATAGGAATCCCAAGTTTGTACCATATGAGCCATACCGTTGTGCCGTGCGGCCAATAACAGAAGACGAGTCTTCAGCAAAACATCACTCAAGAACAGCGTCTGACACCTCTTTAAGTTCGATTAGCTTCGAAATTGCTGCCGGCAATGAGCCAACTAACAGCATTACTGATATTCCGCTTCCGATAGATGTATTACCATCACCACCTCCCCCTCTTAAAGATAATACTCATATTCATAGGGAAGAAGAAAGAAATGGTAACAAAGGTCTACATGAAATTCGCATGAAGAAGCAAGATCAGATCATCCAGAAACAGACACACTCTCTTACGCTTTTGAAAGAAAGGCTGAAAATAGCGGAGAAAGATAACCACGACTTGCATAAAGAAAATATAAGGTTGAAGAAACTCCTTGTGGACTCATTATCTGGGGATTTGTATCATTCGATGACAGATGGTGATCTAGTTTCATCCTCAAATACTGCCTCTACAAATGAGTCTGTGGATACGCTCTCTAACGAAATCGAAGTTTTCAGATCCAAGTTTCTTTCATCGTGTGTATTAGTGGAACAACTAACTCGTGAAAATGGAGTTTTGAATGATGCTATGGGATGTGCAACTAATATATTTAGGGACCTTAAATTGACCGGTAGCCTTACCTCAACACAATACGAAGAAATTAATGCGTGGTTGCGAATAAATAGGACATCATCATCTCCGCCACCTACCAAGGACGAGCCACAGAACTCTTAGCATTTCTAATTTTTTTTAAATAATCTTACGCCAACGAATGGGAATAGAGAATCCCCTAAAAATAGGTCGTAGCACAAATGTGTTATTAATGAAGGTTTGGTGACGATGTAAAACAGCCGTGCTTCCGATTTGGAATGCTTCATCAATTCTTTTGAGTAAGGCCCCATCGAGTTTGAATGTACAATCAGTATGCTGGTATGACTGGTGCATCAGCAAGCAAAGAGTATGTATAATAACACAGTATTTGATGATTGGTTGTTTTTTGAAACAGATTGTTAATAAGTTAATCTAATTAGTAGTATCAAAGTAAAATATGATAATAATACAGTGTAGAGCCAAAGCCAAGTAAGGTTGCCTTACTGTATGGACTGCCTACATTGAAATTTTTAATAAAAGCAATAATACAATTCATATTCACAATATGTGAGCTGTTGTTGACCTGTTGATACCTTGATAATTTCTTAATTAGCATTTGAAAGACTTGATTCTTTCTTTATGGAGCAGTGGAATTAATAGCTCATATTAAATACCAATCGTATGCTTGCCCATAAACACGTATATCCTCCTAATTTTGACTTTTCGTCCTTCGTGTCATGATAATCAATTTTTATTTGCTGCAAAAATTTTCCAAGATTGCACAATGCATTTACGATAGCATTTCCTGCATGCATATGTATGAGCAGCCAATAAGTACTAAATTTGCATGGACTGAAACATGATACTATGAACATAAACATACTACCCCGTAACAGTTAATAGTTGTAGTTTATAGTTTTACGGAATATTTTGTTACTCCTTCAACGCGATAATAGCATTCAACGTTCTCTTTGACGCTTGTTATTTCACATCTCATGTGGAAAAATTCCATTGCAACTTGCAAGCTTCAGGTCTAACGGCACATTTCGGATCATGAGATGCGGATCACCATCACCGTTCTTCTCGTTATCTATGCATAATGGCTAAAGAAGAATATGTATTAGCCATTTCTCAACTCTTGTTTTTCCACCACTACATATATCCTTCAGACAAAATCCATCCATCCCAACTGAGATTTGGTTTTTTCGACAGAATAAGCCAGCTCGTGATGTGATCCTGATCAAAAGTGGAGCACCTTCGTTCGTTGTTGTTTGTTATACAGGCCACGCGAAACAATGATTGAATCGGGAGAATCGTGTCATTAAACTTGGAAAGCATGTATATTGAATGAGAGCCCCAGATCAGAAGCCGAAGACACGGGGAAAAGGGCATCATCATCATCAATGGTTTTGGTCTTTTTATGTTGTGTTGTACACATTTTTTTGTACATTTTACAACATTATTGCCACTTTGATATGCATGCACAACCGAAAGAAACCCATTCCTCAAGTCGTACCGAACATATTCTTCTTCTCCAACTACTAACTACTACTACTACTACATTGCATCGGGTTGATGTTGAATGAAGCTAAAGAACTCAGCGATGATGATGAACCCCGACAATTCGTGTTTGTATGAGGATTGCTATTGAGAAGGCAACTTTAGCTCTTTTTCATGGGTAGGTTGGTTTAGTTTGGTTGTTCTCGGACGGGTTTGCATTGCATGAGCTTAAAAAGTGGTGTGGTTGTTGAAGAAAGGAAGAAGCTACATTACATGTACGCTCCGTCCGTATGTACTTATTACTCTGCCTCAAAAAACATACTAATATACAAAAACACCTCTGGAGTGAAACTTTAAAGGGAGAGCTGGAAGCTCTCACTCCATCCAACTCTTTCTGCCTGGTGTGTGTCTGTGTGTGTTCTCTTCCTGGTGAATGTTGGTTTTTATGGAGCTTGCTGGACTGTTCCGACGAGGGCGGAAGCAGTGACCGATCGCCGCACCCGCACTTAACAAAATCCCAGCACATCTTCTCATCATATCAACAAGAGATATTTTCAGGCTGATCGGTGTATGTACAAAATAGACACAGCACACATCTCTTGCATTTAATAAGTATTTACATTTTTTTGTGAACATTGAACACACAACCCGATATGATATATAGATATATCTGTTTGCTGTCAGTTTTCTCTCTTGGATAGACTCTGGGAATAAGAAGAAGAAAAAAAACAAGAAGCTCTTATAGAATTTATATGATCATCTTGTGTGCTTTACTCGCTCACACTTGTACCCTCTACTACTACTTATTCATCTTGTGTGGTGTTTCCTGTCAAAAACCGAATTTCTTCTTCCCCCAATAATTAAAAATTTACATCCTGCGGTATTGTAACTGGTTGGTTACTTGTCTTTCAGTAGCCGTCAGGCTTAGTTGTGTAAGTCTACCTTTTGCCCATTTGTAGGGAGGAAAGGAAAGGATGGATATTATGTTGTTTTGATAAGGTGGTGAAAGACTGCTTCAGTTTATCGGGCTGTTTTGGTGCAAGATGGAGTTTGGTTTTGCTTAAATACAGTCAGTAGTAGTTATTGGAATGTAAATATTGCATGGAGTATGTATTCAGCATTTGGAATAATTTAGGGGTTTTGAAAAGTATTTTAGTTTGTATATTTTGTAGTTATGTATGATTTTATTATTGGGTGCATTATTTAATTAAGAGACGATAAATACGATGATGATGATGATCGTGTGTTTGTTTTGTAGTAAATATCGGCCTCTTCATAACATTTAAGCGACTCTACTTCATTGGGCAGGACCTGAATTGTTGATTGTGAAGAAGAAGAAGATGAAGACAAAATTTTTTGAAGATGTTGAAGGTGTAGTCAGAAACTCGTGTTTTCTGATGTACTGCAGACTAGTCTCGGATAGGAGATGAAACGGAGAAGGAAAACGTTCTGTTGTAAACCCTCTGCTAGCAGCGTTGACTTGAAGAAAGTTTGTGAGCAGACTACCTATTATAGTTCGTGGCACGATGGTTTTTAAGGACGAATATTTACTGAGGTTATTAGTGGATAAAGTACATTCTTTTCAAGTAGTGAGTCCACACACGGCTGGTAGTGATGGAGTGAACCCTATAATGATACCAGACCCTTTGGAAACACAAGAAATCAGATAAATGCTGTTTTTTATGAAAAGAAAATAAACATTCTTCCCCTTCAGTATGTGAGTAGGTTCAAGTTTCAGAACGACGACGGTTATCTCGGGACAGAACTTATTGGAGCTAAAAATGACTTACATTGAAGAAGATCTAACGTGGGAATAACGCTGAGCAATTGAGCATTTTTCCACAGTGTTATAATATTGAATGCATGCAATATTATGAATTCAACAAGCTGTGGTTAAACATGCAACGAGTACAGAGAGTTTTTATCTTGTAGTATAGAATTGTTACGTTTGAGGGGTTTTGCGCAGAGTTTTTAACCATCAGTGCCATTTCGAGTATGTCTTCAATGTGAACACCTTGTCTTCGAAACATTTTATCTTTATCTTTTGAATTTGTCTGTTTATTGTTGAGTTACTAAATAAGAAGCACTCTTCAACCATGGCGGAAGAAGAGATTTTGTTTGATGACGTGTACGCACTATGTGAAGTCATTGGCAAGTAAGTGCTTCCTATCTGATTGTAAAATTATTGAGCTTGGGCTTGTTTTCTATATATGATGAAAATTTTAATTCTTCTGGTCTGTCGTTTTTAGGGGACCATACAGTGTTGTCAGGCGTTGCATCCACCGGCAAACGGGATGCCAGTATGCTGTAAAAATAATAGACGTAGCCAGGTTTACATCAAGTCCGGGGTTTTCTACCGATGATTTAAAACGTGAGTCTAAATTAAAGATTTTGATATAAGTTTCAATTAGCGCATTTCACAATTATTATTAATAAAAACATTTTATTTATGTAATTTTCTCCAGGTGAAGCAACCACATGTCATATGCTCAAGCATCCGCACATCGTCGAGCTTTTGGAGACCTATTCATCTGATGGGCTTCTTTATATGGTTTTTGAATTGTATGTACATTTGATTTGACATTTTTATATCTGAAGAAAATTCTAAATATCTGAAAATTCGGGTTTTGAAATCGTTTTCGTTTGCTTTTCACCTTTTTGTTATAGTATGGATGGTATGGACATCTGCTTTGAAATTGTTTCTCGTGTGAGCGCTGGATTTGCTTACAGTGAAGCCGTAGCTAGTCATTATATGAGGCAGATTCTGGATGCTATTAGATACTGCCATGAAAATGATATAATCCATCGTGATATTAAGCCTCACTGTGTACTGTTGGCAACTAAAGAAAACTCGGCGCCTGTCAAGCTAGGTGGATTTGGTCTAGCAATTCAGCTGAATTCAGATCCTACAAAACAAAGAATAAAAACGGGAAGGGTCGGCACACCTAGTTTTATGTCTCCAGAAGTCGTGGCTAGGGAGTACTATGGGTAATTGAATTAATTTTTAATAATACCTGGCTTTACTCGTAATGGGATTCTTAAGTTTGCGGCTTGTTGATGTAAGCCTTTGCTGCATTTTAAATTTTTTTTAGGAAACCCGTTGATATCTGGTCTGCTGGAGCTTTATTGTATTTGCTCATAAGTGGAACTCTTCCGTTTATTGGAACCAAAGAAAGACTTTACAATCAGATATTGAACGCGGAAGTTGATCTTAGCGGTCCCTTTTGGGAAAACAGTGTAGGATCTGATGTGAAGGATCTGTTGAGGAAAATGCTGAGCAAGGAACCTGACAAGCGAATCACAATACAAGAAGTTATGGATCATCCTTGGTTGAAGGTAAGTTCATTTGACAGGGTTGACGAAAGATTAGATGCCATTTGCCGCTTATGGATGCCTTTCCTTTTTGTTTTGTAAGGATCGTGAGCGATGTCCCAGAACTCATCTCTACGAGACTGTACACAATCTAAGGGCTTTTAATGCTCGACGTAAACTCAAAGGTGCCATTCTAAATGCTGTTTCATCGCCACATTGGAATTCAGTATGTGCGGAACCATATGATGCCGGGGGAACTGACCAATGCACAACTGATGGTACGTTATGTTCTATTATATTATTTTACTCTGGAAAAAATGAATTCACTTCAAGTAGAATTGGTTAACATGTATAACTGCTAATACTGTTCAAAATTGCATGCATTTATTAATCAAAGTCTGTGGGTTTCCCATTCTTTACAGCTGTTACCCTCATCATCGACGCTTTGGAAGACATGCAATCATTGATAATTCCCAGAGATTCTGCTATTCCTTCAGATGTCCTTAGTGATGCCAAACTATCTAAGATTCTCCGGATCTTCGACCTGATCTCGACTGCTAACCTGTCATGTGGGAAGATCCCACAGCCTGACAGTGTAGATACTTGTAGAGACGTAATGGATATTGTGCTAGATGCTTTGGAATCAAGAGATATTCCTGATTGATCCACTTAGAGCAGTTGCGGTTTGATGTCACATTTTTTCATGTACATTACCTTTGTATACAAATATCTTGTAACTGCAAATAAAGCAGCTTTGCTACTGGTAGCCCTAGCTTGACAGTGTTTTTATGGTACTGTGAATCATTGCATATTTTTCTGCAGACTTGCTTCTCTCTTTAGGTAGGATTTTCCTGTCGTTTCTAACAAGATGGGTAGTTTTTTTTCAGCAAGAAAGAGCTTAGAAAATAATGAACCTGCATAAAAAACAATCTGGCAGATGACATCCTAATACGACTTTGGAATACCACAAGAGGCTATAAGAAAAGATAAGAATGTACACAGAAAACGAATGACTCTGCCAGATAGCTTAAGCAGGGTCTTTCTCTTTTTGGATAAACTACGAAGGTCGGAGTTGCCGCTATGGTTGGTTGTTGTAAGGTCGCATCGTAATACCATGAATATGACAAGTATGATGTATTTGCTATCAACTCCGACAACGACTGCTAGTTCATGTTTATACATTAGCTTAAAAACAAAGGGAAGATAAAGATTAGTCTAAGGAAAAAGAGTAAGTTAGCAAGCATTCGTGTTGTGTTCAGTTGCGCATTCGTTGCATTAATTTACTCGTTATAACACCACACACCCTTGGGCTTGTTCGGAGGATGGATGTATCTGAGAGCTTCGATGTAACAGCAGCACTGAAAAGAATGCAAGCCTGTAGTAGTAAGTAGTAGTAGCTTTGATGTACTGTTATTAGGATATGTGTACCTCTAGCTACACGGAAACTGCAACCTAACGTAGTAGCAGGTAGTTTGAAGAAAAGTCGCTGAAACGCACATAGAACAGTTTGAGAGATTCAGTTTCCAGCAATGCCAGCAAGAGAACGTTAAGTTAAGGAGAAAGGAAAAAAGATTTCATTCAGGGAATCGAGTTGGAGAGCCGAGCCGTTCAGTTTCCTATATGATATGAGGAACATGCGTGAAGCGCTTCTTGATGCACCAATTTCTCTCTCTCTTCTTTCTCTTTCACTCTGGTTTACAAGGGAAAATGGGTATGACTTGTGCTCGCTTGTCTGAGCTTTGTTCGCACATAACATTCGTTCAGCATGAGTATAGTACTTACATCAGTGTTGGGTAATATGGTGTGTAGATATACATATATGTATGTATGTGCAATGCTAACTAGTTTCGTCGCTCAAACATACGATTTTCTCGCTTTTTATTTCTCCTCCGTGGTGGCCCTTCTAGCCATCTCGTCCTCTTGTTTGGTCAGTCCATCCAGATCTGTGGTGCTGTGTACTTCTTACATACTTCTTGTCTTGTGGTGGTGAGAAGGCATCATGCCGTCAAATCTGCATCCACTACTACTACTATTCATTTTTTGTTCATCATTTGCTCATAGCAATCAGTATCAACCACCATTTTGGTCGTGAATTCCGTGTATTTTACCAAACAGTTTCACTCCACTCAATAATATATCTCTTTCATCACCTAGGCCGTGGCTTTGGAATAATAATTTTCAGTTTTTGAGGAGGAAAGCGATTTTTTATCGCATTCACTTTTTATTATGCCTATCACTCCATCCACATGGTTCCCCACTCTATTACATTGATTGGATTATTTGTTTCGCTCTATCACTTTCTCCGTTGACTGCCCTATTGCACGATCAAAATTTATGATCATCGTCTGCTTATTGTTAACCAAATCAAAAAAATAAATGTAGAAGCAATGTGTTGCCACTTTCACTGCACTCGGGATGACACTCGCCACTATTAGAATATACATCAAAATGTGCATGCTGCATAAATGTGTTTTATCTAAAAGTTCATCGGAAAATCTGTAAGGAAATCCGAGCCGTACTTAATAAATGACGAACAAACGAGTGTTACATTACAGAGTAATTATTATTACTACTACTAGAGTGATTTGTGTGTAATTAATGCATTATGTCATGAAAGGGAAAGTCATACTATGCTACAAATGAAATTCATCCCTCTGTAATAACCAACCTGACAGCGTTCGGTTCGTGTCACGATAGCAAATGTTAGGAAGTTTGTTTGCCGTGCCTGTTTCAATTAGTGTGAATGATTAAGTTCATCATACTCATCATCACTGAGGCTGCCGGGATCGGAACAGTCCAGTAGTATGGATTACACTGCTCCATATTATCATCCGGAATATTTGGATTATGTCCCTCCACCTTGTCCGATCCATAATCCCAGCGGGATTCCCATCCCAAATGGTTATATTCCACACCAACACGGACCCCATGTTCACCACCATCATCATCATCAGCACCAGGCATTATTTTAAACCTTTTTCTCATTTGCTTCATAGAATAAGTATGATGTTCCACAATGTGCAATAAACTTTATGCAAATGGTGTGCTTTAAAATTTTATAGGAAAACTGTAAAAGTGCACGTACTTTTTTATTCCTGCATTAAATCTGTCGTTTGCTTCATACATATGTATACAGCGTATAAAGCTATAACGAAAAGAAGCTCATTTTGCTTGCGAAATATTCTTGGTCATTATATCTGTATAATTACTGGTCCTTAGTCCTTCGACTAGAAAAGGAGAAAGAAATAATGCAAATTCATTTCCGTAAGAAGCACGTACGCTGGCGAAAGTTATGTATAATACTGCTCACATATAGAATGGCATAAGCACACACACACACAAAAATGCGAAGCAAAAGGCATTACTTTTTAAGCTGACTTTCTCCGAGTTGCTATGAATAAGGAATCGGCTGCATCCAGAAATACAGGGAACAGATAATAATTTATATTGTGGGTATGCAGCTTTCTCCAAGTCGGTTCTAGAGAAAGCTGATGTGCGGTTTTGTTGCTTTTCTTGTTTCGTACAACAACAGGCTTTTTCGTTTTAAATTGTATGCATCTTCTGTAAAGAAAGTTGTAACTTCCTGGAAAAGACATGAACTAGATTCATATATGGAATAACAAATAATGTATAGCAACTTTCCCATATACATACATTTATAATGTATTCGTCTCACAATGTGGATTGTGGATAATGCAAAGTTATACTTGGTTATATGTTTTCGTGAATCTCTCCAACTATTACTTTGTAAAAGATACTTGCTATAGCTTTTTCATTGAGAGAAATATGTATTGTATAATATGATGGCACTGAGTACAAAAGTTGGTGTTGTCGTGATTTTCTCTTCAGAGTTTCTCTTTTCTTTCTATTCATTTTCTTGCGCAATGCGAAACTGACTTTTTCGATTCCCCTTAACCCGACAATTGCATTATACACTGCCAAAATTCTTTTTCAAAGTTGTACATACAGCAATATCAATATTACTTGACGACTTTCCTGCATAGACAAGTTTTTTCCCCGTAAGTTGACACGTTTCCCCCTTTTCATTCAGATTGTAGTTTGCTGTATAATAGTTTATTACCGGCCATGACATTTATAACGAGTTGTCACTTAGGACTGGTGCTTTATGGATGATTTGTTGGTTATTGCTCTTGTGGGAAAGGTACATTACGTTGCTAGAGTGGTGGTGGCTCCATGCATACAAATAACCAAAAAAAAGTGAAAGTGCAAGCTTGTTAGTTTTTACTCTTAAATTGATGTAGTGTTTTGGGAAACATTTTTTACACTCTAGCGTACATGGGTCCAAAGGTATTGTAACTTAGCCTCCTACAACGTCGTTTTATCCCATGTATTTTACACACTCGGTCGGCGGCTTAGCTTGTCGATAGACTTTCATCGGAATTTTGATTAAGGAGGAACGCCGAACGCCAATGCACGTCTCGTCTAGTCGATAGGATGATAAAGTTTATTAGATTTCTCATCATCAGGACGTTATTATTATTAGGTCAGTATATACTGTACAGACATTAATGTAGCTTGTTAGTATCATACCTAGTATAAAACCATATTCTGCTCGTTATAACGATTCAATTGTTTGTTTGCATGCATGCATCTTCTTGGCATGATAAGAAATTTTCTCGGGACGAACAGATTTCGGCACATCCCTTCGTTTACCTAATCTAATATCGTTTGAGATTCAGATACATTTTATGCGAGTGCGAGCGTACCCTTGTTCTGTACATGTACATACAATGGCTTGTATGCTGCATATGAATACAATTTCAAAGCATTTCTTTTCTTCTTTTGCAATCATCATCATGATCAAGGCATTCGGTGAGCATGTTGGAGTTGAAGTGTTCAGAAAATGTGTTTTACAGGAGTTCCAAATGTTATGCATGACTAACCCGCATGACTCTATAACATGCTTATCGCGATGAATAGTTGGTCCCGTTTGTATATAGTTGGAGTATGTATGTATACATATGAAAGCAAACAAAGCATCCCTTCTTCCTTTAGTCCTTTTGTTATATATAAAAGTAATTTATATACCTATTATTATACGAGATTGAATACGTGGGCTGTTTGTAAGGAAAGAATGAAGAAAAAAACATCCTGTATATCATTGTGACTGTATTTTACTCCTACAAGAATGTAATGCACCAAATTGTGTTAGATTAAAATCTTCCTATTGTAGGAAACGGTAAAGATCCAATGGTTCGATACACTGCTCACACAGTCATTCGACATCTTGCTATTTCCGAAGTTAAAATCTGTTAAGCAGGTGCTCGGAGTTTGGAACTCGTGTATGGAAGGGATTCTTTTTTTTATTGTAAGTGTAATGACTGGATCTTGATTTTGTGATTTGTAACTTGGCAAAAAAGACTTCTATCAATTGAGCTTAGATAACATATCCTGGCCTAGCTAGAATATGCACTAGTAAGTTATGTAATCACGTATGTCTGCCTGCGCATAGACATTCGTCCTTTTTTCCCCTAAGTCATGTGCTTGTGAAAGATTTTTCAAATTGTTCTGGAAAGCGCAACCAGAAAAAGATGTTGGTTGAAGGTGACAGGAATCCCAATCTATTATTGAACTGTCAGTTAAAAAACTCCTCTAATGGTAAGGAATAGCAGGGTTGGTGAAAGGAAGGAGAGTTGGAAGATTTGCTTCTCAGTTTTGGGACCGATCTGTGTCGGAATTTTGTATAAAATTGGAGTTGAAATGTGTGTAACACCAGCGATTAGTTATTTGTTGAAAATGCTTTATTGTATGTATTACTCAGTTTTTGTAGTCTTCACATATAAGCGTTTTGGCATTTTAGATGAAAAGGTTTGCTGAGGTAGTGAATGGAATTGAGTGTAGGACTATGTGAACAGAGAATACGAGAGAATTTAAGGGCTATTACAACAAAAGTGAAAAGCAAAGGAATGTAAAAAAGGCAAGTGAGACAACGTGGCTGAACTCACAATTAGCTATTTCAGTCAAACAGTATACCCTACTACTGCTACTACTACCTATAGGAAACTAAAGGGTGCAGGCATGCATTCATAATGTTCTATAAACTGCTTTTTGTTCAATGGTATGTATATACATATTACAGACAATCGAATTTGAGAGAGCTAGGAGATCAAGTTATACCTACTACTCTTCAGTTCACATAATATTATGTCTATGCAAGTTTCGGATTGAGTCAGACAGTGAGAGGAGGGCACATTTCGGGTTAAAAGGGGTATAGCGATACGTGTTTTATGTGAATGTGATATAGATTTCTTATAAATGAATGGTGTGTGGCCTGGCATGATGTTGGCAGTGGTGTTACTAAGTTGCTAAAAGTCTTTTGCAAGATTTCTCATGTGGAGAACAAGAGCAAAGAGAGCAAAAAGCTCAAAGTTACACACGGAAACGTCTGCAACTGCTACAATTGACTACTGTTAAAAGAAAAGGGAGAAATGCGGTCGTTTGGAACGAAAAGTAAAGTAGTGGCAAGGTGAATGAATGATTTATTCATAGTCTCCTTTTGGTTGGAAACTGCGAATTTGTTATGGTAGCACTTCTCATCTCTTGAGTACTTTTGCCAATACCCCATGATTCCATATGGGGTGGCAAAATAGGTGATATCATTCTCTATTAAACTGATATTGATTATTCCACAAGATTTTCTCAGAAAAGCGATTCCTGTTACCATTTACAGTTTTATTCGTCGGCTTCCTTAGCGTAACTCCTTATGGGAAATTGGGAAATTCACTTGACTCATCCAATTTCCACACTTGTTTGACCAGAAAAGAATGTTTTCACTTATTTGAGGGGTGATGCATAAACAGAAGAAACTGCACTATACAGTACAGATAGTTCGAAGTGAGACAAGTCAGTCAGTTGAAGGAAATTTGTAGATATGATACCTCCACTTACTTTCTTCTTTCTTTTCGACTCTTTCAAGTAGTAATTTGAATTTTATGGACCAGTCCACTTCGCAGGTTCAAATGGCTAAAATGAAATATGAATTATATATGTTGTAGGCGGTGTTTAGGGATTCCATAAACTAAACTTGCATTATAAATCCTTCAAAACGACTGCATATCATAGCGGTAATAGTAGCACTAGGAGTCTTGGAAGTGTAAGATGCATGGGAAGCCATTTTCGTCGGACTGTAAGTTAAAGTGAATTTTCTTTTAGTGACAGGTATCAGTCTGACTGAAAAAGGGGGAAGATAAAGAAAGTGTAATAGAATAGAATGAAATACAGAGAAAAACTTTTTTTCTGCTTGTAAGTTGTGACATCGTCAGACAGTTTGAGTTTGGTAACTTTTGAGCAAAAAATTATACGTACATAAGTTAGATAACTCCTGTTCTGTTCCCTTTAGTATGTGATGAAAGTTGTGCAATCCGTTGTTTCTGCCAGAGACAACGGCAGTAGTAGTAGTAGTAGTATAGTACAACTGGGTGTATAAGTTTTGGTTGGTGGTGGCAATAAGAAGAAGGACTCTATTTTGTATGACCACGTCTTTTTGTGGCAACAATATTTACCGGATATTCGTGTGCATATATAAATATTTGTGTACTCTTCTAATTCCTTTGTATTTTTAAAGCCATTTGGTGTAACCGAGACAAGCATGCTTCTAACAATGTACATTCATTTCGAGATTCAGTTCAGTTGATATACAGGATAGTGTAGGGGAGGCGAGGCTAGTTTTTTTCTGACGTTGATTTCTGTGTGGTCCTCAAGATTCAAGATGGACACTTTATATCCATTTGTTGGCATCCGCCACGGTCATACCATTGTGTTGCAAACAACTTTTTTCTTCCATTTCTTTTTTTTTGTTTCCCTTCGTCATTCGTTTCTTTTTATTCTTTTTAAGAGCAGAGCTGCTAGACAAAAGACCACGATTTTTACGGGAGTATTTAGCTTTTGTGCTTGTTGGATTAACATCAGGTGTCCTTAGCAGACAACAATTTAACTCGTATTAACAGAGAATGAAATAGGATAAATCAGTGATAAGCCGATTGTGTTGGATTCGTTTGGACATTTTTATCCGTTGCATCTACTAACGTTATCAATATATGTTGTAACCAGTTGTATGTAACACACAATATATGATTATATACATTATACATGAACCGAGCCGAACATTTAAATGTCTTATAGTTGACATCTCTTTCTCTTCTACTACGGTAGAATAAATAACTAAGAACCACTTTATAGCGAATATGTCAGTGTTCCATGGACAAACAGAGATCACAGTTTGGTTTTCTTTATATTCTGAGATTCCTTTGGGTTGGAAAATAACAAGTGCTCTTGTTATGAGAGAAACCTTTGATTTCACCATGTCTCAAGAATTGTTATATACATCAGTGTTTAAATTCGGTCATTGAAGTGAGGGACATTGATGCGGAAGAAAAAAAGAGGGCGACGAGACAAGCAACAAACAAGATGTAGATAAATAGAAGGGGGTATAAAGCAGACTTTAAATGCTTTCTCGGAAATTCCTCATGGGTACAAATTGTGTATCTCACCGGGACAATGACAGAAGAATATGAAAGTTATAAAGTAAACGGAACGGGAACAAAACCCAAGGTGAAATTTATGGTGTAAGGCGTAGAAATAACATGTACATATTTACGCATAGTAAGGCTACTCAGACAATGTGTGGGACTTGAGGGAAAAACTAGAGAATCCCACTTGTACATACCATAAGTAATGCTAACTAAGTATACATGCACAAATAGTGAAAGGGTAACCAGCCATAGAAGATAAGAAGGGGAAAAACTAAAGAAGGCGAGCGTGTATGTATAGCGTCACCACTACTTTCTTTTCCCGTTCCAGCCTGCCACTGTCAGAGACATGCAGCAAACAACCATACAATTTTGCTTTTCCTTTAGTGGAAAAAGTTTTTTCTTCCCTTCTTTGCTACATTTTTCGCTTTGTAGATCTTACTAGCATTACAATACAAATTTTTCGAAAGTATGCTGTATGTATACAAACGAGAGTTGAAAAAGTTAAAGTGAGGGAAAGGCTTGCTGAAAAAATGTTATATAATGGAACATTGTGTATTATGATGCTCTTTCGTTTATTTGGTGTACATCAGAGATGCAAGTCTTCATTCGACGTGAGACATTTGATTCACTTCATTCACGTGAAGAGCTCCTAATTTCGTGAAGATGAATGAAGACAAGGGCAAATCTTCACAAATGAATGAAGAAGAATGAAGATGCGCTCTTGTGAAGTGAATGAAGAATGAAGGCTGTAACATTTACTTCATCTTCAAATCCAACATAGCAAATTCACATTGTATAGCATCAAACCGAATTATGCTTTAGAACAAAGGCTGCCTTTACACAAAACAACTCCATATGGGTTTAAAAGTTATAAAAATTTCTATAAAATTTTCTTCTGGCATAAACACATCGTGGTTCCATAATCCATACCATCCGAATGCTCTTCTACCGAGCATGAAACAATCTGCATTGAGCCTTGTTATTTCCTCAAAATCTACTTCTCAATTACATATTTAAAATTTTACCGTTTATATTTCCAATTACAATTGGTTCCCTTTTCCCAACTCGAACGATACTTTATTGTTTTATGTTGATCGTAATCTGCACTGTAAATGTTAAATTAGTAAGTGAGGTTAAGGTAATAACGAAAAGTGAAACGAAGAAGGGAGAATAAGCTAACAAATTGGTGCAGCAGTTCCAATTCCATATTTAGATTATTTTAGGACTAACGAATTTTAGTGCATACATTATGGTACATGAAAAGGATTGAAGAAAGATGAAGAACGTAGAGCACCCGTGAATGAAGATGAATGAAGACGAAGGTTTAGTTTTTATTTGAAGATGAAGACTTCACCTTTCTATCTTCACGTGAATGAAGATGAATGAAGACACCCTTTCAAAAACCAAATGAAGTGAAGATGAATGAAGAATTTCATTTGCTTGCATCTCTGGTGTACATGTATTGAGTATTCTTTTTTCACTTGTGTCCAGTAAGCGGGGGGCACGAAGCGATGAAGCTGAGGGACTTTGGATGAAAATTCCTTTTTGACTCATCTGTAATCATTATATATTTCAGGCTTTTATTATGCTCGCATGCTTGTAGGCATGTTATGTATTGTATTAGACTGGAAGCCATATTAAACGAGTGTAAAAGAAAGCTTGCCAATGCGTATAGGTATGTATGCATTTCGTACATTGACTTACTTTAAGTCAACTGAACCAAAGTAAAAAGTGAAGGAAGGATAAGAGTATAAAAATTCATATATATACCTATTTGGTACCGCCACCAGCAAGAAAAAAGTCTCACCCTCTAATGATATATTGGCTCTCCGGCTGTTGCCCGAAGATAAATGTTGATTTCATGGAATTTTTTATTGGAGAAGTGAAAATATTTTCTTCTAAATTGGAAATTATATATAAAAAAGTTACAATTCTCTTATAGTGCAATCATTTTGTAATGCTGATGTTATCTATAAATTATGAGCGTGGCGTTTGGTGAAAGTTACTTGCTCGGGGGTGCTCACTAACACAAGTCGACTGTTGGAGTTTCCGTTTTTATATCTGTACTTGAAATTTCTCACTTAAATGCACCAAGTAGTAAAAAAAAGAGTTGCCCGCAATGCATCCGTGTGTGCCACTTCAATAATAACAGAGTTGTTTCCTGATATGTCGGGTCGGAAGGAAGGATATTTTACGAAGGCTCAACAACGAATGCCCATAAAAATCTTTTCGACACAGCACTGGAATGGCCAATGTGTTCAGCCATCATTTTTTTTGCCAAACTAATATTTAGTATTTGCTCGGAATGGATCGAATTATTTCCCTTGTTCAACATAATGTGGGGAATTGGCAAATATATATCAGTTGCAAAAAGTAGGAGAAGAAGTTTTCGCGATATTATTAATGCATCCCTGTCATATAAAAATTGTGTGTCACAACCGTTCCGGTCTCAGATGTTATTTACAATTGTGCCAATAGCATTTCATCATTATGATGAGTGACTATGCATTTCACCGTGCATGCATTAACCACATCTTGTGTCATGCTTGTCGTGTTCATGCCAAACAGACACCCTCTGGGGACTCAAAAAGTGTGCACATGAAGAAGTGGTAGGAAAGGTACAGGAAAAATGGCCGTGTTGGGAATTGTTTTCATCGATGTAATGTGACTGCTACTGGTGGTGTTTTTTGCTGTTTGCTGCTATTTTACAGGAAACAAGTGGCAAGTGCCACTCATCTTTGAAGATTTGGTCATCGATCTTTGCTTTTTTTCGTTTCTCCTTCGCGTTCCTTTTGATTGCACTCCTCGCCTGGTAGCTTCTGTTTTGTTACTTGACTTTCACCGCATCATCTTCGCATCACGTTCGATATAATACAATACATCCAGGACTGACTGTCGAGCATTCGTTCATTGTGTATATATATATATTCCGTTGATATGTTTTTGAATATCGCATATAGAGCATATATTCTGGGTTGACAATTGAAACTATAGTTGATGGAATTGACTATACTAATGGTTGTGGATTGGGGACACCGTTGGCCTCTACTGATCTCGTACCCTTTTTCATCATGCTCAACAAATGCTTTCACTTGTATACATGCTATGTATACATACTATACGCATCTGAGCTCTTTTATGCTGTGCTGTTTGTGTACCAATAAACCTCTGACAGTGATCCTTTGGACTGTCTGATTACATGCTCCTCGGTCGGTCGCTCTAATAATGGGCGTCAGTCGACAAGCAGTTAAAGTGTTAATGTAATTGTGAGGTAAAAAGTGATGAGAATGGTTAGCGAAAAGTAGCACAGAAAACAAGAAATGAGGATGGGCAAAGAAAGACGGAAGAGGGCAGGAAGTAGTTATTAGGATGGTTACTACTACTCTACTCTACTGCTCGATGCTCCTACTACAAAGTCGACATAGGCTATGTTAGTCTGCTAAGATTAATGAATGCGGACTGGTTCTCTTAAGTCTCGGGGTGGATATTGTGGTGAAATTAATAGACGGCTCTCACTCATTCTTAGGAAGAACTGAACAGCTAATAAGTGTAGTAAAGTAAAATACTGCCATAAGAAGGCAATTTTTCGCAGACTTTTTGTGTTGCTTCATCATCATCGTCGCAGTCCTCATCTTATTTCGTGGTTGCATGACCTTACATATTATATATCTTCTTAGTTATACGAATGACTGCGTTGAGAAGAGGGCACATAAAAGTTAAGAATAAACTTAAAAAAGTGTTGAGGCTGCATAATGTTGTTCGCTGCAGTGCTAATTATCACGCCATACCATGCCTCGTATACTTCCGTCCTTGTTTTTTTGTGTAAACATATAGAACCTACAGAAAGTTGAGGGTTAACTAGTGCCCACGGAGCCACAATGATCATATACATATGATGTTGTTGGGCCTGGAGTCTGGTGAGTATGTGTGTGGTGAAGAAAGAGTGAGTACCACGGGAATTTTATGACTTGATGAGCATGCAGTTTTTTCATCTCTTCCTCTCTTCGTTTCCCATACCCTTCGTTTGGTTTAGGTTACTTTTTGGGAAATAGAAAAGGCCAATGTCTTTCTAGTCAACATGAATTTGCGTTCTATGGGCTTTGCTGGAACCTATCTGGCTGTTTAGTTCTTTTTAAAAACATTTTTAAGATAGAAACGCTAGGTCTTAAAGTAAAGGCAGAATTGTCTTTATATTTTTTCATCATCTTTTTGGGGTAGTAAACTGTAGTAAATGGAAGAAGTTGTGGGATAAGACAGGAAGTAACTGACTGAGAAGGAAATAACTGCTCACCATGATATGTATAACATGGCCTACACAGCAATTTTTACACTTCTTACTTTTTCCTTGGCTCTTAACATACATGGAACGGCAAGAAATTATATTTGCATTATCAGATCCCTATATTATTATTATATTATACTTTATGCTTACATACATTTTGATGAAACTAACTAAACTGGATATACTAGTTTTAACAAGCAAGTGTGCATGAGAAAAATGCATTCGTGCACCACATATTACAAGCATCTGTATAGAAAGCAAAATAAAATCTGTAAAGGATGATGACAACGATTCTCAAAAGACGTGTACCATAAGGCAAAAGTCAATATTGATTCAATCACGCCTTGTTTTTTCCTCTCAGGAGGGTATAAAGGAAGCTGGCTTTTCCACAACTTTTTGCTGATTACAAAAAATGCTTGGAACGTGACATAAGTGGGAAAGGTGTGAAGAAGCTATTATTCATGAATTTTCACGGTGGATTGCTTAACTCACATTTACACGTACACACTACAGAGTTACATAAGTATGTTTGGTGTTTTTACAGACGCTTCTGGCTCAAAGTTGGATCTGCTAACTTGTAGTAGAAATGCAAGAGCAAGGAAATGAAAGAAAAAAGAAGCTTATATCGTTGTTATATAATAACGGCTTATTTGAGATTCTCATGATGATGTTCCTCTTTTTCTTTCACCGACACACACACCAACACCATCACCGTTAATAAGCTCTCATATAGAAATACAAGTCTCGAATATGTAACATTCAACATTTGGCAGTCTAGATAGAAAGATTATCCCTTTATGTGTGGAAGGCAAACAAGCATGCATGCATGCAAAGAATGGAGCACTTATGACTCTGTAAGTAGGTAGACAGAAGAAAAATTCGCAAGACTTTTTCTTCTTCTCTTTCAAGCATTTTCTTCCTTCCTTCTTTTAAGCAAGAAGTAAATTCTGTACCTCCTTTTTCTCTGTTTCTTATTCTATTCAAGTATTGTAATGTGGTTATGGAAGATATGAAAAGCGAAAAGGACAGAAGGATTGGATCTATCTATACTTTTTCATATACTAATATATTTTGGGCTTTGAAGATATTGAATGTATATATGCAGTAGTACTAGTACTAGTCGAATGTATGTATTTAAAAGCGATATCTGTACGCGTGTGAATAAGTGTGTGATGAAGGCATTGGGTCTTCTTCAAGTAACAAGCAATATAGAAAGCACCGACTGTGAGTAACACAGTAGTTTGGAAGCTTTTTCTCTAATGCTTAAGTTTTGTAGGTTTTGTAGTGCACATAAAGTGTATTATAGTGGTAAAACAGTAATACGAAAGTCATATTCATAAATATGATAGAGAAAAGCCGACAGAGACGAGGGAGCAAAGTGGTGTTGTAGTTCGTAGTAGAAGTAGTGGGAGAGAATCGTAGCAGTAGCAGCAGCAGCATCAGTACCACATCCTATTCTACTTCAATTCATGCACATATTATTTGTGTCATAGTCTTATTTGAAGTTGGTAAGAACAGAGTGAAAGTTGTTGTAGCAGGGCAAAAGAGTAGAGAAAAATATCTGGGAAAAGTGAGGAGGCTCTATATATTCAGTATTGCAGTATTAGAGAGAAAGCAGTGTACATTATGGTTGGTACATAAAATGGAAAAAGAAGAGTAAGTTGTAGATAGAAGATAATATATGTGTGGCTGCATAGGTTATGGGCTCTGGTGATATACATAATGTTCTGCGGATGCTCGAGCCATGCGCCCGTTTTCTTTCTCGCCAAGCAAGCAATGGTACAGTAATGGTAATGCAATGCAATGAAAAAACTGGTAGAGAACGACTCTGGCTGCTTTTGGGATGTTGATACTATGCTGATGTTAAGAGAACTCGTCTCAGTCCGAAATACTCAATGTAGAGGGGAAAGAGCGAGAGAGTACTTTTTCCGGGCTTGAGAAGGAGTGATCGATACCTCAGGGATCCACGAAGGCGGCTCAGCCTCCGAAGGCCGTCTCCTTGGCGATGAGCGAGTGATTCTGCCGGGGTTTTACCCCATACCATCCATGGATGGCATCACATCACTTCACACACCACCGCATGGCCCTACTCTCATTTCCTCCAGTCAGTTTCTGGTCTACTGTAGTAGATATATGGAGAAAGAGTAATGTGTATGATACGATGTGATCCCTATGTATTCTGCTGCTGCTGCTTGATGCCTAATGCTACAAAAGCCTTTTCCTATCCACAATGCTTTCACTCTGTTTTACTTTGCTTCTCGCATTCTCTTTCCATGACTCTCTCGGCTTTCAGACGTATATTATTATTATTTTCTCGAGATTGTTATGGCATGTACGTACGTAAATGGATGTGGATTCCGTACAAAGAGGAATGGAATTATTGTATGTGGAAAGCTGGTCTATGTGTGGTGCTATGTCGTAGTAGTACCATATATTTCATACTTATATAGGCCACGTATGTTTCTCGGGATAAGAGTTGAAGAGAAAGTTGCATCAAGTTTTAAAGCACAAACTGTACATTTAGCCCACTCTTCTTTTGCCAGCTAAGTATTGCATTGGTCTTTACTTACTTCGCCAGATAGATGTAGTAGAAAGCTTCTGTGTTGAAATTGTGTACGTATGTGCTGAAGTATATAATACTTTTGCATTGGATCAACTATACGTGTTCAACGATTCTATATCGGTATGCAAAACTTACCTAAGTACGAGTATCTTGGTTTAACTCTTAACTCTTTCACTTTTCTCCTTTTGTATATGCATATACATTCTTCTCTGTACGTTTGGCTTGCTTTTGCCCTACTTGATCGGAGTTCACCCAATACTTCTATATGATGACTTGATGACGATGATGATGATATGCTGGTTGGAAGCAGCACACAGTCAGTGATGTGATGTGATGACTCTTTGTCGTCTTCTTCGTCCCTCTATGCTTTTTATAAAAAATGGTTCCTGGGACTTAGGATGGCCACCTTTTTTCATAGGCTCATTCTGCAAGTGACTCGTTTCTGGTTCCGTATTCTTATTCTTTCCCCCCTTCTATCTCTGTTTCGCTTTCTCTATTTTCACATCCTTTCACCAGGATGATACATATGGTTTACTCCAGCCACGTCGCGTTTCATTCTCTTCACTTCCCAGAAAACTTCTGGGCTCTCTACTCTCTGCTACTACTTATATGTTGCATGGCCGAAGCCTGTGGCCTAGGGTCCTCCGCCCTACCAAATGTTTTTATGGGAATGACTGCATATTGACGGACGAAACTTCTCTTTTTACGTTTTTTTTTGTATTCTTTCATGATTCTTTGGTTATCTCTATTCCTTTTCCTGCCATAGAGGGTTATCTGTAGCCGTAATCTTGAGTGCACCAAAGTGTGTAAAATATTTTTCCTCTTTCTTTTTCATTTTATTGTGTCACTCTGCTGCTCAGTGCCTAGTTTTCCTCTCGCCCTTTGTCATGTTTTGTTTTGTTTTACTGTTTCCATAAGCCTCTCAAGTAATGTTACAAACACAATAGTAGTCAAATGGTGTATCGGCGTATATCTACATAATGATAAACCAAAAATTGTAAGGTTATCTTTGCATAAAAGAAGGATGAAGGCGATGGAGGAAAACAATAAACGACTTTTATAAGAGAGTGAAGAAAGAAGGAAGAGTTAAATATGAAAGAAGGCAATACGTTTCAGTGAGTGGAAGTGTAAAAAATGAAATCACCTATTTTCTCACATCGTTCATGCATTTTTATGAGCATCACTGGCTTTCATACCGAATGCGAATGTTTGTTTGAAATGCGAAAAAGCTCACAGCATTTTCTGTGCCACTGTTGTTCTCAAGTTGGAAGCTCATTGAATGTAAGTTAAGGGGAAGTGAGAAAGACGAAGGATTCTAAAAAGCAAAGAAAAGATAAAATTTATGTATGTATATATTTAGGTATGCTTTTAAGTCGCCTGAGCCGTGTTTTAAAGGGGAAGTGTAGAGGTGTCTAAATTTTTTTCTATTGCTTTTTTTCTATTTTTTCTTCCCAATGTTTTGGTTACTCGCTTGCATACAAGTACATCCATATTCCATTCACTCATTTCATATGTATAATACCAGCATTTCACTACATTTCCCTCTTGAGTTAGTGAGCAATGTGTAATGTTATGTGGATGGTTTTATGTTTAAAAGAGTATCTGTGGGTCACGGCTGAATTGAATTTGGGATGCAGAAAAGGAGAAAAACTAGGAATGAGAGTGTTACTGTGCTGTAATACATTTCAGTTTCTTTCTTTCTCCTGTTTCAAGTAGTATCTTTCGGGATTCCTGGGAAAAGATTTAATTTGGAAGGAACTAGCACTCCATAACATGACTATCGTTATTTATCCGATTTGAGCCTCATGTTTGCTGCTCCAAGGAGTCGTGTCCGGTCGAATGAATTCTTTTGCGTATAGATAGTAGTAGATGGTTTAGTAGATGTATGTGTGAAGCACAGTTTTCCTGCTTTTAGAACTTGGCCTTACCAAAATCCGTTTTCACTCGCATATGGTTTTTTGTATAATATTCTAAAACCGACCGAGGTACAACCATATATTTGTGTTTATAGGCTTTTGTTTGTGATATTTGAATATTTGCTGTTCTTCTTCGTCTTATCTGAATATTAGCACAAGCTCGTGGGAGGTTCACTGTATAGAATTGCCAAAACAGTTTCACATACATGCATGTTCTTCTGATTGCATATCTTAACAGAGAGCATAAGAGGTTTCGTCCGTATTTTACTATTGCTGCTGATGCTCTCTCACTTACTTGAGCTTGTTCAGCTTTCTTTTTTGGCTGGCGTGTGTTAGTATAACGGTGGTGTAATGTGGCCCTTCATAGTGCTCCGGATGGAGGTTCTCCCTGGCTCGCCTGGATGAATTGGAATGGGAAATGGTCTTAAAAATGGGTCTTTTGAGATACGTAACGACTGAAGGAATTGAGTCGAGTTGGTGTAATGTACATACCCACACACTTACTGACTACAATGTTGAACTGTAAACATAAAACCGTTGTTGTTCTTGTTCAACTCAGACATAGCCGTATAATACGTTTTATGTATGGGACCGATGCAAAATCTAGTTTTCTTTTTCACTCATGTTGTAATCTGTCTTTTAGCTTACTTTAAAACACGAAAAATCGTATGAATCTAATATCACTGTTTTTGTGTATGCATAAAAGCAGGTATTTGATACGCTTATGTGACCAAGTAAACTTGAATAGCTGGGATAGTAGATATATATATAGATAGACCTGGTTTGATAGTAAAAAGTACTTACAAAAAAAACCGAATTGAAAGGGCAAAGGATATAAAGTAAAACGAGTACAAAAGAAGGGGAAAAACGGGCAGTCGGTGGTAGTGGCAGTAATGCAAGTTGGCACATTATGCTCTCACCTTTGGTATGAGAAAACCCCAATATATAGCGAGAGATCTTTTTTATCTGTTCAACAACAACACGGAAAAAGCGGTGCAATGCAGTGACATAACATTGTTCTGCTCCGTGTCAGGTGTTAGGATTAAAAACCATGCTGACAAAATGATTTTCTTGTATTTTTTTATTAGATACACGGGTACACCGTTTAAATACATTCCCTGTATCGTGTAGAAGGGCGTTTTTACACGGAGCTAAAAAATCTCAGGGGTTGACTTTTTCCGATTTTACTTTCACCTTCCTTTCTCTATTGTAATATTCCAGTTTTCTTTGCAATAGCGATCCCAATAACCATTTTAGCCAGACTGTGACTACTCGAAGTAGTAAGCATACTACTACTAGTAGTAGTGTGAGCTATAATATTTTGTACTGCTAGTATTTCGCTATTGTTTTATATGGTTCCACATAGGAACCTATTTTACTCTGCATTATGGGCTAAATCACATTTGTGCTTGTATTAATAATTGCATATATGTACCAGAAAAATGGGGTTTTGCATAATAGGAATCACACAAAGGTAGAGGCTTGTTTTTATTGAACATTTTTTTGAGAGAGTGAGAGAATGTTGGGGAAATTTGGTATAATTTGAAACTAGTGAAGAGAAGTAGCACGACTCTTTTGTTGTTCTATGCAGCTGTTTTAAGTTCCTTCAAGAATCAAAGGTGGTTTAACCGAAAAGTAAGAATCTACTTAAGATGGAAAATAAAAAGAACTGATCGCATTTGTATGCATATCATGTTTGAATCTTAAAGTAACGTCGCCTTTTTTCTTTCTTTTTCCCTTATGCGATTTGTTTTTGCCTCTTCCTACACTCTATCTGACTGCCTTGTGGTGCAGTTTCTTCTTTTCTGCTAGCTTGCTTGCTTGGACTGTTTCTCCTTGAAGTTGCTTGCTGCTATGTTTAGTTTAGTTCTGCGATGGTTGAAAAAGAAAGAGCAGTGATGCATGAGGCACAATAGGGGATATGATATGAAAATGGGTCTGATGAAATTCAGCAAAATGTGGTTCATACATTTTAGCAGAAATAAAAAATGGAAAGGAGGTAGAAAGAGAGAAACTGTTCATAGATAAATATGCAATGTGAAAGCACACAGGCCGTTACAATTGCTTTGTTTTAAATTAAGCGTAAGCGTAAGTATTATATTCTGGACTGAGCTAAGCCAGCCTAAGGGTTTGGTTGCCGACCAGAACAGGCTTTAAAAATGCTTTAATATAACAAGGGTAAACCTTTGTTATAATATAAATAGCTATAACTCTGTGGAAAAGTCCGTTACTTTATTTCAAATATATATGTATATGAATACTATTATCTGAGTGTTTGTAGAGTGGTTTGTAAGTAATATTTTTGTAACAACAATTTTTTGTCGTTTTTTTCTGATTGTAGGGTGTTTTACAAGCGCACGACGTAGCAGTACATGAAGTCTACGGGGATGATGCTGTGCGCGTGACGCCACCAGCGATTTATCCTTACCTGAATGGAGTTAATGATGAGCCGGAGAGTGACCTGGAACAACAAGCTCAAGTGACTCGGGTGCGCCTGGTCCAGTTTCAGAAGAATTCTGATGAGCCCATGGGAATTACGTTACGACTGACGGAAGAAGGACGGTGCCTGGTTGCAAGAATCCTCCATGGAGGAATGATACACCGACAAGCTACACTCCATGTTGGTGATGAGATCAGGGAAATTAATGGGATTCCGGTGTACAATCAAACTGTTGATCAGTTGCAAACTATGTTGGTATGTTGGTAACGCTTTCCGTTTTCCTCTAGTTTATATCGTTATCTCTTGTCTCATCGTCACAGCGAGAGAGAGAGAGAGTAAGAGGTTTACTTCCAAAAGAAGTAATAATAGTAGTCGGTCATATGTAACATAGCATCGCGATGGCTCATTAGTCTGACCCTTTTGAGTTCCTGTCTTTCGTCTCGTTCGTTAATGGAAACCTCTTTCATTTACTTTTTTTTTGTTACAGAGAGAAGCCCGTGGATCGGTCACTTTCAAAATAGTACCCTCATATCGGAGCAACCCACCTCCCTGTGAGGTAAGCAATACGCACGTTATATATCGTAATAATGTTTTCTAACGAGATATTCTTATCATCAAAACGTAAAGACATAAAAACACATAGGGGTGTATGTACACACATACCAAACCACTTTCGTTACAACTGTGTGATGGTACTTTCACTTTGTGATTTCCGGATTTGGCTACTAGGCAAAAAACCAAAAAGTTCCTCTTGAATTAAGCATTTTATTCTGTTTTCTTTCTATCTATTGTACTGACTTGCTTTTTAGGAGCTAGAAACAAAAAAAAATGTATAAAACGAAAAGGAAGGGCTACTCAACTCAGTTAGCTTACTGAAAGACGTACTTTGTATATATGAACACGTTACTCTGGAGTCCTAAAGCTAGATGTACATATATACTACTAGTGTTATGTATTCGCGTTCAAGGGAAAGTAAGCAGTATGCATCTCCTGAAAGGAGTCTTGTTGAAAAGAACTTTATCAAACATTAAAATGAAACGACATATAGAATGGAATGTAAAGAGGGCATTTCAGGGTGAAAGCTACGGGAAAAGGAAAACCGCTAATATACGCTATGTTCATATACATGTATATTGGTTTATATCTCACAAGTCACTACACAGTCTATTTCTAAAGTCGTTTGTATATGACATTGAATTTCTAATGAGAAAGTTTACAGTTTCCTTTCAATTTTTTAATAAATTGTTGGTCCTTAATAAAAATTAACGTTTCTCTGTAATTCACGCTTAGCTGTTCCGGATTAACCCAGAACCAGTCTTAGTAAGTGACTTCCAAACAATCATCATCAAATTAATGAATGTGCTTCTGTAAAAACATACTTCCTCAGCTTTTGAATTACGTATTATTTATAAACCCAACTAAAAGCTTCATGAAAGCATTTGTGATCTGTATACCTCCCTAAGAAAGAAGCTATAAGGTTACCCGTATTTTTCAAACCGCGTTTTTTATGTAACCGGAGACATCAGCTAAACTCTTTTGTTTTGGATGCAGAAACAAATTTTTGAAGTAAAAAATTTCGGATTTTTTTTGGGATGTGCCATCAGACCATATATGTATGCACTACGTACCTGTACTAAATGAAGATACATTTTATCACGTTGCACCGTATTATGACAGTCGAAAAGGCCGAAGCGTAGTTAGTCTACATTTCATACCGTCGTACTTGTGTTATTTTCAGTGTGTTCACCGCTTTTGTACTCAGCTCTCTTCGTTTGAGCGTAATGGGATTTTTTACGGCTGAACATATACGTAGTCGTAGCACTTTTGAAAAGATTCGTTTTGACCTCCCTTTTCCTTCCTCCTCCTCCTACAGTACAGTATCATGCACATGCACGGTCATAAAGTTTGAAGACATAATTGCTGTTCTGTAAAGCATGATATTTATTAGTACTATATCAAAAGTTATTTCGTTTTTTATCAAGTTAAATCCTTTTATGCCCTTGTCCTCGTACTCTACTACTAAGCTCTGAGTATGGTGGATAGAGTCAAGGTTTTACTTTACACCAAATCCCGTTCATTTTCTTTGTTCCTAATAAACTATATGGATAATACAGTTCCATGTATATTGTTCAATCTATCCGTTTTAGTGCTGTTTTTTTTTATCCGTTGCGAGAATGTATATTAAGTATTTATCACGTAGATTGTAAAATGTTCGTGTTCGTCTAGTGCAGTATTACTTTGACAAAAATCGTAAAAATATGTGAATGTTCAGAATGTTGCACGGTTATGATTTTACCACCAAGCTTAGTTAAGTTTTTAATATGAGACATGGTTTATGATACAGATTTTTGTACGAGCCCTGTTTGACTACGACCCCTTGGATGATGACCTCATTCCGTGCGCACAAGCTGGAATTGCTTTCAAGATCGGAGATATTTTACAAGTAATTTCGAAAGATGACCCTCACTGGTGGCAAGTAAGGCGATTTTTAAAAATTATTCTACATAGTTCGATAATAATAATTGTGTACGTACAGTATCGATTTCATTCGTTGTATATAATATTTGTTTGTAATATTTATAATACTTTGTGCTATTACAGGCTAGATTAGACACGCCTGCAACTTCAGCTTCCTCAACATCTTCAACGTCGTCTGGTGCATCGTTGGGACATACAGCCGGGCTGATTCCATCACCGGAACTTCAAGAGAGGAGAGCAATTCAGGCAGCTAGCTCATCCAAGTCTGGGAGTTCTGCTGGGAAACCAGGAAAGAATTTGAGCAACAATGGAGTTAATAGCTTATTAAATTTTGATGCAAATGGGAGTAACGGAGACGATAAGATAAGTTGCAGTCTTTTTGGAAAGAAAAAGAAGCAGGATAAGAAGGATAAATATTCTGCAAAGCACAACGCAGTGTTTGACTCTTTAGAATTGAATACTTACGAAGAAGTAGTGCGCCTTCCGTGTAAGATATCACCCTAATTTTATCTCAATGCAATGAGTGTTTTTTTTTGCAATAAATCACCGGTCATTATTATGTATAATCGTTTTTTTATTATCTTTATTAGCATTCAGACGAAAAAGCTTGGTGCTTCTTGGTGCCCATGGGGTGGGGAGAAGACACATTAAAAACTGCTTGATTTCCAGACACCCTGACCTTTATGCATACCCCATCCCCCACACAACGAGACCACCACGCCCTGACGAGGAAGATGGTCGTAATTACTACTTTGTATCTCATGCCAAAATGATGGCGGACATTGCTGCTAATGAGTATTTAGAATACGGTACACATGAAGAGGCTATGTATGGTACTAAATTAGCAACGATTCGTCATATACACGCAGAAGGTAAGGCCCTTTAGATTTTCATATATTTTAATAATAATAATAAAAATAATTTCTGTTCCATATTCCTATTATAAGTGAAAGTACATACCTGGAAAATGTTAGACTAACTTGGTTCTCTTCTGTTGTTGTGGTACACTAACGTTGTTCCATTTTTAAGCAGGACTTATCGCAATTCTGGATGTGGAACCCCAAGCACTGAAAATTTTGCGAAGCTCTGAGTTCGCACCATTCGTTGTCTTTATTGCTGCCCCTGCGCTCAACACGGTGGCTGATGTAAGTCCATTGCATTGCTTTGCTAGTCTTTTTTTTTGCGCAAGCATTTTTTGTTCATCATTGACAATGTTTGTTCTACTGGTTTGACAGTTTGATGGAAGTCTAGAGAGGTTGGTTCGGGAATCGGAAGTTTTAAGAAAAGCTTATGGTCATCTGTTTGACATGGTGATAGTGAATAATGACATCGAAGAAACTATCTCTATTCTGGAGGCGACGATGGAAAAAATACACACACAACCCCAATGGATACCCGTATCTTGGGTTTATTGACCAAAATATTATGACGACTTTTTAAACCCCACCACCACCACCGCCTCCTCCGACTTCACAGGCTCCGGCACAACTGTAGAGAACACTGAGAATCAGGTTGTGCGTTAGCCTGACTTCCGTATTACCTTCGCAAACTATTTTAGCAACATTCACTATGTATCTTCTGTACTACCAAGACGAAGCAAATAATGCACAAATAATTGACAAAAACGTTTCTCCTAATTATCGAACCGTTTATATATACATTGTACATCTAGTGTGGTTGCATATGACTGCATTCTTTCTGGAATGTAAACTTGCAGCAAGTTATAGTCTTCTTGCTGTCATAAAAAAAGTGAATATTATAATAACAAAAATATTCTTATTTATTCTATTAGTTAGTGTATCTGTGTGTGCACTGTGCAAAATACGTAACGTACTGTACTGTCTGTAGAAGATGGAATTTTTATGTGGAAAGGTGTGCAAAAAAAATTCTCGGAATTTTGGAGGAGGTTTATGAAGCAGCAATAGTTGACTTTTTAAACAGTCTATATTATACTACATCTACATGAAATATACGCTGTGTGATGAACATTTACATATTATTATATAATGATATGTTTATCAGATTATAATAATTGTGTACGGAATGAGTTGATACACACTACTATTATTATTACTATTTTAAGATAACAATAATTTAGAGCGGGATATATATCAGTATGATAGAATCAGTGGTAGTTACACAATATACTATTTATTACATTGAAATCTAGAATTTCATATGAATAATCATAATTACCGTAATAATAATTATTGTCACTACATAAAATACATTATGGTTTCTTAAAAACTCATGCTCAACGTAATAAGTCACGTACTACAATAGAGAGATAAATGTCTACACAAGGACGACGATGAAATGGAAAGGCAACGTTCAGCGTTAAGTGCAAGTTTTCGATTTCGTATTTGATCGAGTAAGAAGCAATGTTCGGCTGTTTTTGGCATTATGGGGAAATGGAAAATATTACATTTTTAGGAAGGGTTTACAAATTAAGTTATTTTTAAAACGAAAATAACAAAAAATACAAAACTATATTCAGCAACGATTTCACCTATTATATTATTGTTACTAATTATTGTCTCTAGATTGTAACTACATTCCTCTGAGAATTTTTTCATGCCAAAGTTTCCCCGTTCTTTTTATGTTGATCTCTGAAGTTTTTCATATGCCAAACAAAGAATCTAGAAGCAACTGATGATACAATACATTGTTGAGATTTTTTCATTATGTATGTATGTATACATGTGTGTGTATAATCCAGTGTAATGCGTAGGTTTTAGCATACAGGGTTGACAGTTGACATTAACTACCTTGTGGCCCTAAACTTACTACCTGCCTTCTGTTCCTGATTTAATTTTGAATGCAAGAAAAAACGAAATGATTAATTCTATTATACTACAAAGAAACAACAGACAGCTTCAGCAAACCTAATCCTATAACTAGTCAAATAGTACGTAAGTGTATAAACATCATTTGCCAAAAGAAACAATAATGCAGCTGGAAGTTTGAATTTGTATTTATTTTTACTGGAAAATTCCGCTAAATACGATACTGGAGGAACTACCGAATGCAACTGTACTGTGTATCAAATTGAAATGAAAAATGAATAATGCAATGTGGTGGCTATTTTATTATGTTAGTTATTAAGTACATTATTACCACCTGTAAATTATTTGGTCTACTTAAACTCTGTTTGATTTTAGCAAGATCCTACTACTATTTTTAACGGCAATTTTACCTTAAGACAACAAATTAATGTGTTCTTTCGTTTACCATGCAGCATTCAGCTAAAAGTTGGTGTACGTGCATCATCATTATAAGATGAATGTAACTTTTTCTTAGGTTTGTACTACTCTATCTCTAACTCATTGCCTAATAATATACATACTATGAATGAACATCAGCATTCCCTTACTGATTTTAAGACAAATTTTTTGTCTCATGTACAATGAATCGAATTTGTGCAATTTTACCTTTTTAGGAATAGTTTGAAATATATTGATATTAAATTAAGTTTTAATTTAGTAAACTATTGTTGAAAGTCACGCGTTAAAATAAACGTTAAAGAGTGTTTTTTTGAAAAAGCTGTGGATCCGTAGACCACTTGTAATAACTGTGACTTTTGGGTAACAACACACAAAGGAGACGAATTGCGATGAAATTGAACGATTATAAATGCTTCCAATTTTAAATATTTTCCACCTCCATACATAACTCAAGTAATACGTGTGTAACATAACGTAAAATTATCGGTGTGACACGCATGTACGAATTTTTGTGAGGATATAACTAAAAATGTACCAGGTTTTCTTTGTGGAGTGTGTATTCCCATTTCCCATATTATATTCTCAACCCATTTAAATTATTGTATCCTGATGCATAATAATCTCCATGATCTACTATGATCACACCTTCGCTCGAAATAATAATAAATATACAAAGTATTACTACCGTTTACAACTTATACATTATAGTGGATGTGTCATGGTGTAATATTGTGTAAAACTATATAAACTATAATCAAGAGCCGAGAGAATTTTGAAAGAATACTATCATGAAATAACGAATACGTACACAAAAACAGTTGAAGTATTCAATAAAATGAAACTTGTTTTGTAGAGGGCAACTTATTTTGTCAGGTAATCTTTATTATGCTTCATGAAAATTTTACATTTTGATAGGGTACAATTTATAGGCATAAGAAAAAGGGGTTAAAAAGAGTTTCTTGGGATTTGTCCTTGATCTGATACATTCAACATTACACGTCATGCTGCATATAATTTTTTAGTGTAGGGTTTCAATCAAGGGGGAAAGGCAAGGGTGCATTTATGTTATCTACGTGATAGAAGTATTATTTCTTCTTCTTTTTCCAAATGAATTTTCGAAACTTTAGCATATCTTGAACTCCGTGACAGACATAGTACGAGTTCAAAATGGCAGGTCTTTCCATCACGTTGGTGCATTTCTTCTTTATTGCTACAGCAAGAAATAAACCATTTTAGCTGACAATGAAACGAATATAATACACAATAAAAGTTCAAAATCTGATTTACCCTTCTTGCGTCGTTTTACGGGACAACGGGGCTCCTTTTTCTTTCGTCCCTTCTTCCCCTTTCTCCCCTTTCCTTTTTTAGGCATTTTCTAAGTAAGATGCCACTACGCACGATCTAACGGATGGCTCATTTAATCTTATTTAAAATGAAATGTGCAACTTCAACTAACATGCTTATTATGAATTTCTGTAAACACCAGCATTAATAACAGATACGCTATTTCCATGGCTGATGACATGCCAAGACGCATGATTTTCATAACCCGCACTAACCAATCATTATTAAGTAGACCATAATTTCGGGTTGATATCATTTACACATTTTTATTAACGATTATACAAGTTTGTCTCAGAGTTTGTACTAATAGCATAAGAGCATGTCACAAAAACCGGATAAGGCATATACACGAGACTAAGTTTTTAAAACAATTCGATCAATTAATTTACATGTATAATTTAAGTGAAGCTCCGTTGTGGCATTACGTCACCAAATAACTCTCCAAGATTAATCTCCGAATATGCAGAATGCTGTAAATACTTGTGCACGACATTGCTTAACAAAGAATACGCCATCGCAGCATGCGGTCCTACTTCTTTCTCCTTCTGGAGACGGTTTATTGCGTCTGCAATGTGAAATATGTACATTGTCAATTTTTGAACTCTCGATTTCTCATATTCAAACTCATTTTTTAAATAGATACAGTATACACTGAAATGTTCTACTTGCCTTTTTCAGTTGGCGTCAAATTTTCAGTGTGCTTTGGTGTGTCAAAAATGTAGTAAAGATAACTGAGCTGTTTATGTAGTTGAGCATCAACATACTCTTTATACATCAGCGCTTGCTTGCAACGGCATGGAGGATATCCCTTGAAAAGTTTGATGGGAACACGTCTATCCGAATTCGAGCAGCTTGGGTCCTCGCAAATGAAAACATTCTACAACGCCCAATCAAAAACAATACATTTTTACAAATATTAATCCCAATCACAAAAGTAGTCAAATCAGTTTAATAGAGAACGTCATTCTATTTACGCACCTTATAATATTTCATTATGACCCTACGAATGAACAATGTGAGTGTGTTACAAATGTGGTTAACATAGGATAACGGGGCCTTTCCACAACCAGTACAGACATCAACTAAAGAATAAATGATCTGGGTATCCTGTAATCAACGAATGTTTAAACCATTCACTATTCTTCCATTCATTCAAACTGCAATTGAACTATAAAATAGTACAAGTCTGGTTTTCCTTACCGATCCCTTAAATGGAGATTCAAGAATAATTTCCTTACGACACTCCGTGTTGGCACATTTGAATGAAAATTTCTCACATTCACGGTATTTCTCAGCGTCTGTCTCTTCCCCTAGGTACTTATCATCATGACTTTCTTCGACAACTCGTCGTCTTTTGTATGATGATGGGTCCATTCCCAAACACTCTGCAATTCTAGATGCATCAAGGCCGGGAATTGGTTCGCAAATACGAGATACTACAGGATGAACTTGTTGGGAAAGATAGTAGAGAGGATCTGGTTGCAATACATCTTCTTCCCCGTCTTGCTCTGCTTTCACTTGATTTTCACTGCCTTTCTCGTTGGTAGACTCGCTCGTCTCACTTTTTACTTCCTTTTTAATAGGTGTACCAACTTCTATAAGATGATGAGCTAAATTATCATTACAAAAGACGTATGAAACAGTGTCCCCATTTTTAAACTTCTTTGGCAGCTTTCCACTCTTGTTCATTCGCAATGCAACTTGCACGTGGTACAGTCCTTGGGAATCTTTATACTCTTCCGGGTTTTTAGCGAGTTGCTTTGTGATCATCAAATCTTTCAAAGGAACATTTCCAGCGCGCAACTCTGATGCAACATCGTTAAGAATTTTGACAGCCTTGAAAATTTTATCATCCAACGCCTGCTCAGACATGATTTCATCAAGAATAAGCTTTGCTGTTTGACCAGCAATTGGGGCCCAGTCACGACGAACCATGTCCAAACCCTTTAGCTCTAAAGTTGTTTCCACCACTGCAAATAAAGTTTTAAAAAGTATTATAGAGCCATAAATTTCATAACTCATTCTTGAAATTCAATATATTCATATATTGTATTTGTACCTCCGTTGGATTTCTGATTGTATACTAGAGCTGCATACTTCTTTTTCTTGAGAAGAAGTAGAAATCTAAATATTCCATCAATCTCAAGTTCCAGTAATTTATATTGCTTGTTGATTTCACTCTTGATTTTGTTGCCGATCTGGTAGACTTTTTGAATCTCTTGAGAATTACTGTTAATCATCAGCGAGTCAGTGTCTCCGTAAATTACTTCAAATCCCATTTTTTCAACCATGTCTTTAGTTTTCAAAAGGATTTCTCTACCTTTGCCTGTGCAGAAGAATATTGTTATTATAATTATAGAGTTTGTAGTAAATAGTACTATAACTTAAACGTGTTTGAACTAATCAGTTAAATTAATTAGCCATTCTGCATGATATTGCATTAACTTACCAGTAATGTAGGCAGCCAATTCCTTCGCATAAAATCTGGAGTTTCGAAATCCTAGGCATCCGTACATGGAATTTGCCGTCAACTTCAACGCTTTCTGACGAATATCATATTGAGACTTCAATTGTGGAGATACATTTTCCGCTTGCATCAAACGTTTAACTTGTCTACGACTTTCTACAAGCTTCCGAATTTCCTCTGGTAGAACTCCTTTCTGAGAGTCCGAAGCGTTTTCTTCCGAAAACGATGTAGTGAAACAGACATTAAATTCTTGAATGATAGACGGATACAACGAGTTGAAATCCATCAGTACTATAAAGTTATCGTAGAACCCTTTCTTTGGATCTAACACCAATCCGCCAACATAAGATGGTCCAGAAGATTTGCCCTTCTTGCCAGACTCTTGATTATCTTCAGGCTCACGCTTAAACTTTTTTGCAAACCACTGCAACTTGTCAGGTACAATGTAACCCTTTGTGTAAAAAGCATGTAGAAGGAGAAATTCATTTCTTTCTGACCGACCACCCATCAACGTCCTCGAAAGTGTATTACCTAATAAAATAAATTATTATAATGATTAACTGGAATATCATTTGTTGCGAACATGTATGTAATATGTTAATATTATTATAAGTATACCAGCGATGGCAGTTATTTGTAGAGCCAGGGGTAGCACTTGAAGTTGGTTGACAAGTTTAATGTTTATCAGACATTGTTCCATTGTCCAACCAATAAAATGTCTTATTCCTTCAGATGACTCAAAAAACATTCGTAGTTCTTGTCCTGCATAGGATGCCAGAGCATCCTCCTTCATTCCCAAAACCTGCGATGCCAAGCTTGCCAAATCATACGATCTAGCACGAATCAATTCCATTGCGGATATCTTCACATCACAAACTAAACGCCCAGCGACTAATAATTTAACATCCAACATTTTCCCACTCTGTTATAAAAATTTAACAGCAATAAAAAGTTAACATTTGCTAATTACTTCTGATAAATTCGAAATTAAAAGTAGAGACTATCGTTTCTTACTTTTTGCAAATGTGATGATCGCTTCAACCTTCCAACTCTAGACCAATTGCCAACTTTATGGCTCACAAGATGGAAAAGAAGTAACTCGAGGTTCATATCATGACCAACATAGGCATCTGCGTCAATTTGTTGAAGCTTGGCCAAAAGAAGGCTCAGCATACTTCTTTCTGAATCAAGCTTGATAGTATTCTTGTTTGTGTACTTATCCAAGTCAAAAGGCCAAACGCAACCAGGTGGTTTGTTGAGCACTATATATTATTAATTGAAATGGTAAACAATCAAGGGAGAGGCATCGTGGTGATATAAAACAGCATATTATTTAATGATCTAATCGACTTACGTATGAAATGATCGTGAAACAATCCATCTGAATATTGTGCGGCATTGACTTCAAATTTACGGTTAACAGCAACACCAACCCCGACAATTACGTCCTTCTTGGAGTCTGCATCCGGAACTGTCTGAATATTCATTGAAACTATAACCAATGGCGGTGACTGTTTCTTGTCTTTTTCGGGAGAGATACTCAGATCACCAACTTCGCAAAGGAACTGAAATAAGTTATGTTAACAATAATCATAATCAATATTAAGAATGATAAAACATTTTATACATTCCGACCGACTGAGTAATTACCTCAAACTTGCACCATGAATGCTGCTGACCACTTTCGACCTGTCGAGCATTTTTTATTTGTAACCAAGAAGGCCCTTTCAACTGCTTCTCCAAAAGAAAATTTTCCAGCAAAGGAGATGATGAGCCAAACACTTTAGAGAAAGTGGTTCCCTGCAAATCTTCCGGCAGCGGGGGAAGCGTACCCTGACCACAACAAGGAAATGGTAAAATTGGATGGACCATATCATTGAATAGGAGACTATAAGATTATACTATTTAGATGATTAATGATTGTACCGAATATCGAACTTCCAAGTACTCAGAAAATGAAGGAACATCAGCGAGTCCAAAACAATACTTTTTGTCGACTTTTTTGGATTTAAATGTGTTGATTTTGAACCGTGGTGCAACTTCGTCATTAAATTCATTGTAAACGTCAAAGAAGGTAACCTCCTTACCATCGCTGTCCTATTACCAAATACACAGAAAAAAGCGATATTAGTGACTTGCTTGAATATTCAATACTTGCTTTTATTAGATGCGCTGTACAAACGTCTTGGTTTACTTACTTTTTCTTTAGGAAGCAGGTAAATTACACGATTAACGTTCTTCAATACGAGACAGCAGCTCGCGTAGTTTTGTGCAGAAACTTGTACTTTTCCGAATACGTACAGATGACCCGGATTTCTTGGTTCTTCGCAGATATCAAGCCAGTAAAAATTTAAGACCTTAATAATAAAAAACAACGTGTACATTATTTATCTTCCCTTCCATCTTTGTTTGAAGCACACGATGTCATGAATGAATTATGACCATTTTACCTTGTCGTCATCCGAATCTTTGCCAATCATAAAGGAAAGACCACTATCTGACACATCACTAATTGGTGTGGCTTCAGCTTTCACGTAAGATTGAAAACTGTCGATAGAGTTCACATTATATTCGACTTTTGGAGCTGCCGTCTTTATAGATTCTTTAACATTAGACATTCCATTAACGCCAGTAATTGATTTGCCCTGAGCTTGCGTCGACGCATTTACATTAGCTGCACTGGTCGCCATTTTTTCCGGCTTAGCTATCACGACCTCCTTTTCTAGCAACAGGTCGTCGTCATCAGGAAAATTCGATGGAAAGGCGTCATCATCAAAGCTGTCATCTATGGTCTCAACTGACTCAACTTTCACTTCGGCTGGCTTTTCTGACACAGTGTATGCTTGAAATTTTCGCTTCGTAATTACTTTTGATGACGATGCAAAAGGTGTTTCCTTGATTCGTGAAGACTCCAAAAGCTTTTCATTAGCATTTGTCAGCTCAATAAATTTGGAAGAAGATGGAGCTATTTTAGCTTTCTTTTCTTCATGTAACTCTTGCATCAAATCTCCTAATAGATCTTCATCTTTCATTTCGGCTGCATAAGACTTGTCACCATTATCTTGTCGCTTCCTTTTCTGCGGCATACTTGTTAACATATCCCGAACCGATTGAAATCCAGCTTTAGCTGTTTCTTTTTCTTCCTTGGTTTGTTTTTTCTTTTTAGGTTCTCGTCCCTTCTTAGACGCTGCACGCCATCCATCATCTTCATCAGCCAAATCATCATCAAAAAGCTCCAACCCGTTTTCGCAGTATCCTGTTGAAAGCAAGCAATAATTATTGTTAAATGCAAGTCTGATCTGATTACTATTGTGAAGCATTCTGCACACGCGTTCTTATAACTAACCAGTTCCATCATCCACAATCCAGTCATCCTTTAACCTGTCATTCACTCTTTCAGCGTAAGTATCCTCGTCAACAACGTCATAAACATTCTTAACTTCCGCAACCTAAAATGAACGACGGAACAAAAACATTTTTTGATCTCAAGTCATTTAACAAACACAACTGATTGAATTGGAAGTAAATTTAACCTACCTCATACTTATTCTTGGACCCCCTCAAACCTTTAAGTCTCTCCAACGCAGCTGCCCTTCCGGTTTTATCATTTCTGCTTCTACGACTCCTGCTCTTGGCAAGAGTTTCCACTTCTGCAGTGTCATCTGAAAACAAAACATTTTTGTGTAAGAAATATGCATCAACTATGATCAAATTGAAAGCATAAACATAGAAAAATACGAAGGTGCTTACCATCACTGGCATCACTCATCTTGTTTTGATCTCGTTAATAAAGAAACTTTTCACTTTATACAATAAAATCACTTGTCAAATTTTTACACAGAGTGTACAGCTCCTCGATAGCAGCCAACAGTTTAAAAATTTAATATTCTGTCAACAATTAGCACAGTTTCCAACCAATAAATATATTTTGGTGAAACAGATGAGATGAGCTTGAAAATATTCACATTTCAACAATGGAGTAACAGATTCCAGTCCGCTCAAAACTCATACAGAATGAAAGAAAACAAAGCATTTGGTTTGGTCCGGATGGGTATACCCAAAACCCAAATTTGATACACAACAAAACAAACCTTGTTGTGAATGACAGCTATCCCTCGCCGCCGGAGAGCTTGAAATAAGAGCAAATTTTCTTCTGTATCATCTCTTACCAACCTGCCTGAAATATAAGCTTGCATCTCCGAAATGTTATGTTCAGGTAGCAGGATAAGGAAACTATGAAAATGTTCATGATTTTAAATACTTTTTTATCATTGAAAGAACGGAAGAACTGGAATAATAAATACTTTCTTTTCTAGTTAAAAATTATCAATCGAGATCTGGATTGCTTTCACTTTCAGCAAAGTAACCAGCTTAAAATCATGCAGTTTCTGACTCATGATTATGTGAGGATGCAGACGTTTTCGTATGCAAAACTTTGGGGAAACATTCAATACATAATATTAGTTTTAATTATTTTACCAGTTTTCATGCATTTTTTAGTTTTAGTTTTGGAGCTTGTGGAGGAGTTTCGTTTAGAGTAAACCATAATTAAATTGATGAAAAATGAAAATTCGTGTGATTTTGTGAGCTTTCACTTTCAGTCATTTCGCTCTTGCTATTTCGTGGATGAATCTTTTATAAGCGTCCACGCATTTTTAGGTCATTAAAATAGCTAGAATTTCGCGATTTATGAGTAAAACGGGACCTTTTAAGGTAAAGGGAAAAGATAATCGTTATCATTGAATAGTGGAAGGTCAGCACCAGCAATATCTACTTTATGATGATGACTTTCACTGATTTCAGTTATATGAAATATGATATGCAACCGGATTAGATTCGGCAGACCAGGAAGATGTTTTTAAGAAATGGAAAAAAAGAAAATATTCAGAAGCAATATGGCAAATTTCATTTTTCATGCTTTCTCTTGCTCACATGTGCATTTTTATGCATAATTTTTAATCGTCTACCGGGTCGTTATCAGTCAGCATTGAAAATTAAATATTTGAGAAAGCATTTTTTAGAAGTACTTGAATTATGTATGTCATTTCTTTTATATTGAGCTGAATATGAAAGAATTTTCATTACAAAGTTAGTCCTGTTCTACGGTTTATAGAAAGGAGGCACAAAGGCACAATCCCATCTTCCCATCCAGCTAAAATCGGATTCATCAAGAAATTACTCCCTTCTTGTGTGTTTTACCAGTCCATGTGCTCATAGATTTATCAATTTATCATGCTTTGACAAAAAATAAAATTGTTACTTAATATTGAACTAAGCATAGATATATAGGCTGTCATTTCATTTGCATATTTATTTGATGCAAAGAATAATCTCAAAGAAGACTCCTCTGTCGCTACATAATGCATAAGAAATTTCTCTGATATATTCTCAGACATGTTAGAGAGTGAAGTTGAAACATGCAGATCTCTTCCACTACCATACATCCGCCGCAGTCTCAAACACCTTTGACTTGAGCATGGCAAAGTAATAACTAACTAGGTGTACAAAATTTCTCCACCAACAAATTATTCTTGTCCAAATTTATGCGGAACTGTTGACATTACTAATATTTGATATTCACATTTTATGGCATCCGAGCAAGTACATGACAAGAAGAGATGCATAATAATAACCCACCATTATGTATTCCATTCTTATTTTTCTCAATTGGCCGACTAGAGTTTTTGCCTTTCGTCTTGAACTTGGTAAAAAGCTACTCTATGTATCGTCTGATCCAAATGCTGCAAAAGCTTGAAAACCGAGCAGGCAAGGCTTGCAGCCACGTGTCCCCATCCCTTTCTGTGTTAAGTCACTTTGAAAGGATATCTGTATAGACAAGGAAGGCTAATGCCACCAAATTTTTTGTGTATGAGTAGAAGTCAGAAGTAGATGTATCTGTAGCAAAGCAATAAGAACCTAACTGAAAGCATACATCTCCTTTGCCGACAGGATAAAAGTATCTGAAATTCATAAGCAGAAGCAGATTCCTCTGCATCACATCACATCATGGGACTTCCATAAAGGGAGTACGTACAGAATGTACAGCGTTTTGAACATGCGACACGGTTTGGATATACGCACATGAGCCAGATCTGGTTTAACATTCCTTATGGACTTCTGCATTAATCTGCATTCTTTCAGACTAGGCTTCAACACCAAGGAAGGTATCGAGGTAGACGGTCAGGTCACAGACTACTGGTGTGCCATGATCATCATTATGTTATAAAATTCCTATAGCGTTAGTACAAAAGAATTGAATGATATATGGGCTGCGAAAGCTAAAATGTCTAGGTATTCGTAGCTCAGTTCCTCTCTATGTATCGTGGAAAAGTGAATGAACAGACAGATACTACCTTACTCGTAGTAGTTTAATATATGTAAGGTAGTTCTTGTGGGGAAGATTTTTTTTAACCGTATAACTGCAGTGAACATAAAGAAGGACTTCACTGAATTGAGTGTTCTTCTTATACCATACCGTATTAGCCACTTTGCATAGTATTCATCTCATGTTTGTGTAAAAAGGAACCTGCCTTGATTATTTTTTTCGTTTTATTTTACAAACTATATAGTAAAGTAAGTCCATTTTAATACAACTTATTTTACCCCTTTTCTGCTGCTTGCATACCACCGCATATTTCCATGTAGAAGTTGCCCTTAAACTTTACCGGAATTCGTAAACCCTCACAGTTTTATAACTTTTCTTGCTTTTTATAACCTCAACTCTCAACCCTACCCTCTATCTATAGTTTCCTATATGAGTGCGTAGACGGGTGAAGGAGATAAGGGTTTTTGTGCATTGTAGTCAAAACTTTCAAATGCAAATAGAGTGTAGAGTCAAGTGTTTTTAAACCCTAATGACTGCAACGCAACTAAAATTAGAAACTCTTCGAAACGAGTTGTTTTATTCACGCATCAAGTAAGTACTCGAAACGCAAAATAGATTTACAGTTTTTGTTTCAAGATGGAAGTGAAATGTGCATTGTGTGCCTGTCCTCGTGTCTTCACTTTTTGATTTCAACCAGCTCGTTTGGAAAGGTTTGGAATAGAATATAGTTTTAGTAACAAAAAAAATTAGAATTCCACAAGGTGCATGGGAAATTGTCAGGTATTTTTGGTAACCTGAATTTGTACAATCATTGCTCAAAACAGAAGTAATCTTTTAGTGGGAATTGCTGCAAAAACATCTTTAAAATTGACACTAGACCTAAACTAGTGAAAATGCTATTGTAGCTAGTGCACTGTAATGTTCCGTATTCATATCTCCAAATCTGCATTTTACATGTTGACACTTTCTTTCTATTCAACAAAGCGGAAGTGATTTCAGAGCGATAATAATCGTAAAACTAGCAGAGAGAATAGCTTATGTGTACTGTATACACACAATCAGTAGTTGAACTAGCTCCATACTAGTTCCTATTATGCATGTCAGGCTTAACTATTCTAAATATGCAATACTGATAAATATATATATTTTGGTACAACCAGATTATTTAAGTAGCAAAGGAAGCATTTAGAAGTAGCAAATAGCATAATTAAAATGCTCTTTGAAGCGGACTTCAACTACCGATTGGGCTATACAATACGTGATTAATGGATTTACTATACGTGATGCGAATAGCACATGGCTGCTAGTCTGCTATATGCAAGAATCATTAACGGTTGATGCTCAACCTATTAGCCATTACAGATCCATTCGTAACGACAAAAGACATTAACTCGCATATTACCCTGAGTAAAGTTATAGGAGTATATAAAGAATACATAGCTCATTTGATTTGACCTTAATATGTCTTCCCGAGTCAACTTACGTCAGTAACTCAGAAGGATATCATATGCATATGCTCACTATTAGTTAGTTTTGGTTGATTGGCTTTGGTTAGTGCATCAGACACATAATGAAATGTTAAACCAGGAGGAGGACGTACAATGTCAAATTGACGAATTATAATTAGGTACATTGTGTGAATGAGTGTATGTCCCTTACTGTATGTAAGTATTCCTCTATTATTGCATTGCAGCTTGCAATAGCATTGCATAGCAATCCAATGCACATCATTCATTCGTGCTAGTCGCAAGAGTATAATGTGCATTTGCATTATATGGACAAGTACGTAAAAGAGTTTACCTGTCTTGAGGAATTTTTTTTAAACATTCTCTTTTTGTTGACTTTTATTTTCTGGCTGTCTGTTTGTTGTCCTCTGCTCTTGCACTTCCGAATAATTTATGACACTTTCGCACCGCGCCTGTTCCAGCACGGATTTTAGGTAGATTTTATGAATTATTTTACTCGTTAAATAATTAGCCAGCTGTTGCTGCTCGAAGAAAGTGGTGGTGGTGGTGAAAGACAGGCTGAGAATCAAGGACAAATGAGGTTTCAAGGTCGAATTGCTGTTAATTAGTTGATTCTGTTGTTGTGGTTGTGTCAAGAAAGGGTTGTATTGTAAGTAAAGAAAAACTACTGCCATAATTTTGGACAGGTAAATAACGACAGGACAGCTGACAGAATATTAGATTCTGGATTAGGGTCTGAAAACGTTTGTATAACCTCTATTTGTGCACGGCAAAGTTTATCGTGGTGAAAAAATAAAGACGGAGGTAGTTAGACGAGCGTGGATTTATCTTATCTTGCAAACAGCTGTTTCGATCATATGGTGAATTTGGGAAATGGTCTACTACTACTAATCAGTTTCTACTCCACCTACCTCCTCGCCTCATAATAATAAACGATTGGAGTGGTTGAGGTTAAGGTGGAAGCTTTGCTGACATTTAGTTACTAGACGTTTGTGTTAAGGATTGATGATTTTTTTAATAATTTTTTAAATTCTGTTTGGTTATGTAGCCTTGGGCCTTGGGAAGATATTTTACTCACCTGTCTTTGGATTACCACCTGCTAAATTGCCGAGGAATTATTCATTGAATTATTGGGTTTCCCAGTTAATTTTCGTTTTCAACTGGAAACTGATTTATAAAGGAAAATATCTAAAAACACCAGGGTAAGTTTCATGCATGCTGGCAGTAGCTGGTTACAACTGGTGTTTATGATTTGGAGAGTTCAAATAATTTTAAATGTTCTTAAAAGTTAACTAATTTTGGTATCTGTTTCAAGTTGAGTGTTCCAACTTGGGTTGACGGTGGTTGGATCGTCAGCGGTGGAGTGGAAACCACTTGCTCAATTTTATCTGCGCCTATCTAGCAGATTTCGCCTTATATATAACGTTGAGCGTTATAACTCAAAAGTAACAACGAAGTTTAAGTGCCGTGAAAGTAGAGTTAAAAAGACCTTTGCAAGATGTCCACCAACGGAACATACGGAGGAGGATCGGAGGATTCGGCGGCGCGACCGAATGTAGAGATGTGGAAAATTAAGAAGCTAATTAAAAGTTTGGAGCAAGCCAGAGGGTTAGGAATGTTTACTATGATTCAAATTCAACTCTAAAAACTGTTAGAAATGTTTTATATACGTTAGAGTGACCCTTGAATGATTTTTGTTTCACAGGAATGGTACAAGTATGATATCTTTAATCATTCCTCCGAAGGATCAAATATCACGAGTAAGCAAAATGTTGGCCGATGAACTTGGAACAGCATCTAACATTAAATCACGTGTCAATAGGCTCTCCGTCCTTGGAGCAATCACTTCCGTACAGCAGAAATTAAAACTTTATACTAAAGGTATGTTGTAATTATTAATGAGGTTATGTGTAAGCAATAAGTAGTTAAATCAGTTAAATGGTCTGAATATAATCTGTAAATGTATTATTTAAATTACAATTTCAGTAAGTCCTAATGGCCTTGTGATATACTGTGGCACAATTGTCACTGAGGAAGGTAAAGAAAAGAAAGTCAACATTGACTTTGAGCCTTTTAAGCCCATCAATACTTCCTTGTACCTGTGCGATAACAAGGTGAGCTATTTTTTGCAACTTATTTGTCGTCAACTTGATTGTTCGATATTGTTATATTCTACTGAAAACTAATCGCAACCTTTTTTGCCATCTCAGTTTCACACAGAAGCCTTAACAGCATTGTTGGCAGATGATAATAAGTTTGGATTCATTGTTATGGACGGAAACGGAGCCTTGTTTGGAACTTTGCAGGGAAACACACGTGAAGTTTTGCATAAGTTTACTGTTGATCTTCCAAAAAAGCACGGTTAGTATCTCATTGACAAACTGCAAACGTCTTTTACGATATTACGTAGCAATAATAATGTATGTATGTTTTGTTCATTCTCAGGTCGTGGTGGTCAATCTGCTCTTCGTTTTGCTCGTCTTCGAATGGAAAAAAGACATAACTACGTTCGAAAAGTAGCGGAAGTTGCAACTACGCTTTTCATTTCGAACGATAAACCTAATATATGTGGCCTTATTTTGGCTGGTTCAGCCGATTTCAAAACTGAATTGAGTCAATCCGACATGTTTGATCCTGTAAGTTAATCCTTACAAAGTAGCTTTAAATGCATTACTATAAAACAACAGTAATCAAATTACAATTCTCAGAAAAATTAAAATATTGATTTGTTGATTTCCGTTTACAGAGATTACAAGCTAAAATTATCAAGTTGGTTGATGTGTCATACGGAGGTGAAAATGGCTTCAATCAAGCCATTGAATTGGCAGCAGAGTCTTTGCAGAATGTCAAATTTATTCAAGAGAAAAAGCTTATCGGCAGATATTTTGATGAAATCAGCCAAGATACTGGAAGATACTGTTTTGGTGTAGAAGACACTTTGAAGGCTTTGGAACTTGGTGCAGTAGAAACGTTGATTTGTTGGGAAAATTTGGATATTCAACGCTATGTATTGAAAAATCACGGAAATGCTGAAGAAAAGATCCTTCATTTAACCCCAGACCAAGAAAAGGATAAGACCCATTTTACTGATAAAGAAGTAAGTGCTCTCGACGTATTATGCAACCTTTGCTAAGCTTATAATATTATACAAAAGATTTCTAATTTGTATTTCTTGGTTTAATTTTAGTCGGGGGTTGAGCTGGAGCTTGTAGACTGCACACCGTTTTTAGAATGGATTGCCAATAACTATAAAACATTTGGGGCGACCTTAGAAATCATTACTGACAAATCGCAGGAAGGGTCCCAGTTTGTACGAGGATTTGGTGGAATTGGAGGTATTTTTATTTATACTACTTTTCGTAGATTTTACGTGACTACATAGTCGTAGTAAAGGTTTTTATTATTGGAAGCTGGCATTGAGTTATCATACAAGCTCTAAAAACAGTCATAAGCGAATTGGTGGGTTAATTTGTCGATGCTAGGAATGTTGCGTTACAAAGTGGACTTCCAGTCTTTTCAAGCAGAGGATCCGTTAGACGATATAGACTTGGATGATTACTAAGTATTCAGGCCACTGTTGGACTTTGGCAATTTTTTAAATGGGTGGGAATCTTATTTTTAGTCAAGCAACGACTTTTTCCCGTGTGGTCTGCTTGTATGTTTTTAAATGACCCTTCTTTACCAGTTTGGTATTTATTTTAGTTTCTCAGTTTGAAGCACTCACAAAGTGGTTACTCATTTTGGTTTGGTTTTGTCGTATAATTTGGTTTTGAACACTTTAATTCGTGCTGGATTATGTTGTTTTACATCCATTTCTAGTTTTATATAGCTGTTTGCACTTGAGAAGTCGAGAGACAACCCAAGAACCAACAAGCAATATAGTGTTGTGCACTTTAATTTATTTAGGAATTTTTACAATTAGTTCATTTTTGTTTGCGTTTTAATGGTTTGGTTTCGTTGGATTGAGTTTTTCAGTATAATCGTTAAAATTGCATGCGTGTATTTGATATTTAGGTGTTGTTGGTATAAATGTGTATTTGTATATTAATGGTAAACCTTCCTACTACACTATCCTTAATAGAGGTGTGATAGTTTCCTGTCCACCAAAATAACATACATGTATAAAACTGTACTAATATTATTTATGTCATTTTGTTTCATTCAGGACTACTACGATACAAAGTGGATTTCCAAAGCCTCCAATTGGACGATTTCGAAGAGGATTTTGATATTGATGATTACTAAACCAAAACGGCAAAAATGGCTTGTTAAAAATGATTTTCTGTTACATGCTTATGTCCTTACCCCTATCATGATAAAGTTTCATACATTTAAAAAATATCTATTACTACGTATATTTCCCACACGGACAAGTGTTGTGTAAATGTATAAAGTTTAAAAGTGTAATCAATACAAAGGAAAGACATTGAGATCGCCCGGTTTCCCGTAAAGATTGCAATAAAGAAAACGGTTTTCTTATATTATTAAAATCTGGTTCGGGATCACTTTTATTATTTTTTGAATAAATTCGAAACTGTCATTTTGTCAAGTTTAAATAATCTATATCTACCCGCATGATCAAATATTATTGTACCATAAAACAGTATATTGTATAGAAGCTTTAGTTGTTTAACCGTTAAAACTCCCTGCAAAGGTAGACATCCATACAATGTTCTGTCGAACAGTATTGATGGCGGCATCAATGGTCGCTTTTACAGGTTCCACAGTAGCAGCAATTTCAGTAGCAATTGTTTCAAGCTGCAAGAAAATTATTATTGCATTTCTCCATTTGATCATAGTCGGAAACTTTTGGTTAAATATGAATTAGCATAAAATATTACATTTTGGAGGTCTGCAGTAGTGCTGCTGTATGATGCAGCAGAAGAGAAAACTGATGCGATAGGAGCTGCACTTCCAAAGTGGGTTGCAATATCGGTCGCGTTTTCTCTGACGAAGCGAAGTACTGCTGCCCGTCCGACAGGTCTTGTTGCAAGCCTCTGAAGGGTCGCAGACCCATCACCATTGCTTCTGAAGAATCCTGCGTTTAAAGATCCTTCCAGCAATCTATTCATAAGGAGAGATATTACAATTAACATGTAGAAAGTTGCTACATAAACTGTTTACAAATCCACGTACCTGCCAATGGATCCTTGATTTGCTGCGCACGCAAGAGCACTCAATAAATATCCTTGTTGAATCCTAGTGGTGGCAGTGTCTTGATAGCGATCTAAAATGAACTGGAAAACACTATCTTCTCCTTTAGCCACAGCAGCGCAATAAGTTATCTGATGAAAGTCGCGTGGAATACTGCATGATATAATGAACAAAAAATAGTTAAAAACCCGTCTGAAGTTGCTAAATCATTATTTTCTACAAGTGGTACCTGTTGTCAGATGAACTCATCCATTGGGAAACACGGCGAACAGCAAAATCTTGACATTCCTCGTCCTCCATTGCACATGCCCAATCCATAAATTGTTGATGGCGAAGGATTGGCATACCAGCTCTTTCACCAAACTCAGCCTCAACACCTCCAGTGAGGTTAATAGCTCCTTTGAGTTTTGGGAGAAGGTAGTTCTGTAAAATATTGAATGTTTTATCATTCATTCATTTTTCATCATCGTTTCATTACAGGTTGGTAATTGCATGCGTTTTGAAATAGAAAAGGTGCCGAAAAAATGAGTATACCCTCAGGTTGGCGTAGCTTCCAGTGCTTTGGAAAAGATTAAGTGGTGTTCTCAAGTGCTTGAGAACTGCGTTCCAAACAACGATTTCATCCTCTTTTGCGAGATAGTTTGTCAGGCCCAGTGCTGTTCCAAGGCTTTGGTATTCTGTACATACATGAATATAAATCCATACATTTATGCTTGAAAAATGGAAGCTTTGCATTTCATTATATTATGAATTTGAATAAGTACGTTGGTATGCAGTGGTGAAGTAGTCATCTAGAAGCTGACTCCTTGTCAATGGGTCAATTACTGTATGGTCGGTTTCCAACTGCGCTTTGATAAAATTAGTCAGTGGAAGATCGTAAAGCACTCGGTAGTATCCTATCAAGGAATGAATAAGTCATTAATGCTTTAAATGTTCCTTCATGTCATACTATCTTTATCCACTCATTATCTCTTTATTACCAGTTGCTCCAGCGTTGAGGATAATCCATTCCTCTGCATTCATTTCCCATGAGGTCATCGCCACATTTTTATCTAACCATTGTTCAGCGGTTGGCTCAAAGTTTGGAGAGCTTTGTGTGGCAATGGAAATGGGAATGTGCCACAGGTCATTTTCTTGATCGGTGGGAACACTCACAGCTCCAGCATTGAGTGTAAACTTTTCCTGTTGGATGAAATGGCAGGTTTCAGAACGTTTTGTTCCATCGAAGAATAACGGAGACTTTCTTTTTTGAAAATCTCTATTTAGTAGTTCTTACTTGTGATACGTAAACTCGGTTAGAACTGGCTCTACTAACTCGCACAAGTGGGAAACCAGCCTTTAAGGTCCAAGTATCCATGATATCTTTCATTGTCAAGTTTTCTGGGATTCTGTTGGTAGCTACAGCCATGATGTTTAAATCTCGGAAAAGGTCATCCTGTTGTGCAGCTTTGTACTGCCTGAGTTTATGATTTCAAACGTTAGTTTTCTGCATTGCAGTTTTCATAAGCATCAAGTAAAATGTTGACTTACAATCTGTTGAGGTAAGTCTTAAGGCCTCCAGTTAATACTGGTGTTGTTAGGAATCCATCCATCATCCTGATCAAACTACCTGCTTGTTCATAAGCCATTCGGTCAAACCAATCCATAGCCCATTTAGTTATCCACTCTTCCTCGTCTATCTTCACTGAATGTGCAACGGCAGGGTTGGCAGCAACCTCCATGGAACGTTGAACGGCATCGTTGAGGAATCGTTTTTGGGATTCGAATTCGGGATTTGTGTGTGCAGAGCCAACGGCAGCAAAATATGTTGCAAAACCTTAACGATATAAATAGTTGATGTTACTTTTTTAACCTATAGTCATGCAATATTAATTCTACATTTCTGTATAGTGCCTTCATCATTGCAATGCATCTTTGCTTTATTTGCTTTCTCTCACCTTCATTCAGCCAAATATGAGTCCACCACGCTGGCGAAACTAAATCACCAAACCATTGATGTGCCTAAGATTTTCAAAATACTTTATAGTAGATTCAAGGCTTTTATGATAGTTACATATATAGATCATATTAATCTTATTGTTACCAATTCATGAGCAAGAACTGAACTAATACTCCATCTTTCACTTTCGAGTGTCCAGTTAGGGAAAACCAACAATGCGCTTTCTCTAGTGAATGGAAATTGAGCTTGTAAAATCATTGTAGACGTATTTTGTCTTTTCAGATATCGTACGTTGGAAACTAAGATTTTTTACCTGTAGATATTCAATCCTATAATGAAGACAAAGATATTATAGGAAAGTTAGTAATGAAAACGTATTACAATTTTGATTCCTGTCAAAACAGTTTCAGTAAATAAGGGTAAAGGTAATCAGTGTTTTACCGTAGTTTTCCATTGCCCCAAAATAAAAGTCAGGAACTGCAGCACTATCCATTTTGCTGAGAGGATATTCGTTTTCAAAGTATTTTGAAAAGTAATCCAAAATTTTTGCAGCGTTGGCTGCAGCATAAACGCCTCCTTCATCACGGATGTAATGGTCTGGTGCATAAGTCTTATGACGGAAACAATGGTGTAATTACAATCGCAGCATGAAAAATTTATCTATTGGATGTATCTAATTTTTACCCGAACTCTATGTCCTGGGAAAAGGTCGGCTGCCGCTTCGGCATACGTGAATTCTGAGATGATAAGGGCAAGCAGATAAGTGGACATTTCCACCGTTGGTGCATAGGTTTCCCACACCCATCCTGGAGCAGGTCCCGTACTAAATGTTTCCGATTGGGCAAATAATTCATTTGTTAACATTATCAATTATTATGTTAAGACTTTCCCCGTTTGAAGGTAACTTACGTATTGACGCCGGTGGATTCCGTATTGAAAAGGGAAATGTATTTTTCCATCCTTGCTATTTGAAAGTGGAATACACCTATTGGACAAACACAAAGATTTAGATGACAGGAGTATTTCACTTTTTATCATTTTCAAAAACTTAACAATGACATACTTTTCAGAGCTGGCTCATCGAAGCAAGGCATCATTTGCCTGTTATGGATTTAAAACAAATAAATACATTTTTTGTGAGCATCCATTTAATTTTCACGATTATTTTTGACAGTTCGCTTGATTACCTGGCATGAAGTGCTTCGAATTGGGTTGTAGCAAGCCATCTAAAATTACAAGTACCAGTTTAGTTTCTTTTTCAAAATACTAACCATTTTGATAGTATTCTGCATAGTATTTTTAAAAGACTAATCCAGAATTGTTATAAAAGCTTTTTACAGCATGAAACATGTTATCTAATCCAAACTGCAAACAAACGGGCTACTGTAATCTGCATGTTACCCAATGTTCATAAAAAACTTTTATAATCATTCATTTACACTGTATCTCCGGTATCTGGATTCACATAGCTGCTGCGATAAAGTCCATTCAAATCTTCGGTGATGTATGACGTGAAATTGATGAGAATGGTGTATGTTTGACCTTGTTGAAGGGAAGCTCCAAGGCTAATGTTAAGAAAGTCATGAGCTCCACCAACAACAAAACCGGTCATTGGAATGACTGATGCTCCTTGGTTCACCTAGTTTTAAAGAAAAGCTTTATAATGATAATTACAGGTACTAAGTTTTCATGAGAAAGCAACTTCAAAGCTTACGTTTATCGAATGAATTGTTATGTTCTTGGAGTGCATGACAATGTTGTTTGTGGCTCTTTGTGCCGTGACAGAAATCTCAACGAGTCCGGGAACATACCACTGTTCGGCAACTGGTTGACCAGCATCAATCACTGGAGCAATGCCGACACGGTACACTGTTGGAAGGACTTCACGCGGAAGTCTCCATGCCAGGGTTTGGTCATCCATAGGCCCCACATGTTTCTTAGTTGGAACGACTTTGCTGGAAGTATCAACAACGCTGACAGCGTCTTTATTTCTACGAAGCTGGGAGAGTCCATCTGAAGGCTCGATTTGAAGAGCACCTTGACCTTGGACAAATGTCTTTTGATTTGAGAGTACTGCTAGCAGCACTGATGCAAAAATTAAAGTCTTAAAATGCCCCATGATGGAGTATGCAAACTTATGCAGATGTGCAGATAATATTGTAAAAACGTCCTTTCCTCCACCGTTGGATCTACCGACTAGAAAGAATGCAAGTCTTGAATCACACGGACTACTGACAATCGCGAAAAGGTATTAAAAAGGAATTTTTATTGGCCAGTTTAGTTGGAATGGATAAGGTTGTACCTTATGAAAATGTTATCTGATGCGGATTAACGAGTATTATAGCTCAATCATTTCATGATTTGCTGATGGTAATACGTGATGATTGAAAATAAAGATTTTTACGTAAAACAACGTACTAATGTAATGTATTGATTACGCACATAATATCGAACATAATATGAAGCGGGTTTGAATCCGAGGAATTCATTATCTTATGTGGTTTAGTTCCATTTGATATTGAATGATTATGATGTAGAGTGGAAACACGTTTTGGTTTTTACTAAAAAGGTTGAGTTTGCGTAAACGTAGCCGATATTGAATGAGGAAGCTAAATTAACTTTGACTTAGATTGCATTTACTACCGAGATTTTTAACGAGGTTCCTTATCTGTCTGGAAACTGAAGGTGATCAAACAATAACATTTCATGTGACATAAACTTAAATGTTTTTCAAGTGCTGCTTATATAACCAAACTTCCAGAAAGAGTGATTTCGTATTCATTTTTTTGTATGAGTCAAGCCAAGCTGGATGTATATTATGACTATTATGAGTTGTAAATTAAACACTTTTATTGCCGTGTGTCGTTTCATGCATTTTTCGCCTGGAAAATCATAAAATCATTAATGTACGCATGTCGAAACTTTATTAAAAAATTCATAACACACAAGAACATTAAATTGTGAGCAATTTTATAGCAATATTGTTTTAGATTTAACTGGAAATCGCTTGTACTAACTGCACCACACAAAACTTTGTAAGTTAACATCGCAAATTCATGGTCGACGGTAGATATAATAATACTATATTAATACATACATCCGCGTATGATGACGTTCAGATCAAATTCACTGCGATTAGCAGATATCCAAAAACTACCTTCTTATCACAACCACACGATAAAGTGGGATAACTACATAAAGGTTAATAATATCCACATTATCATTACAATTGAAGCCAGCAGATTACAGTTCCTATTATTCGAAGTTGATGACGAACTCATTTGTCTTTTACACGTTGGCAATCTCCTGCAAACTTTCACCATGCTAGATGGGTGGTCCAGGGGATGGAATGCTACCATTCTTTGTAATATTGTCCGGTTTTTAACCAGGCAGTAGTAGCTTTTATCTAGCCACATTTGTTGACCAATGTCAGAAATGGCCAAACTAAGCCGATCATAGGCCACCAGACCAATCAAATACACATCTTCAAATGGAAAAATAGGCACATTAAAACTGGCCTCGTAAATTGTCCCCACAACATTTCCACTTATAATATAACATGGTCCGTTGAGATATGTTGGAAGGTAAGGTCCAGACCAACCTAACATTTCCCTTTCCTTGGAATCCATATACCATTTCGAGTCTGGATCAACTTCGACTTCAGGTTTAGCAAACTTTTGGCCACCCACAAAATAACTTTCCACGTCCGAAGAGTCAAATGGTATATTGACTGAATCAGGAAGTAAAAGCTTTGAGTTGTTTTGGCCGGAAAGAGATACCAAATTTGAGTAGTATGGGGTTTCCCTTAAAATGTTCACAAGGTTTAGTAAATTGATAAAAACATCATGATCCGTTTTGATTAGGTATCTCGGAGAGTTCTCAGGTAGGTAGGTGGTGTTAAACCATTTTACCATTCTAAGTATTTTCGCTGGAAGTTTGTAGTAACCTTCTTCAAAGTTATCAATTATCAAATCGTCATGAATCCGTTGCTCTTCCTCGAGATTCTGTTGAATTCAGATACATGAACATTTTGAGATTATATTATATTACGTACTTATTTCTCTATGCAGTTTAGCCCTATGAAGTTGTAGCAGGGTACCTGCAAGATCGGGTTTTGCCCAGTATGTCCAATCATGAAAAATATGCGAATGTTGAGATCATGAGCCCATTTGTACCAAGTGGACCTGATTGCCTGCCGTTGATTAAAGAACCTTGCCAGGCTTGTCACCATTATCACAGCGAAAGGTCTTTTGCTCTTCCCTCCCTGCAAATATGTAATGGTCTAGTTATAACTTGCAGAAAATGTATTTAAATTTAGAATAATTATTGTATAGCGGTGAAATCAAATGTAGTTACGTGTTAATTACTTTGAGAAAGGGCATAGTTGGTTCCAAAATCACTGTTTTTTCGTCTGGTTTTACAACATCTATTACACTTGTAGATCCCATCATCTCTGTGATTGAAAACTTGTTTAGTTTGGGCTTATATGGTGCATTAGACTTTTGTTCAAAGACTCGTTGGACTCGCACTGATATTGGTTCCCAATCGGATATTATGCAGAGCAGTAGAACTAAGAAGACAAAGGCTGTCAGTATAGCTCCGAGGAGGATATACGTGATGAACTTAATATGGACACGCATTATTGTACACTCCACAATTACATTTAATTTATGTAAAAACTATGAATTCAAAACTGTACTAAATGTCAACTTGACATACGTTGGTATTATCAGAAATGCTGAACCAATTTTAACAACCCATATCCGAAAGACAACGAAAGCGTTTGGCTATTGAACGACGGGTCATTTATAGTAGTAGTCATTTGCGATGCAAAGTTACGTAACATCAAAGCTGATTTTTTTACTTACCAAAATTTTCGTGAGCACGTAAATTTAGATTTTTTCAAAGGCCTCGCTGTCTCTTTTATTAGAAATGAGCTAACGAAAAAAAGTGGTGTGTATTCAATGTCAAGATCCATTCGATCCACTTATACTATTTAGCGTCAGCAACTCCGTTGTGGTGAATCACCAGTAGAAAATAGGTAAATTTCATTCAAAGCTACGAAAAATGTGCATTTCAAAAATTATGATGCTTGTTTTCTGGAACCGGTTGGAACTTTTGCAGACAGACGTCCTTTGTAAGGGTGCTACATTTACTTTTTGAGCGTTGCACTCTCATTGCAACCGTACCCTTTCACCATCTTACTACTTTTTATTTCCCAAATTGAAAAATTGCACAGGTTGGAGAAAGTGTTATTCAGATGAGCATCTGAAAAAGTGGAATGTCCAGGTATGGACTTCGAAGCGTCTTATTTTTTCACAATCTTTTTGGTTCTCAAAGACCGGTGGAAAATATGTATAAGGGTCAAGGAAAATGTAGAAAAAATTAAATAAATATATTAAGGGTTTTAAAAAGACAGTAAAGCAAAATTGGTGCAGCCTTTCTGACAATCCCTACGTAAGTGGAAACATGCTAATTAGAATGCAGGTATTATTATGTATTTTATGACTGGGAAGTGTGATTAAACTTTTGATGTTGAGTTCAGATCGATGAGTGAATGATTTCTTGATCTTCCAAGGATAGACAAAGATTCAGTCAAACTAATGTGTAATGTCATATTCATAATACTACTACAGACAGAGATCGATATGTTTCCTAATTTGCTTAGTAGATATTATGATAATTAATTATGTTCATGCATATCCATCAGTGCACATAGAGTTGACAAATGTAGCAAAATCCCACTACTCCATTGTTACATTTCTACGTAATATGTAACGAAAGCTATATCTTGGTATAAAGCTATACAATTACTCATCATCTAGTCTACGGAGCTAGTAAATCGATTTGCAACAAGGATGTGATACACGAGGATGGAGTTCTATATATCAGGCTATACTATAATATACTAGCTTTGGTTTTTCCTTCAAGTAATGTTTTCGTTGAAACGAAACAGTTAATATTAATAGTTCATACTTTCACTATACATTCATATTCATTTAATTCATCACGGAAATTCCAATTGCAGCTGGGCTCTCGAAAGACATACAGTACATTGCAACGGCTCTTTGTGGCATCTAAACTATCTCAGCTCACTCACTCCGCAGGGCAGCACAACAGCAGCAATAATTTCTCTAGCTCTCCATCCATTCATGAATCTCATTATTTCAATTTTCTTATTATAATATTCATTAATTGGGGCACTGGTATTTCCTAGTACTCGTTTACTTCAGCGTCCAGTAATGGTTGGTTTTACTAGACGTTAAATGATCATTCGGAGCCAGTTTATGCTTTACCTGGAAATAATGACAAATACTCACAATCCCAGCCGTTTGGTTCTTCAGTAATGCTCACTCGAGGAGCAATTTTATTCTTTCACATTCATACTTACGCATTTCAGACAATATTTGTATTATTGCACTGGAATCTGTATTCTGTAATTTTCATAATCATACCGAAGCGGTATGTACCTTGTAACTATGTATTGTTTGTTATATCAGTATTATTATTACTATTATACACAGGAGGTTACGCATACGAGTAAAAACTACGTATAGTATCGATATAAATATTCTATCGCTGGAGTGTTTCCACTGCGCATTCTGGAGAAGAATCAGGTTTTTGTCAAATTGCAGATCATATATTGTTTCAAAGTCTGAAAAATGTGGTTCTAATAATGATATGACGATTTTCAAGAATTCGAGTTTGAAATACTTGCCACAGACTGAAAAACAGTATATTGTATAACTTAACATTTTTTAAACTCATTCATAAAATATAGCTGTACACGATTCTGAATTGTATCAGCAGCTTTATACTCAGATCTCACTGTATTTTGGCAACGAGTATTTTGATAATGGATGATGATGGCAATGGAAGGGTTACAGGAGTTCTTTGACCGGTATTGTTCTTAATAAACTAAATATATGGAAGTACTTTTTACTTGGAGTACAATATTGGGTGCCAAAAAACGACATTAAAAAGTGCGAGTCTATCGGTAAAGGTCCTCAGATTTAATTTCAGACGAGTTTCTTGTGCCGATTCACTTCTACAGCCATTTCTATCAAGTTATTTCCGAGGTAAAAGTCTGTAGCTACAATCATAACATTGGAATACCAATTTTTTCTCTGAAACCAGTAAGTTAGCGGTATATTGACGTGTTCGGCAAAACCACGTAGCCCGTATCTTGGTTTGGAGACGTAGTCAATCGGTTTTGGTGTTATTTCGGCCATTGTTGACCAAAAGTAGCTGGTTTGTTTAAAGTTTGCTAATATGTCTCCCAAATATTTCTCCAGGTCACTAATCTTTCGTTTATTCCCCCAAGCCTGTTGTAACACAAATTTGGAATAAGAAAACCTTAAACAAATTTAAAATGCATAAAAATACTCTACTGATAACTGGAATAACACTTACGTGCACAAGGTACGGCCACAGGTAATCATTTAGACTAGAGATTGAGCTTTCAGCATAAGTAATGATGATAGTCTTGTTCGTTCTCCACAGCATGTTGGGCGTTAGTTGACTAGCAGGTACAGTTTTGGGAACTAGATGCTTCCCTATCTCTTTCCAAATAAACTGAAATAGCTCGTCATGAATCAGACGGGATGTAAAACCAATGGGAAAACCGTGGAAGTCCAGAAAAATTATTTCTTTCGTTTCCTCCACAAAACGCTTTACGTCTTCAAGTAAGGTTATGAGTGGTCGAATGCGATACTTATCGTGATTAACCCAAAACTTTTCCGGGGTGGAAGGATAATGTGCAACTCGTACGTCTAAATAGCGAATGCCATTGACCAATTGATCATAAATTGAGTCCTCTTGGCTAAAATGTAATTAAACCAGAACTGCGTTAAGTTTCGTGTCCAGTTGTTTGACTTTAAAAGTATGACTATTTTTATTAAATTTGTAGCATTAATTTCTTACCAAATATAATATCTCACGTATATATTTTCACATCTCGCGGGTTCATAGTTCATCCACGCCCCTGCATCATGAGTTCCTGGAATCATTAATGAAGTCAGTGGAATATCTCCAATTACATTTCTTAGTTCCCTCATCCAGTGAGGTCGAATTCGAAGTACGTTGCTCTTGAGGACCAGCCACGAAGAGCTTGTTTGAGATCGACGTAAATATGCAATCCACCAGCCAAGACTTGTTTCGCCTTTTGTTGACAGGTCCTTTCTCTCCAGCCTCACAGACGTCCGTTGATAACCCCGACTACATTCCACATCAACTGTTTCTCTGGCTAGCTCAATAATACTGGCATTATTGCATCGTCTGTCTTTATCCTCCGGATCACAGTCAAACAAAGCTACCACATCACCGGGTTGTTGATCTTCAAAATTGTTCCAGTTCAGAGTCAATCTTCTGTCCAAGTTTTTTATGCTCTTCCCAAACTTGGCAACCCCAGCTACTGAACATACCGTTATAAAAACTTCCGGTTCTTGAAACAAGTCTGAGAAAACACAAATCAACAAAACTACATGAGACTCCTGTTTAACTCAACAACAAAAGTACACATGACTTTATCTCAATCTTTATCTTACCTTGAGTAATCATTTTTGTAGGCGTCTTCAACAATAAATCAGCGACAATATAATACTGAATTGTTCGTTGTTGGCGTGTGTCTTGTATGTTTTCAAAAAAAAGGTATTGGCTTTTACTCCTAGGCCGAGTTTCCTGTCTTTATACGATTAGGGTTTGTACGTGTCATTTATTGAATATTTCCGTAATATCATGGTTTTCTAGTTATCGATCATGTCGGTGATAAAAATGGCTATCCATAACCTTCCAATGGATTGCAATCTATACTCCCTCTTCTAAACATTAGCACATCTAATCACCAACCAATGACAGACACTTGACACCTTTTATTTTACAAATCTCCAATTTGACCTTGTCTCATCTACAAAAAAATTCTTCCTTGATTTGATTGTCAGGTCGCAATTTTTCCTTCTTGATCCTCTTCAAATCTTCAGTCTCAACCCAAAATACCTACATCTTCCAGAGAATTTTTGTTGTTTAAAATCTCACTAAAAAATTTCTACGTTTTCCAAGGAAGACTTTAGGAACCTATTTTATTATTTTCCTTTTAAAAAATGTTCAAAAAAACACTTGATAATTTTGACACTTTTTTGGGTCTACTTTTGCCAATAATTAATTACAAATTAATTAAAAACACTTAAAATTTTGAAGTCCCATTTTGTACAGAGTCTGATTATTGTGGAAGAACTCAACAATTTGTTTTTCAGTGGTGAAGTCACCTCCTCACCACCAAATCATCATGTTTGGGATTACATTACATTGTTTGTGTGGAATGCAACAACACATCACATGTGAAATCAGCTTGCGGAGCAGATGATTGAATTACAAAGGGAAGATTGAGTTGCAGAGTTTCTTGGCTTTTTGCTAGCTTTTATGGTCTGCTTTGTGTTTTGTTATGAGCGTTGAGCTATGTCCATTTTAGAGTGATATTTTGTATATGTATCCAAAAGGAAGAAAGTGCTTCAATCTTCAAAGCGTAGGACTGTATATCCCTATACGAATGTCTTGATTGAGGAGATTTTGCCTGTAAAGAAAAAGATTAAATTAAAAATGCACTTAAGGGAATGTCTTCCTTTTTAAGTATGAATGAATGGATGGATGATGTACTTAAGTAAAAAGTTTAAAGGCTTTGGCTTGAGTTGTAGTTTCAACAATAATATTATTATGATCCCTATTCATTGCGTTTGTGGCCATACAATTTCATTGTCTATGTCTTTTGGGTTGAGTGATATGATATTGCCTTTTTTATGACGGTTTTGCTTTTGCAAAACTAACTCTCAGCTTTGCATACATGTTTCATGTGGAAGAAGTAGACAGACAAGTTTTTATGATAAGTCAAAGTATGCAGAGATGATAATATGCTTTTTGCTGTATAGTTTTTATATAGGTACTATATATCCTTTGCAAAATTTCATTCATATCCTGTTCTCTAAATTGCTTGACAGAATGAGATGTGAGATTTCCTATGTGAACCATCTAGGTAGGTATGTATGGATGCTAGAGTAAAAGATATTTGTTTCAACTGCAACTGCTGCATGCGTGCTAAAATAATAATTGAAATGAACTTTGCAGACCAGATCAGAGTGCAGATTTTAGCGTATTTTTGCACAGTCACAAGTATGAAATGCAACATGTACTGCATTTTTTTTGCACTATCAAGTCAAGTCGGTCTTGACAGACTTGGCGTGTTTTGCACATGCACGGGGGAAATGGGATTAGTGTAAAACATTGAATGTTATACACATACATGCACTTGTGTGGGTGTAGAAAAATCTAATGTGATGTGATAATAATGCTCTTGCATGATATAATGAGATCACCCACAGGCTGCTGGCAAGCATGCGATGGAATTGAAACTTGGAGCAGACAAAATTTATGGACTTTAGTAAGTGGCTGAAATCAGCACGTTTGCATGATTGCGAACAATAACAGTCATTCATTTTCGCGAGACTTGCGAAATACACATTTTAAGCTGTCTGGTTGAATGAAATGAATATGCTTTGGGATGATATCTTATTAATGTATGACATGCATTAGGAAATGTGTAGCAAAGTAATGCTCGCACGATGAAATGAGTGAAGGGATATACCTACTCACTTAGCACTTCTGAATTTCCTTAATCATTAGGATTTGAGTTTGTTTGGAATTAACTGTGATTATGATTAACAAATTATTGATACTTACACGAGTATGAATTCCAAACAACGTATATTTATCCGCTGATTGGGTTTACTTAATAATTTTGTTATTATGTAACTTTCAATCCCAGCTTTAGAAGTTCTGAATCAGGACTGAGGCTTGCAGAAACTGACACTCAGTTCACACAAAACCAAAATACCTTGTGCTTACTTGCATAGCATAGCTAGGCTAGAGTAGAGGTTCAAGGATGTTAATGATTGACTGTCGTTGCTTATATCATTGAATGCTGATATGTTATGATAATGATTAATGTGCGTCTTTCATTCGGCAAAGTAAATTGGTAGTGATAATGATGATGATTAAGACTTGTGATATTTCTGTTGACTATTGACTAAAATGTTATGTTATTGAATCCTGCTATTTGACAATGCGATGGTAATGTGATAAATAAGTATGACAGGAATGAGTCGTTATTACGAGCTCAAATATTGCACAGAATTAGCCAAAAGAAAAATACCACTGTGTGGCCAACCTAGTTAGTTGCACAAAACACGCTTATCATAACAACAACAACAGGCCACAGCAAAACCAAACGAATGCCAAAAACTTTCCCATTTCCGATGCCAAACTGCCAAAAAAATATACCGCTTCTTGGTAGTCCTATAAAATGACGAATGCTGAAGGTAACAACTATTCCAATTACGAGAAGGGAAAATAGGGCGAATATGATGAAAAACATGAAGCTTTTTCTTGCGCAGTAAGCTACAATGCCATGTTGATACTTAGCCCAACCCATCAACTCCAACAAACTGCCTTATAATGGAGCTGTCAGTTGTAACGTATTTTTGCATAATATTTACGAGCTGTTTTCAAATGAGCATGCATCCTTCAAAATGAGAGACTGTTGAAAGCATGTGTCTTGCGAGAATTGAGAACAGTAGCAATGTGTCTTATTCTGAAGAAAATCCAATGTAACAAGCTCTCAACAACAAATCAGCGTAAGATGTTCAAAGTGCAAGGTAAATGAGATTTTTATGAGCCCCGGTTCACATCATTTCATTCACGTTCCATATGTATGTCTCTATATGCAAGCGAAATGAACTCGGTGAGCTGTACACAGTTTTCCATGCCTTTTAAACCGTTTTAGTAACCAGGCTTTTATGGAAGATCACCAAACCCATTTTCATTACTGACGAGAGAATTGATAGCGCTCAGAATCCCCCAGACCAATTTCAACTTATGGGCTTATCACAAAGTACATAAAAATTCTTACCGGAGATCCCAATCCCAGATGTAAATCTCCACAAGGTTTAAAAGGTCGACAGGAGAAACTTTTCCAAATCCTTCACAAATTGAATCGGGAGCCAATGGAGTGGATAACCTATTTTCGCCGTTGTCTCTGAACGAACTTTAATTATATGGAAATGAACCGGAAGAACATGAACAAGAAACTGAACACACAACGAATTTTTTCATGAACGTAAGTAATTAGAAACAGCATGGAACAGAATGAATGAATGAATGAATGAATGGAGAGAGAGAAAGATAGAGAAAGAGCGAAGAGAGAGTGGAACGAACGGCTTTCGCTTCTGTTTCGGACTCCTTTCCACTTTGCTTCGACCACCCGATCCTTCCGTGACTTTCCTTCTTCACTCCTGAAACGTAATTTCTTCCGCTTTGCTAAAGATTGTGGGTATTTGTGTGTGAGTGAGAGAGAGGACTAGGAAATTGCATTATTCCAAAAGCTGCTACAACCAGTGCATGTATGCATATATAGGTAAAAGTGGAAGCCTAGCAAGCATCCTCATCTTCTCTTCTCAGCTCTTCTTATTCTTCAGTCCCTTTGTATGGCGAGTATCATAAACTTCAGTAAATATAAAGTATACACTATGGAATTTTTCGCAGTTTTTCCTGGAGCGCAAGCCATTCAGCTTGAACAGCAACGAGAGAACAAAAATAGCAAAAAGGGAAACCCAATACTGGCATTCTTCTCTTTTTTCCTGAAACTGTATACGGTTACACTAGATATTTTTCTTCTTTCACTCTTTTTTATGGAACTACTGTTGCCACTTTTGCAATATAGAACATTTCGATCTGTTGTGTACAAAAAAACTCTCTCCGAGTCTCCATAACCCTGGAAAAAAGGATGGAATGGAAAGGGCTATCGATGTAAAAAAAAGAGAAAGGGGTTTTCAGAATTCCATGCATCCCAATATATGTATTGTCTCTTTCTCTCTCAATCTCTGGGCTGCCCTTTTTTATGCATACATAAATCCATTCCGTGTCCTTATTTGTACCCGGAACATGGAATGAATAGGAAATCAAGTAGAAAGTGGGACTCGAGCAAATTTTTTTCTGCAAACCAAAGAAAATCTTTACACAAGAGCCTTATTAGTACATTGCCACTATTGGTCATGATGATGATCACAATGTTGTTGATGATGATGATTGTGGACTATGGCACAAGGCTTTATTTGCTCAAGGCAGAATATCAGCATCAGCGGAGATGAAGAGTGACAACGGAAACAGCGGCTTCGCTTCTTTCTGAGTACTTTTCTAAGTGAGTAACGATGTCACTCTTAAAATTGCAAATGACGTCTCATCCCACTCTGCAGAAGACTCTTGATAATGTTCCCTATTCAACCCAAAAATTTCATTATTACGTTTTGTTAGTTTACTCGTTCGTTGGCTTCTGTGTACTCCCAGCAAGTACGTCGTTCTAGCTCCTAATACGCTCTGCAAAAGAAAACTGTCTTAAACAGAACTCAATTTACGTGTTGGGTTTCAAATGTCTGTCTCCCATGACATGACATACACTGTACTCCTTCATTTTTCCGAAGGTTATATACCTGGCTCTGAGGCGAAGGAAACCAAGCCAAAGTAAACTTTCCCATTTGAAAGCACACAAGCGGATGGTTGGTTGGTTGAGCTTGAGTGCAAAATATGGAATGCATTTATGCTAAACTAATAAACAAACCTTGTTACTCCATTGAGAGCATAGAGGATAATAACTTTTTAGAACCAAGATTTATTCGGTACACCAAATGAAACACATGGATTTATTACGTGTAGTTTTACAGCTCACAAAAAGACAAAAAGTAAATTTTTGAAATATCTGCACTGCAGAAACACCTACATAATATACATAACATTATATTACATTACATTACTATTCCTCCTTTGTTTGTCTTCCTCTCCAAACAAAAGGAACGAAACCAAAGAAAAGGCACACTTGTTTGTAATATGGAAAATAATACACACCACATACTGTGTCTGCCGTACTCCATTACAAACGACTACCATGACCAAATGACTGGAAAATGTTTTGGGTTTGAAATGAGAATGAAATTTGGGTTATATAGTTTGAAATACTTACACATAGATATTTCTGTATAGTCAAGTTTTTTTAAAGGAGGACCTACATCCTCCTTTCATTTTCATTCCCAGGCGTGCCCAAATTAGACTTGAATAGCAGACAGCAAATTTATGCAAACAACCTCCAGCCATGTCGTCTCCTCTTTCTCTCTACATCATATAACTACTCCCAAGATAATTTTCTCCTTTTCTCTTTTGAGATTATTGCCTCTCGTTCTCCTTTTCTTTCTTTCGCAACAGAGTGCTTTCTTTGTGAGGATCATTTTGGTACAAGGAATATTCATACGAACATAAATTATACTGAGGGAAGAATGAACTCATACATCACATCATTCCTCTTTTAAGAAAACAGCAGCAGCCTTATTTTTTTAGATGACATATTTTTTTTACATAAAATAATATATATATAGTTTTTCATACCCGTAAGCATTCCACAGTGTATAATTTTATGGGTAATAATATTCCTTATCGTATACTAATATAATAATATGAAAACTTTTATTTTATTTTCACTCTGAGACCAGCTCAGGAGTCTATAAAAGGGTGCGCTATAATTTTTCTGCAGTTCTCAGCAAATTACGGAACATAATCTGCAGCTGGGCAGTTCTATTAATTAGATACATTAAAGAGATGCAGTACAATTGCTTCAACGCAATTAATGTTATTATGCAGACCGTTTGCGGTCCATTGACCTCCTTTCTTTTCTTCCACATCAAAAAGAAAGTTTTTTTTGTGGGAAAAAATATTATTTTTTAAAGTCTTCCTTGTTTCAACCCATATCTTATCAGACATCGTTAGGATCAAAGAGATGAGAATCAACGGTAATTGTAGTCTTCTCCACATTTTCCAAAGTCGTTTTTACTGTGGTAATTGCCAATTTCATTCCTTCTTTCCCACTACCTTGTTTCAAGTCAGGAGTGGACTTTCCTTTCTTCAGAGATATTTGCCTTTCCACAGGTTTCCTATTGGTATTGCTACTAACAGGACACTGGTACCTGGAGCTATGGACGCAAATATCCCCATTGAAAATGTATTCGCTTTGGCAAACTAACTCACGCTTTTCCCCTCCAATGCAATAGTAATATTTTTCGCAATTGCTACTCAGGTCTTGGTAAAATCCATTGGATTTGGAGGTGCACGTCGTCGTCTTCTCATTACTCCCCGTCTCCAAGATCTGTACAGAATGGGTACATTTATCGACAAAGAAAACTTTCCCAGACTCACACTGCAGCTCGATAACTTTGGCTTGCTGGAAACAGTAAAAGTATTTTCCAGGAATTTTCTTATTTGGGTAATACCCATTCGATTTCTCTTTGCAGTCATTGACGTGACCAGCTGTAGGACAGTTGTAATCATCTTCGCATCGTTTTCCATTAAATTTGGATCCGATTGGACAGACATACGTGATTTGATAGCCTGCCGCACAAAAGTAGTAGCTTGTGCAACCCGAGCCAAAGTTCTGGTAATAACCATCTGCTTTTCCGGAGCAGTCGTCATTATCACCTTGTACATTGCTGTCCTTCTCATTTTCCATAGGCATCTGGCCCTGGTCCCCGTCATACTTCTCGTGTTGGCCTTGGGATCTTGGTGTGGAGGAGGAGGAAGTGGTGACTGCAGCCAGAGTGCTGGTTGTTGTTCTCATAAAACTTTTTGTCGAAATGGGAACTGCTTCTCCGTCACCAATTGATATCTGTTGACGGCTTCCTAATGATGATGCGGAGCTCTGCTTCTTGGAAATGACACCACCAACAAAACTGTTTGCGGGGCTGGTGATAATGGAATGTGATGCCGCTGTTTCCAGCTCACCACTAGAAATTGCAGCAGTGGCCGTTGTTGTAAAGACATAATGGGGTACTTTGTGTTCATTGCTGTTGTTGGGAGAGGGATGAGCCTCAATGATGCAACCCACGCGGACCACTAAAACTGAAAATAAAAGGGACAATAACTTCAAATTAGTATTCAGCTCTTCAATCCATATACCAAACGATGTATACTTATAAGTACCCAACATAAAATTGTCTAGCATGGATTCTCTCATTAACTGTTAGAAAAAGTATAAATCTCTAAATCAATTTCCTTTTCAAAAGGAATTGCAATTTTTACGGAAATTGCATGCAATTTGGCTTATGGTAATGTCATAATATTATGGTCTTTAAGTTAGGATACCGTAAAGTATTGATGACGCCATAATACTCATCTTTGAGCCGCCGATCGTGGGAAAATTATGATTTTCTTTCATGCTCTCAGCTCTCCGGCACCTTTTGGAGATGAAACTCTAATTGTCAATTGAAGCTGACGACACGTAACGTTCTCTAGAGCCTACCACAAAGGTAAAGTTCATTACCTGCTTGATGAGTACTACTATTACTGAGTATGACATGGGGAATAAAAAATTAGGCACGCGAACGTGCCGACTTGATGATATGATGAGTCTTACTTTACTTATCCTATGCCTGTTTGTGATGCTGATGAGAGCCGACGAACGTGAAGCACGCCGTCGTGCCAAAGTGCATTATTATTATTATAAACTTAATCAGGTATAGAAAGGCAATTCATTGCTGGTTCGCATTGTTTTTATGCTTATCATCATCTACATACTTATTACATCGCACCGCATCCTTTTTAGAGATATCCTTTTTGCATAATATGCATTAGTAGATGTAACTTTGAGAAGATGTTTTATATGTTCATAACCTGCGTCAAGGATCTTGTTCGCATGATTGTTCTTTTAAGTAGGTGCAATGTAATAAAATAGACTTTATTAAATAGTAATGGGATTTCAACTGACAAGGAACACGGATTCGGACTGCCTGTTATACGCTCCACCATTATTTATCTCCCTTTTTACGTAATATAAAACAGAAAATCATGAGCACATTTTTGCCATCATGAGAGAGAGGATGGAGGAAATATCGCATAAAAAAGGTAATGTTGGTCATTGAGCAGATGAGTAGTAAAAATACATACACACATATATTTTTCATGAACATTATGGTCATTTTCTGGCAACTGCTGCCTGACTTTGCTTTTGCTACTTCTTCTCATCATCTTGTCTCTCATACAGGATATAAAAGCGTTGGTAAATGAATATATCTATGTCGTCTACTACAGAGAATATTGTGATCGTGACTTGACAGCAAAACACGAAAAAAGCTTGTGAGAAGTAAAGTACACACACATGGTACAGGGAATGATGATGGAGGGACATTAGATATACCAAAAAAGGATTATCATCAATAAGTATAAAAAATGTTTTTACACACTTATTGTGAGTATCATCTTCATCATTATGATCATCAGAGTCGACTCTTACGATTACTACGCGGTGGTTCGATTGCTTGGTCTCGTATCTTTTCCCTCTCTCTGGATAAGTATAGTATTACTTAAGGATTCCCATATCCGGGTTCATCTTCAATCTTTTCTTGCTCGTTAGTAGGCTACCAATACTACCAAAAAAAGAGGAGCTTTTTTAGGTTTCAAGTCTGGTCTGAGTGAGTGAAATGAAATCCTAACAGTTCTTATTGATACATGATCGTGTGCACAAGGCTGTCCGGTGGAGAGAAGGGGTTGCTAGCAAATTGCATGCGAATTTTATTATTATTTTGGCACGACCAGAAAAAAAATATAGTGGTGAGTGCTAAAGTCAAAGTCACTCTGACTGAGCAGACAATATAAGAGGATCTTTATTTTTTCCCAAGAACATCCACTCGAAAAAATGCTGTAATTTTGTAATGAATAGTCATGTCCTGCAGCTAATTATTTCAGTAATTAATTGACTTTACATAGAAGATTAAAGACATCACACGTTTCCTCACATGAAATTATCTAATGGGACTGCCTCCTCGCCGTCGCGAACACCTATTGCTTGAGAAAGAAAGGGATTTTTTGTTTTTATCCATTAGCTCTTTCTTATTATGTATGAGTATATTATTATACATGTACCTTTTTCTCTACTACTACTATTCGCAATTACTATCTCTTGCCATCAAACCTCTTGATTATCTCACTTTGCAATCGAAATAAACGAATCCAATAAGAACTAATATCATACATATATATATTTTTTGGGTAATACCTGAGCTGTGCAGGATCTGCAATTTGTAAGTTAATTTGTATATCTTTCCATTTTTTCTTAGAAATACATGAAACAGAGAGAGTGCGAGAGAGAGAGAAGAGAACAAGAAAATATGTAAAAACTTTCCGGATGTTAATACAAGAAGTCTACGAAGGATAATAACGTAAACCACCTCATTAAAATTCCTTTTGCGAAAGAAACTCTGCAAAAATGTGAGAAATTCACCAAAAAAGAGAAAAATCTGTTGACAGACGTGTACACAGCAGTTGTACAGTCAAGAAGTATAAATATATAAGTGAATTTTTTGGTAATTCCATTCCATTTCTATCTTGTTATATAAAATAAAATTTTTGCGTCATTGGTTTCATGTGTTTTGTTTACTATTCATGATTTGCTTATGCAAATTGCATGTATACAGACTTGTGATGCTAGAAAATAATACATTGATCATGTCAAACTCAATGCCGGATGCTTAGGTAGCTATTTTGTCACAGGGTTTGATGCAATGACTGAAGAACTACGCATGAGAATATTATAAAGACATACATTAACCAAGAAGAAAGCAAAGCAAGTTGTTTTTATCGGAACTTGCTGTCGTGTTTCACTTCTCCCCGATTCAATTACTACTTTTCCGTTTCTTTTCCCGAGACACGCAAAAACTTGGTGTATCCTTGAACAAATTGACTTGACGCTTGTTGTGTCAGAGAAGTATATGTGCAGTCGAAATAAATGATTCGGAGCTGGAGCCGTCAACGGCTCTCTTAGTCCAAAAGTCATGGGTCATTTCGTTTCTGGAATGAAAATGGACTTGATTTTTATGAATTGCTTCATGCGCTCCAGCTTCAATGAGTGAATTAGCAAAAAAGATGTAGGGATTCACCGGAAAACCCTCTTCTAGTCCTGGCATACATAAATATGCATTATGAATACTAGATTATATGGCTTTTATATGGATTTCAATTCACTCGGATTTATTGTTTTCCTTTCCTGCTAAACTATACACACCATTTCCTTTCATCGTGATAGCGTCGGGTAGTAAACAAAGCTGCTTATGAATCCCAGAAATGGAATGCAATGCTCCAGAATCGCTAGCTTTTTGCTTGAAAACTACTAGATCTAAAGGATTTGCACGCTGGACTTAACTTTTATAAGCCTTCTTGCTACTGCTCCACATCACATCACTCATTCTTATGGATGATGAAATGAGCTGGTTCGCTTTGCTCTCGTCGGCTCAAAATGTTTTGTAAACAAAAGATACAAGATGAAAGATGTTCACATGCTTTCTTCCCTTCCTTTTCTTACTCCTTCGTCTCCACTGGGGCGCAGTGGGCTCTTGTGTTGTAATGAAATTTCTGTCAGAAAAGAGCTACTATATATGGACGCTCGACTGGCCTTAATGTTCTACCAGCAATCTTCATTCTGGATGGAATGGAAAGAAGCAAAAATGTTGTTTGTTTTGTTGTGCAACTCCATCACTGACTAACTGACCATGAGTTACGCTATATGCTGCTGCTGCAATGGATATTATATATAAAACGAGTGCGGAATTTCCTACATCCATCTAAAAATCTTGATTCTTGTTTGATGTCAAGCAGGATTTCATTATTATACGGTAGGAAAAACTTGACACCAGAGTATAATGGACAGATTATTATCTGAAGCTTGCTCTATATCTTATGCACACCCAGTTTTCTCATTACAGAGTAAATCTCTGTCATGTCATGTATCACTTTCAACTCTGGATGCTGGAGGACTAGCAGCGGCACTGTTGGGACAAGACATTTGCTAACCCGACCTATACATCAATCACTAACTGGTCACTATTGTGGTAACAGGTGCCATTAGTACACGTCATGTGCCCCTCTTATAATGCCCCACAAGCGTTTAAGTAATTTTTATCCTTCTATTTGATAAGTTTGTTGCTATTTTTGCTTTTGAGGGAACTCCCTAAATATTGCACTTTTTTAAAGTGAAGCAAAATTCATGATTTTTAGAGCTGTCAAGTTTGAAGAAACAATCATTTTTTATGAGTGCATGCTTATAAAATATGAACCATATTGCGTAATTCCCAATCATCACCTCAATCCAAATTACAATCAGTACTCTTTTTCTTGTTGTATTCTCGTTTTGAAACAATGTTTTTGTTCCAAAATAAGTACCGGCAACATATCCGGTTACATAGGGCGGCTAATTAAAATGTACGTTGTCACTTGTCAGAAACAATAAAATGTGTCGTTTTGATTGACTTGAAGCACGCCTAATGTAGCAGTACAAAAAACTGAACAAAAAATTGAAACAATAGACGGCTTATTAGGAGGCACGGACAGTATGCCAGATAAAAATCATTGAGCAATATGCTTTGTCAGCGTGGGGCAGATAATGGAATTTTGTACATTTTTTTGCATACTCATTAAAAAACGAGCTAATAAATTGAGTTGATGCAACATTTTAGATTACGCTATATTTAAAAACTTAATTCCAGCAATGAAGGCCAGAATATACCTACCATGATGTATATAAAATGTAATATCACCAAAAATCGAAATCAATGCAAACGTTAAGAAACTCTTTTGGTTGGTTACAAGTAGACTATTTAAAATTTTAATTAACATAAAAATAGCAATGTTTTCTTACCAGTAATCCATAATGAAGAATTGACAACTTGAAGAACTCGGAGTCGCGACACTGACATAGCGGAACAGAATTATTAGTTCTGTACAATAATTTCGAATCACAGATCACTATTTGATTTTCAATAAGCCACTAACGATAAGCTACCAAGTAAGATTTTCAGTGATGTCGATACAAATTCTCACAATATATTGATCAACCGCCTGCACCCAAACTTTGCTTTTATATAAGAAGATTTGTACCGTTTATCAAATTATTACCGCAATAGGGGGATTTGCGTATAGACTATAGCCAGTAGGCAAGTGTACTTGACACAAGATTTTAGCAATGATTTGGCTTTGTCTGTTAGGTTCTTGTTTTGTTCTTGTTCAAGTTCATGATTCACAGGAACTGGCCATTATACTCGTGTGCTCTTTCATACAAGTACTTATAAACAATAATGTTGTTGTGTTGTTTACTTTTGAATTAAACAAGTACAAAGGTGACGATAATCATCACAGACACAAAAATTCTTCAGAGACGAGATAGGAGATCGTGATTATGTTGTGATGTTATGTGACAGCAAAACAGTTGCCTTTTTTACAAGAAATGCCAAGCTCTTGGGCACGCAAAAGAACGCACTCAACAAAGATTGGGGGCTTAAAACATACTTATAAGAGCGAGCACATTCTTGCCTTATGCATATATGAGTCGAGCAATATGTTCAATATCATTTCTCACATCAAATAATTGCATAAGCCAACCTATCTGTACAGTGTTGCTAATCCATTGGAAGATTGGATAACCGCTTGTTCAAAAATATTTTCATATATTATGCTTGCAATATTTTATCGTAATGCATGAGCGTGTATGATTCAGTCAATAATCCACCTTTTTTGCTCCAATATCATGTTTGTCAGAAATCCAGATCTGGGAATGTCCCTTGAATCAAGTGACGTCTGTCTGAGCAACGACTCGTTACACACCACGAGGAGAGTGAGTTCATGTGTTTTGCCATTTTTTGGAAAATTGCTGAAGAACGCAGATGGATTATGATTCAGTTCTCACGCTTCAGTTTTTCTGGACCCGAGCTATGACGTGCATGATGTTTTCAAGATGTACATTTTATTTTTAGGACAACTGCGTAAACAATAAACGTTGCATCTGTGTAAATGGAATATGTCACAATTCATACGCGACATCCATCGTTTTTGATTTGATTGTCCTTGTGAGCTTTTATGTGAAGAGTAAATGGAAATCTTTGAGTACCACCTATGCCTATGCTAGATATACTTTACAACATAGAAAGGATACACTTTGTTCGTAGCTTAGGCAGAAGTAGGATAGAGCTTCTGTCTTGAGTCTTGACAGTTTGATAGATGATGAGGAGCATGTTAAGTTTTGCCAATAAAAAGTTTTAAACAATATGAATACTCTTTATGGAATCAAAAGTACTTTCCTAGAAATACACTCCATTAATCAGAGCCTTTTCCCTTTTCAAGTAACACTCAGAACTGCAATACATCTTTCTACAATTTGCAAAGTCCTTTTGAGCATGTACTCAATATATTTGTAAAAGTTAATCTGAAACATCTTATAGTTAGAATAGAATCGATGAAATGCTCCTTGAATGAGCTTCATTCGAAGTAATATGATGCATGCATTATGCATATAATCATGGAGGGTATAAAATACTGTGACAAAAATGATAATTATAACACACCTACAACATTTATATAATACGACTAAATAAAACTTTTGGGAATGCTGGAAAATTTGTAGTTATTGCAATGCTGAAGGTAATCAGAGATGATTTGTCCAATTGGGTTTGATTGATATTAAAAGTTATAAAGAATTGAATTCTTCCGATTTTCATTTTTGTTCTTATTATATTTAATGGGTCAAAATGGTTTGACTTTTAAACATTTCATACACAAATTATATCAATAAATACTAAGTCAATCACATTTTTTAGCAACTTTCGTTCTGAGTATTAAAACTTTTTGTCCAAAAACTCTGAAATTAACGGAGCTACACACTCTGGTTCATTAAGATGCAGGTGATGTGTTCCAGGCACAAGGTGAAATACTACTTTCCCGGAGTTTGCTTTTTTAACTGCTCCCACCATTTCCAAGTACTTTTCCCGTGGCTCATAATCTTCACCAGGATCTCCTTTTATGACACATACTGGACACTTAAGGTTGCTTGCGATCTTTAACGATTGCTCGTATGTATATCTGCCATATTGTGAAGGAATGGTTGTTTTCAGGTCATGTGTAAATTGAAAAAGATTAGGATTTGTAGGATCTGGAGCAGCACCCCGTTTTAAAAGAGTTTTGATTCCTTCTTCTGTAACAGTTCCTCTTCGTGCTTTGACCACCCGTTGAAGAAGTACATCGTATGGATAAGATGGTTGCTTAATGTTTGGATTTGTAAGTTTATCCTCTACTTGAAAAAGCACTTTATAAGTTCGTTGAGCTGTTTTTAACAAGTCTCGGTCAATCACGTGCAAATTTTCTATTGCAATGTATCGGTCCACCATGCTATGTGTTAAAAATCAGTATAAAAATTAAATTTCAGCATGAATGATTTAATGAATGGAGATTTTTTAAAGTTTTGTCTACAACTAACTCTGGATTCGTCCCTGCAAAGACAAAGCTCGTGATTGCTCCAAAGGAATGACCCATCAGTGACACCTTTTCCCAGTTAAAATGTCTCATCACCCGACTAATCGTAGCTACTGCATCCACCAGGAAATCGTAACCAGCTCCCTTTGTGTGGGAGGAGAAACCATGACCGGGTTGATCGACAGATATTATTGTCATGTTATCCTTGAGTATTAAGGGAATTAATGGGTCAAATGAGCAACTGTTATCTTGTACTCCATGCAAGCAGACGATGGGTGAGTAGGATGGGCTTCCTGGGTTCGTTTTCCCTTGCCATAACTGCGCTAACAAGTCAAATTTATCAGTAAGATTGTACTAAGGGTGTGGGATTGATGTTTAACTAGTTTATATGTACTATATAAGCCAGTTGGTTTAGCCAACGTTGACATTACCTGCAATGTGACCACCGGTGATGGGTACAGGTATTTCTACATCTTTCCTTGTATAGGATGCCAAAAATCGTATGCATCTTTCAAAACTTTTGGAGTTAATACTTTTATTAAAAACGTGTTTTGTACAGCCCAACATTTTGCACTGAATTTTATTCTTGAACAACTGACACTAAATAGGTTTTAATTTGTTTTAGATAAAATATCTCCCTGTAATTACGTCAGTTAATATTACCATTGAACATATATTTGTAGATATGAGGAAGTAAGTCATTGCAATTATGTAATTAACAATCATGTGATTTGATATCTATCGCAGACAGTTCTTTGATTGTCATGTTACGCACATGGTATACCTTGTATTTGTATACACTTTACGTACCTAAAGTACACTGTCCGTTTTTACGTAAGAAGTAACACATGTTTTAATAGCTATCTCCAGGTTTTCCCCTCTTCTACGCGATCTCAGGAAATGTACCTCTAACTACTACTCTGGTCCCTCTTGGTGAATGATTCAGGTTTGGAAAATCTCTGATGGATGTCGACTGTAGGATGGTAGCTACAGAACCGTTCTATCATTGCAAGCTTATATCGCAAACATTTTCTTCAGCTCTTTTATAGTAACCTCATATTCTAAGATATTAAAAAGGAAGATCTGACTTTTAATTCTATTCTGGTAAATGAAATGTTGTATGTTGTTACTGCATTATAAGCCATATCAATCAGTTTCATCAGTTATGTGTGGTGTTGCTGCAATGCTTCATAATTCAAAAGAACCGTGATTTAATGTTTTTATAAGCTTTAAAAAGTGTCCAGATCTTTCAGCTATAAAGTGCATTGCTCAACATGAGTGAGCTTAAACCATTTTCATGTATTTCGGTTTGTTGCCTTCAACTCATTTTGAAGGAATCCGACCAAATCAAATGAATTTGTTTCACATTATGACATGACATGTTCGGAATGCTTAATGGAAACATACAGATCACTCAAACGTCTATGTAGCTCGGTGTTCATCTAAACTGAACAATCTACCATCCATCTATCCAGCCTTTTGCCTACTGCAACAAGTAATTCTGAACAATAATTGCTACCCATTGTTTTCACATGGCTTTCACTATGCTTCGTTAATAGCACGACAAACTGTTTTAACTCGCCATGTGAAACTTTATCATACAGGCTCAGATGTTTCAACCGTTTTCACTACCGTAACAAGTACATAAGCCGGCATATCCAGTCTGTTTTCCTTCGTTATTCAAAACAACTGACACTTTGTTGAAATTTATACTCAAATATCTATTTTTGGTCTCAACAATCGTTATTCTAAGTGGAAGCACAAGCAGATTCTTTTGATGCTGTTGAGCACCCACTCACTATATTTAGTGTTCAAATATTCAAAGAAAATTGCTATAATTTTCCATTTCAACATTTCTCTTTGGGTTGGTTATACAATATCGTAAATCCCAATATATTGTTTCACTTTCAACAAAAAGTTCTCCATCTACTTAACCTCGTGCCCCAAGTCTTTTAATGAATCGGGATGACTTGAGATTTCTTCGAAACCCTTTTAAAATATTTTTCTATTCATTAATTTTATATTAGCACAAGTTGCTTTTTAAGTAATAATTATCGCTTTCTCGTTTCGTTATCTTTATCCTCACAAGAAACGAGAGAACAATTTTGCATAGAAAAAGTAGTTAAGGATTAAGTTGTGAAATATGAGAAAGTGCATAATACTCACTGACAATAGCTTTCCATTCACGTTTTTGTCAAACTCATAGCCAGCATAGTTCCTGCTCAAAAAACTCTTTTTCTCATTTTGTTCAACCCCATTATTTGTCCAACAAAAAGGAGAAACAGAAGAAAGAAGAGAAGCCTTTTATTTGTTAAACAGTAGTCATGTGCATATACCTATCCATCGACTCACAACACAATCAGGGAGAAGGCTCCTTCTTTCTCTTTCCTCAAACTGAATGGATGGGTGCATGTAAAAGTTGGCAAAATAAATGTGATGAGGAAAGGGTGGAGAAAATGAGTGTCTCTGGCTCTGACTCTCTGGCTAGCTCAGCTCCAGAGATGGATAACAATGGGTTCCTTTGTTAATTCTCATCATCCTTTTCTATATCCCTCACAGTTTTTCAATAGAAAAACCAAGTGTTATTGTCTGATTGTTTAAAGCTCGTAAAGAAATGTCAAGTTACATAACTTGGCCTTCTTCTCCCCATCCTCATCATCATCCCTTTACCACACCACACACATTCAACATTTTCATTCTTTTACTCTTTCTTTCATCAACGTTTTTGGTGCATTAATATATATTGTGTGTACACATTCTATCATCATCATTTATTTAAGAAAATATGTTGCTTTTTAATACTCTGCTGATGATAATAAGTTGAAAGCCTGTCTCTAGCTGAAATACGCAACTTTGTAAAGAATTCCCTCTTTCGCACCTTTCTAATAATATATCCCTTCTTACATATATGCACATTACATAGTCACATAAAGCTTTCCATTCTTTTTTCACCCCCTTAATTCCCCGTTCCTTCCTCATTGTTAGGAGTCCCTCCTTATTTCTTTCTCAGCACTGCTCCATCCAGAGCAAGAGCTCATTGTGTCCAGAAAAAGTATAACTCTTCACTTCAGTTTTCAGCCGGAAGACGACCCGACGTCACCCAAAACCCACGGAGACAACAGACATTGGCATAGGATTGCAGTATTACCATTATTATTACACACATTTGACTCGAAACTTTTTATATCTTTGAATATTCACCAAGGATAAAAGGAATAAGGAGAGCATAGCAGCAGTTTTTTTTTGAATTAACGGAGAAAGCTACTTTCAGCTTACACATTGTATTGTCACCATAATCAGGGAGTGTGAATATGAACAGAATAAGAATGGCAAGCATTATTATTGTTAGACATATTTGTTATATACTTTTCCCCTCGTTGTTAAAATCACTTTTTGTGTGGAGGACGAATATATTATGTACACAAATTCATGAACAAGCCTTTCTCCTCTCTCTGTTGTCCTCGTCCTCAACACAGAGAAGGGCAAATAATAAGGAGAAGTCTGTCGTTGACACAAAGACCCATAATACAAATTAGAATTCTTGGTTAAGCTGTTGAAATGCAGGCGTGCTCTATGAATGCATGGAGATTCTTTTCTTTACACCCAATTCCAAATGAAAAGTTAAAATAAGTCAAATAATGACAATACGACAACCGCTAGCACCACCGCCACACCATCATCATCATCACACAATCACTTCCATCAGAAGCCAAATGCATTTGAATTCAATGAATCCTTCTTTTTCTCCCACTTTGCTTTCTTCTTCGTTATACTTTTTGTTCGAATCTTGTTAATGTGAAAAGTATTATAAGAACTGTGACATGATGGTGTGGTTAAAAAGAGCTGAAATAATATTTATATACATTTTTGCATTCGATATCCAACACTCTTAAACTGGAGGCTTTTCAGTCTCAAAATAAAAGATGGTGCAAATGAATCCAGTGTTTGAAATGAATCAAAAGGTTCACACTCTACCTTTTCCCATTATGTAGAACTTTAAACAAACATCATAAAATGATACTTTTCAAGTGTTCCTTCGTGAAATAATACGCGTAAACGAATAATATGGCATAGTACCGCTTTCTTTTTTCATTTAAACCATATTATATGATTCCTTTTTTCATGCTCCCTTACATTATTCCTGCTTTTGTCAGTCCACAATGTAGTCGAATGAAATAAATGAATGAGTGCATCAGAAAAAAAATGAGAAGAAAGCTGAAGATGAATGAAATGAATGAGCAGAGAAATGAGTGAATAATGGAGGACAAAACGAACTGTTATTGTGAGAATGAATGAAATGCAAAATAATTCTTTCCTTATTCCGATCCTTGAAATGAAATACCTGAAAATCCGCTTTCTTTTCCTCTTCAAGATAAGGCGACGCCTTTTCATACTATACTATGTAGGGAATTTTCCATTCTGCAACTTCTTTCTCCCTCTGTTTTCACATTATAATGATTACAACAGAAGATCCACACGACGCGTTCCGACCTCGTTTCAGAATAAACGTGGGGATAATTAATTTTACACCAAAAATGAGTTAAATTTTTTTCCTTATAGAAACCTGAATGAATGTTCCACAAGTTGGTAAAAAGCAGGCGGAAAGGAAAAGACGGCTCAAGCTAACAATAGTGAGAGAAAGATATAAATCCATTTAAAGTAGCAAAATGGGTTTTTCTTTTTTCAATGAGACATGAAGAGAAAAAAGTATCCTCAAAGTACTTTTACTTTTTTTCTTCCCTACTTGTTAACTAAAAAAAGGTTTCATTTCTGGGGGTGGATAATGTGTGGGTATTGTCAATTGTACTCTACTGTGTGGTATAGGACAGAGCACACAATGTGTGCATGCATCTCCAGTAAATACTTGGTAAATATAAGATAAGGTGCATTTTCCATTCAAAAGAAAGAGTAAAAGTAAGCAAACATTTTTGTCCATTATCACGGCAGTTCTCGTTTGTAAAGTACGGAAATATGAGGAGGATTTTAGTGATTTGGACATTGACAATCTTGTGCGTGCATGTATATAATTGAGAGGATATACAGAATGTATATGTTTGTACTTTCTATCTGCTTTCCAACTGATTCGACGATTTTGTTGAAGTTGAGATCCTCCCAATGGAAGCAAAGAGTGAAAATTGTGAAAGGCGACGGGAAATGGAAGAAGAAGAGGAAGAATAGCCATAAAAATATTGTGACTTGAAGAGTAAAAAGTAGTAAAGTGGAGTAGCAACCAAATACCAAATCAATGGTACATGAATTTTCTTCTTCTTCTTCGGCTTGTACAAGACGACTCGAGACAAGTCTTACAAGAAAATGGCAATGGATGGATGCACAATGGGAGAATATCCCAATAGAAGGGTAATAATGGAGAATGGTTGGTGCTAAAGAGAAGAATGCTCTTCTCTTTTCTTCCCGGCCAATCGCATCCTCCAAAGTAGAAATATTGTGTGTGTGTGAGTGTACCGAGTACAGAGCCAAACTACAAAAGGATGGGGGAAGTGAAAGGAAGAGTCGACAAAGTATCCGTCCATCCGTTCTCCATCCACCAACAACAGAGAGAAAAGAATGCGAAGTCTGTCAAGTCTCCAACAAGAAGTTGATTGTTAGATCCATTGTTGCCGGAAGAATTGACCTATCTGAAATCGTCTTCTTCTTTTCTTCCCTTCAGCTTTCTTGAGAACCTGTGCACAACTACAAATGCCAGATACATACATACTTTTTCTATAATATGATCCAAGTTAAAAAAGATCTTGCTTGTTATAAGACAGGAGAAAGCGGCTTTTTTATTGTCAAGTTCCCGTCCATTTTCTTCCTTTCTTTCACTCTAGAAATCGGTTAGCAGTTGTTCCAATAGATATGCCATAAAAATAATACGGAAACTTTTCAAAAAAAAATATGTTGCATTTTTTATTCTCCCTTTCTCATTCAGTTCGGACTCAATTCCGCTCCCATCAGGAGCAGCCAGAAGCGGCAGCAACCCATCAGTATCAGCCACTCGTCACAATCCGGAAATTCGAAGTTTTTGACTTACATCCGGTGGCTTTACAACTCGGATAAAAGGACTTGTTTCCTTGATTCATGTATGTACATATATACACAGCATTATACATCAAGAAACGATACAAACTTATACGTTTTTGCAAGCTGGGATTAGTTTCCCCATGCATGCCTTCCTTTTTGATGATACGCGGAAGTTGGACCACCTTCCTTCATCATCGTTAACTTTTTCCACTATCTCTCTCAATGAGTGTGTGTGTGGTAGGTTCATCTTTTTAAATAAAAAACATTATTCCCCTACAAATGTTAAACGATGGCTCTTGACAACTTTTCAAATCCATTTTCTGGGTCAGAGACGAAGGAAAAAACTAAAAAGTGGGAACAATAATCAGGAACAATGAATTTGAGAGAACAGTGCCAGCAGGCATGCCGTTCTTTTTTATTATTCTCTCCTCTTCGATGCTCTTTTTTTAGCTTCGTGCTTACATTATCTAATGTGTGTGTGGCTTTTATTCAGACCGTCATTAGAAGAATAGCAACCAGGGAAAAAAGTCAGAGATCCATTAGCCTTTTTATTTATTACTTGCTTCTTTTCTCAGGATGATGATGATCATCATAGTGCTTGACTCGCAGTTCAGTCAATGTTCATCCCGTATCCGATTCGACCGACCTTGCTCTCCTATGTAAAAGCACTAAGCACACGCTTCGATACAATTGACTGTCAAATGGGAAAAGGTTCCTTTCACAGCATAGTCAAGTTGTGCTGGTTTTTTATTCCTATACAATGCTACTGATTGTGATTACTATTCCTTGCTTTTTTTTCGGAATAAAAAGACCAGCCAAAGCCAAACCATAGTGTTTGTGTTCCGTCGAAGAAAATCAAGACGGATAGGTATAAATATAAATATACTTCAGCTCACTTGGGCCTTTTATCCAGATTCCGGAACGCGTATTTTATCCAAACAAAATAAGTTGCTTTATTTATTATACTTGCTAAAAAAATAGTATATGCGCGGCCGGAATAACCACTTTCTCATTCTTGCCTTGATAAATGGTACGTCCTACTTTGATAACCAAACAATAAATATCTGATCTGATTGATCATGGCTCGTTTTTTTCTGTGAAGAAAAAGAAGAAGGAAATGCTCTTTGTCCAGTTTTGAGCATGGCGTAGAAAACATTGACATAAAAGGGCATATAATTTATAATTTGATGGATTAAAAGGCACACATCCAGATAGATATTCAGGGCAGGGCTGCCTAAATTGCCATGCAGAAAGTGTAACAGTATCTATTATTTAAGGGATGTTGGCAGAAAACCCCATTATAATATCAGTAACACATCTGCATGCAACCCAACGGCTAATGTAATCATTAAAACTTTATTTAACTCTGATTTTCACTGCATCCATTCTGTATTTCGACACATCCAAACATTAATGTGGTTTACGGCCACACCCTCCGAAAAGAAAAGGGTTAGTTACCCAAACACAAAGCTAACCCGTGATTCTCATTGTATTGTCATCCAAAGACAAAGTCAGCATATGGCCACACACCAAGCTTTATGGCTTCGAGCATATTGCAATGAAGAGGTTAAGTCTGTCACCCGTACGTACTCGTATCCGGAGCGGCGTTGTGAGCGAGAGTGAGATAAAAAAGAAAGCTCCCGAAAAACCAACAACTCTATTTGAATAACATAGCCATAAATATTGGTAATAGGTCAATCGGACGTCCTTTACTACTTTTCACTGGCAGAAAAGGGAAAAAGTTCCATAAAACATTTTCAATCCCGTCACATGACTAGAACATGGCAACTTTTTTTCTTCTTCCAACTTAAAATACGCTGAGTATGCTGCACTATAGAGCGAACGACCACCCTTCTTCTTCTTCAACATGCAAAACACAGAAATATCTAGATAGTGCGTATTTTTTATTATTCATGACGATATATAAAAAAAGCTTTCATGAATAATGGGAATGAATAAAGCTTTGTGAAAAAAACATTATTTTTTCACGGATGTCAGCCATTGACTTAGCAGACGGTGATGAATATTTAGAATGAATGGTGTGCATTGCATAAGAGAGAACCACACATTATTGTACAGGAAAGAGTTCTTTATGTGAATAACAAATAAAAAATATACATACGTTTTTAGAAGCTGCTTGCCTGGCATCATCATCAGATTAATGTTTTTATTCGAGTGGAGACAAATAAAATGCATGTAAATGAACAAAGTACCATACACCATCCATAATATTTCAAATGATGGTGATGATGGTGTTTGTTGTTGGTTGGTGAAAAGATTACAGCTCATTTAAACCAGGCGCACGTAAATATACTTAGGAAAAATTACATTAATCAGCAAGTCACTGAACCAAACCAGCTTTCATCAGGATTGTCTGCTGCTTAGTATAAGCACAAGCAATTTTTATCCCTTGCAATATATAAAACGGGTACATAAAAAATGTTGTGAATGTGATGGTTATATTTGGATGGGATTTGCATACCAAACTAAGCTTGATAACTCAATTTTCGGATTTATTCTCGGTCATTATGTGTCCATATGGACAACTTAATTCATTTGAGTTTTGCTAATTATCTCGGCTTCGGCTCAAATGGTATGCTTAGCTTTTTGTGTGCTATTTATGTTTTTTGGAGTTTAGTCATTTTAGATGGTTTTTGGCTTTTCTCATAATAAGCTTCTGCCTCGTTGTATAAGTGGACGTGTAATAAAATAACGTGAATCTGGATGGTCGTTCGTGTTGTTACCTCAATTATCTATAATCACTGTATTTAAGAACTTGGGGGCGATTCTAAATTGCTCTTAATTGAGCTGTGTGCAAACATATTGTTCGCAACTGGCTTATATGAAGTGAAGTAAAGGATGAATCACGTAATATCCTATAATTTCGCTATGTTGTTGATGATGTTTAGAGAAACAAGATAATCCGTTAAATCTCACAATCAGGTCCGGTTGGTTTCCTTTTTTCAGGGAATTGATTCAGGGAGAGAGCCCTTTTTCCCTTTTGTTCTATTTCTCTTACGTAATAGGGTGTACTATTATGTATTACCTAATATCAAATCATCTTTTTTGTCATCAATTATTGAGTCTTACTGTTTATAATTTGGAGTGGATACTACACTACGTGAGTTTTTCAATACGATTCAAAGGAAGGTAAATGAGTAATGTTGTTTTTCAGTAGGAACCTGGAACCTGTTTGTTATTCGAACGACTGGATAAAGCTGACTATTAATTGGTACCAGTAATTGAATATTTTATAAGACAATATGGGCGTCCAATTACAACATTTTACTTTTTAATTTACAGAGTGTGACAGTTAACGGTACTACCGTACCGATACAATAGTCAATATAATTTTTTTAAATGTGGATGTAAGTAACGTATGAAACTTTCTAAAATTTCAAAAAAAACTAATGTAAACTACTAAAAATACTTAAAATAAGTTATTCGTAGACTCGAGAAACAACCAAGCTAACAATGAGTCCCACATTAATACAACAAACGTGAAATTTATATGGAATATGGATATCTATATCTTTTGGTGTATTCGTCATACACGTACCGATTTCTTTTTAAATCCTTTTTCACGTCTCACTGAGCTCTCTTTTTAGCAAGTTTTGGAAAATTTAATCCTCTCTTTGTTCTCATTGATAATCATGCACAGAGAAGAGTTTTCGCTGTTTTCTATCTTTCTCTCTCTCCGTTTGTCTCCATTCTCCACACATTTTATCTATCCTCCCTTATGTTGTTTTGTTTGAGGGGTCCTCTTCTCTATTGTCATTTCAATGGGATATTCTTTATGCAAGCGGAGTAACTCAAATCATCATCATATCATATCACGAGTGAGACAAAAACACGGAGGAGTTAACTCAACAGAAGAAAGAAAGGAACACAACAACAACAGCAGCAGAATCGGATGAAGAAGTGAGGCAGGGAGACAATTGTTGAAGCTTTCTCTCCATTCTGTTTTGAGAGGGTTTGCATGGGAAAGCAAAAGAAAAGCAGAAATTTGACTATTATGTAGTTTATGCAGGATGCTGCTGCGGTATAATATTGTCAACTCTACTCCAGTCCATTCTTGTTGACTATTCATTCGTGTCGTTGTGCTCTCCAGGAGAATAGAATTTGGAGCAGGAGGATCATATTGCATTCACGGCATCTCCATCGCGCTGCGATGAGTGTGCTTAGTAGATATGCAGATGACAATCTTATGCTTCTCCAGTTTGTTGGACTAGTTAAGGATATAACAGGGTTCCAATTCAATCAATATCAGATTTTTTTAGCCTTAAATGCAAACCGGATCAGTGCAGCGCGTTACTTTGACTTTCTCTAAATGGGAACAATTGTTTGTACCAATATTTGCACTCGACAGTGTAGAATCAACGGAAGCAAATATCTGTTGCATTTATAGTCATAAGAGTGAAGAAACCCAATTCTTCCAAAACTTTCCCCCAATTATTGGTTGAAGATTACAAGGTAAACATCAATTTTTACTGCATGAATATGTAAATCGGGAGTTTTGCAGTTTTTGAATTTTTTGGTAAACTTGTACTTTGAATGTTCGAAGGTTGGTTGTAAGAAAGAAAGGTAGCTGAGTGCGAGTATATTAAAGGTCCGACAAAAAACTAGTTCTAACTACGTAAGACTTAACGCTGGTCCTTAATGCGCGCTAAATGGATTGGATTATACAGCTCTTAATGAGTAGCAAGATCAAGATTCTCTTTCAAATTAACTTTTAATTTAAACATATAGTTTCAATAGCATTTTCTTGAGCATGTAGTTAAAAATGATTGATTTCATTCAACTGATTGACTCCTCCTCCCTCAGCACTGAGACTGCTATTTACTTCTTAATTTGTCAATGTATTCTAACGACTGCAAAACCATTGCTGAATTCGATAACATATTCGCTGTCATCTGAAACAAAATGGAATTTAATGAAATACTTATTAGTTTAAATTCTGTATGCCATGCAATATAACGATGGAAAATAATCAATATGCCGAATTAACTGAGCCGATGAAGCTGTAACTGGGCATGAATACGTTTGAAATGCCGAAGACAATTTTCCCCGAGTTAATCTCGTGTACCATTATAAGTTGTTTTAGAGAGCTGCCAAGAGCATCTTTTCTACTAGACAACTGACCACTCAGAAATGGTAGCACTGACGCCAACTGAAATAGAAAATCAAAAGTGAAAATATTTCGGCAAGTTAAATATTTTTTTCAAGAGTAATTAATATTTATTTCATACATTCGAACACGCTTTAGCAGAAGATTGGAGAAGCATCCCAAAGCAAAAACATGTAGTATAAATCCCAATTTGATTTATTAGATTTTGTTGAGCTCGCAACATCCAAATTATACCTACTGTAAATTGAACGCCTTGTGTAACCATCACTGAGCACAAGATGAATTTGCATAAACTATTTGCACTAGCGACCGCTCTCCGAAGATCTTGATATCTTTCAACGATCTGAAAATACAATGGTTATTGAAACGGTTGTTACGACTTGATTGTGAATTTGCTTGCTAATTTCCTAAATACCTCTTCCATTGTAACAACACAATATTTGCGGGTATCGTTAACTGATCGAGCAAAATGAGCTCCAGAAACTTTCAATACGTTCGACATTAATATTGAAAGAACTTCGGCCGTACCAATGATGAACTCCAGGTCGATGTGGCAAAACAACCAAATACAACCGACTATCCGTTTCAAACTAGGAAACCGAACTAATATTTCAGAAATTGGCCCACGCTGCAAATAAGTACTGTATATAATTTCTAAGCCGTTGTCCAGACCGTTCTTTAGTGTGTGGTTGACAGCAAAAATAGTGTATATAATAACACACAAGAAATAATAGCTTCCTGCTTCAATCACGGTCATAATGAAAAACTTATCTGATCTCACGTTCCCCAATCGTTTGTTTGGTGGAGAATTGGTAATGCTTGGCTCTTCCTGCTTGATAAAGTTCATAAACTTGACTAATTTGTTTTGAAAGCTTGATGATAACACTGAAAACATGTAAAACGCTACTGTGGTGTAACCACCAAAATTTATCGCTGCGAACAAAACACGGAGGGGTCCGGGAGCCTCATCTTCCATGAAGTTGAAAATTGTCGAGTGAAAGAATGCAACGCTCTGCAGCAGCAGCCGGAGGATGCAGATTGCCTGTAAATATTTAATTTAATTACAGAACCTTGCGACTCTGGTATTGAACTTTGAAAAGTTTAGTACCTTTCGAAGAGAGCTAATTTTTATGCAATATTCTCTTTTGTATTCATCGTAGACCAGTCGGAATGGAACGGTGAAAGTCAGGTAGCTCAAGTTTATGAATGTTAGCAAGCCAATCTCAACGTTTTGGGGAAATGTGGCCACTTTCCTGGTGTTGGCAGTAGGAATTAGGCCCTGTGTGCGTCTTTCTGTCTTTGTCGTAAACGAAACTTTATCAACAACGGAAGCCATTTTATTTTGCAGCTTGTTGTACTATGATTATTGCTTAAAAGTTCCAAAGGTCGACTTCATACTATCGAGGTGTACAAGACATCCATACCAATAAAGTATGATCATTTTCTTTAAATATTGTAAACGTTTTTTATTTACGCATTTTTCTAAATATACTATACCGCAATATTGCTATCTTTAGCAAATGCAATTACAAAAATTGAATTGATCAAACGGTATGATAAAAGGGACAAATATTGTATGTGAGAATTAGAAAAGATGTAGACTTGAGTACTGTCAAATAATAAGAATATGTATAATAAAGGCTTATTAGTTTATTTTCAGTTTTGACACGTATACATATTAAATTCAAATCGAAGCTATTGCAAAATGTTTTGTTAAAGAAATTGCCCGTAATCATGATGAAATGTGGTAAGTGATCAAGATAAGGGGCCTTTGATAACTAGAACCAGAAGAAGATTTAATTTTTTATTTCTGAATCTCATTCTTCAGGAGGGAGGGGTGGAAGAGGTGGTCTTGATATTGCATAAAAGTCGTAAGATTGGAGCACAATCATAGAATTTGAAAGTAGGGCCAACACTATCTAAAGTAATTAAGTACACAAAAGAGTAATTAATCCATACCTATTTAAGCATTTAATTTGTAAAAGGAATTACCGATCCAATAAAGTTATATGACACGGTAAAAATATTTGAAAGTCCAAAACCAAGATTTCCAGATCCCATTTCATAAGTTAATATATTCTTTTGCAACAATGCTGGACAAGAACTACTAACTGGATATCCACTATAAGTATTAGAAATTACAGTATGCACCATGCGCTTCATCTGTAATCAGAAAATTCTGAGTTGAATGTGCAAAAAATTGCATATTATTATCTATTAGTGTATATGATTATTACATCTGACACAACTTCCGCAGCAGCTACCAACGTCCATCCAAAATAGGTACCAGCAATAATAAGAACAACGATCGATCCCCAGTTTGAGTCTTTAAACATTATGATCATTGCGACACAAGTATTAACAAAGAATGTAAAGACAAATGTGCCAGTCAGAAGAGTGAAGCTTCTGCTGGCGAGAATAATCACTTTCTGCAACTTTCTATACTGATGTAAAACTTCTCCTGTGGAAATAACACAGAATTTTCCGACCGCCACCTGATTTTCAATCAAATGATTGGACACGCTATGCAGGATTCGAGTGAGAAAGAAAATTAAGCCCAGGGTGGCTGCAACGGTAGTTTCCGAATCCAACTCTGCGAAAAGTATTAGGAAGGTTATGGCCTTCATCCACCAGGTCATCTCCTTAAAATGTCTTACACCTTTTCGTACGGTATCCGAAGGATCCCACCCGTGTTTCATCTTTTGATTAGAAGCTCTCTGCCATGTTATCAGAATGAAGCGTTTAATTCCAAGCTCCGAAAAGTGCTTGAAAAAGAAGCTGGAAAACAAAGCCACCATAATGCAAACGTGAATAATAAAATCGATGGATTTGTGCCGTACTAATTTTTTAGTCTTTGCTTTGGCTAAATGGTTAGGAGTGAGTCTATAAGTTTTTGATTCTGATATCAATAAATTAATCAGATTGAGCAAATCTCTTCGAGTTCTAGAGAAGTTCATGACGGCGAAGAACACTATTCCGATGGAGACGCTTCCAACAGCGAACGCAGAATTGAATGCTTTAATGGGACCAGGTATTGTCACCTCCATCTCAAGCTTAGGGAGTTTGAAATAGAGTAGCTGATGGACTAGTCCCAGGATTCTTAATATGCAAACAACCTTTCATTTTTAAAAAAAAAGAGCATTTTTATATGATTAAACTTTTTATATTTTTAATAGTTTATAAAAATATATTCCCTCTAGATAGTACCTGACGGAGAAGACTTAGTTTCAGAACGTACTCTCCCAACTTTTCATCATACACAAATTTAAAAGGATTAAGAAACAGGATGTAACCCAAATTAAAAAACATTGCCAAATGAAGTTCGCATTTTTCTGGGAACTGATTTAAAAGCGCGAGTCTGTTGGTCTTTTGTTGTGACCACGTTTTACTCATGACGGAGCTAGTTTAAGTATGAAGTATTGAAGTTCCGTCCAAGTTTACAATGAAACACATAGCGCATTTTATGCACTGCAGCTTGAGGTCACCTTAGTCGTGTTTGACGTTGATTCGTGGTCCAAATGTGCGAATTTTAACTTTGCAAAATGGGTCGATTTGTTATCGTGTGACAACTGACCGGAACCGAAGGTGTGTCTTCGTGTCGTACTCTAATTTTTAAATGGGCTTTGCAAATAATATATACCTAATTGCACCGATCGAAGGCCCATTAAAAAGGTAGGATTAATAATACGATGACTGTACGAAACGGTATGGCAAAATGTCAGAAAAAGTAATACACTATGCAGTGAATGTGATAAAACATTATTGACATTGGACCCTCGTTCCCATCTTTTGTCAATATTGATAATTCATAAGACAGAGTCTGTCATAAAAAAAGTATCGCCCTATTCCCAAAAGTATATTTAAGAAATTCGGAAGCACCAGGGAAATTATCTTCATCTTTAAACCAAATACGAATAATGCAATCATACCTTAATATCATCATAGGTAAAGACAGTGTCATATATACATAATCTGTTTTACATTCGTGGGTTTAGAAATATATCCAATAATTACGCCTACTCTAATTTGATTCTCGCATATTACACTACGATAAAAGAACTGATTCATCTGAAGAACGTTAATATGCTTAGATTTCAAACACAACATCAAAACAAACAAGTCGCTTTCTTGAGAACAATATCAAGTATAATCCAATCGGAATCCTCCAACACAGCTCGGAAGATAGAGAGCTACAGAAACCTACAATCAGCAAAGAATGAAGCAGTTCACCCATTGAATGCCGCATCGTTTCACATTCAAGGAAACAATACAGAAATCCTGTACGCGAACAATGGGAAAACAGGAACAGAGGAGGAAGGCTAGAGACAATATATGTGGAGAAATGGATGATATTAGCGATGTGCACACAGGTGTTACTCTTTTATAATATTTTAGCTCTCCTCCGTCTCCTCCTCCACTCCACACACACATTTATATATTAGTTCAGAAAACATGCTGCACAATAAAAGCTTGAGCACATAACCATTCGGGGGAACAAGCTTTTGAGTCAGATTTTGTGCACCAAATAATACTATAATGGCAATAATCTCCGGCTTAACAATAAAAACAGAAGAAGAGAGAAATACATAGGTATATATCTCACAATCCGGTATACAAAATAACATACCATGAATACTCACAGAGAGGCAGTGGTATGCGTAGGTGCTGCCATTATCAATGTCATATAATTGCTTTCTTTATTGTCAGCACAATGAGGACACACTGTATTATATTATGAACTGATGTGTACTTCATTTTATCTTTGGTAACAATGCTGACACTGTACTTGGCAGACTTTGTGTCATGAAAATTGTTTGAGGCATGGCATTATCCGAATATTCCGAAAATGAGTTGGAGAGAATGAGAAGAGATTAAAAGCAAAATATCCCAGCTTGATGCTGATGTCGGAATGCTTTTTGACACCCTACTTAGCACTCACAAATGCGTGGACTAATACCCTCAGATTTAGCAGCAAAGAGAGTTCTCCGCTCATATAATGTTGCTTTTGCTTGTGCTGCTGAGTTGCTGAAGAATCCTCCTTGATTCACTCATTTTTACCATAATAATAATAATAATACATGCATATTATACATATTACTGTGAATTAGGATGGACATCGGTCTTTTTCACAGCTTTAGCTTTTTTCTTTTGAGAAGGACACACAGTTGAACGTGTCACGGTGGAATAACTCTTCTACTCTCTTCATTGTCATTTTCTGACGAAAATTCACCCAAGCAATAAAAGCCTTTCTTCGTCTTTTAAGAAGGTGTGTAATTTTTCTCAAAAAAATAATGCAATGGTGAAGTGAATAAAGTAAGTTTTTCTCTAGTTTACCAGCACCTCTATTATACTACGATTTCATCTTGAAACCACACCAAAAACTTTTTTTTACAAGCATATTACAAATGAATAGGGCAACTGAAGCGAGAAACAAAAAAAAAACACTTTTTGGAGATCCCTGTTTTAACTTTTTCTTTGGTTGTTTCTGTGCATTTTAAAATATAAAATCCCTTTATTTGTGTGTTTGCTATCAAAGGGAAGTAGAAAATGCAGTTAATAAGAATATTACCAACTTCTTTTCATCACTTTTTTATTCTCTCCCCGTTGATTCTCTAAAAGCTCGAGATGTGCCTATATGAAGAACAGACCACAATCTATCTACAAACAGAAGACCTTTCTATAAAAAAATAATTTGTTTTCATGCTAATACAACACTAGATTGTGTCATGAAATGAAAAAAACGAGGAGTTTAATTTTGATGCGGTTTCTTTTTTTGAAAGCATGAAATACGCTTATTTGGAAGTTACAACTTCTCTTGTTACATAGGCTTCCCCTTGTGGATGGATGCTTGTTTCTTTTTAAGTAAATTTCGGCACTTTATTTTTTTGTATTCACAGTTAAAGAAAAAAGTATATTTTCTTTTGTTTCAACAGAATACTAATCTACTCCCATTGCATTATTCCCACTCTTTCAATGAAAAGTGGTAAGAGACGGCAACCAGTCTTTTGTAAGTGAATAAAGCGTCTCCTAAAATGAAGAAAAACGTTTTGAATAATTCCTTTCGTCTTTTCACGACTGTGTGTTCCACTACTTCATTTTCATCTTTAAAGGATTTCACCTCAATTCACAGCTCTTCTATATACATAAAATCTTTTTTCTGTGCGTGAACCCATTTTTCTTGTGGTGGTGCTCGTAATTTACTAAGCTGGCATGGCATTACTTCTTGATGACGGTGGTGCTTTGCAATGCATTTTTCTTATTACGAATCAAATCCAACCAGTGTGATCTTGATCATGATGAGAATGATGATAAATAAGCAACTTATGAAGCAATAAAAACTCTGGGGAAAGAATCCTTATGTTGTGTGAATAGAAGAGAGTACAGAAAAAGTCCAATGGAATCATTTTCCTTCTTAATTCTTCTTTTCTCCAGCCGGCACACGGTTTCATGGCATGTTAAACAAGCTGAAAAGAAGCAGCTCTCCAACTCTCTGTCTGTTCCGTTCCAAACGAAGTAAAAAAGCGATTCCCTACTTTAAGCTAGTCAAATAAGCATACATCCATGATAATGCTCACAAATGTGATATCAACAACATGTCATCGCTCTCGTTCAGATGAGAAAAGATAAGCAGAGTGATGAGATGTTGATATGATGATGATGATGATAATATGGTAATACTGCACCACATAAGTACAAAGTCCTATCCGCACTTGAGCCTTATTACGTCATGCGTAATCTTTTCATCAGCTTTTTTGTTTGATGTTGGTAAATCTAAACTGCTTGAAGTTCCAACTTGTCTGCCAAATACGCATCCTTACTATTCATGAAAAGATTGATTTGATGAGCATCATTTTATCACCTAATTATTGGAAACTTTCATTATAATTAGGCAACTATAGGCTAGCAATGTGAAAGCTCACGTAACTTCCTCCCCGACAAAATTTACTTTAAGACTTGTTTGCAGAAATTCTCAAGGAATATTTTATTTTTGTAAAATCATCCCTAATTTTTTGCACTTCCTGCTTTGTAGACCATTCACACTGGTTTCCTCTTTTAGATATTTTAATCCGAGCATTACATTTGTTGTGCACGTACACAGTACCCTTTGTGTCATTGTGTGACTCTACATTTGTTTGCGACATTAATTCCTCCAATTTTTCTACCCTCCTTTATCCTCACTAGTTTAACAATGCTTGTTCATGTGTTTTGTTTGCACTTATAAACACGTCCCTCCAACCAAAACAAGCGAAGCAAGAAGAGACGGTCATTTTTCTATAATATTATGATGATGCCCGAAAAACATATGCATGATGAATGCTGATAACATAATAACAGCAAGATACCTCAATATAAAATCTGCTGATAATATACCTTAATGCCCAGAAAAAAGGATGAATGATATGATAATATGATGGTAGTGGTGATAATAGTAAAAAGAGAAGGATTTCGATATTTTCTTCCGTCTCTCTCTCCTCAGAGCTTGTTGTATGATAAATACTGCTGTTGTCAGATTTAGTTCCTTGTAAACATGCAAGTGTAAGGAAGGGTATTATAACGATATATAAGATATAATTCGTGAAACTGTCCCATTGAATCCTGGTTTAATTGTCCCATCCTCCTTTATTCAAATCATCTCAAGCGATAAAATAAAATACTTGTCAACCAACCATGTAATTATTATGTGATCCTCTACCTTCCTATTTACTAAGCCGTGATGAGAGAGCTAACCGGAGAGAGTGGAGATAGATAGATGCAATAAGCATATACACACTATCTGTATATCAACTCAACATGAATTCATGATACGTGACCTGCTTTATAGAGGGATCATAAGCATACGTGATGAAAGATAGTATACGGAAAAGCTTTTCAATTGACTGCATTACCCGGCCATGAGTTTACTACCTGCAAAAATCTTGCTTTCATGTTGATGAAACGGCGTGTTTAATGATTATGTACTTTTGTAACTAGCAATCCTCGCATCATCCCCATCATTAAGGGAACGTCACACAAAAAATAAGCTGAAAACTACCCCCAGCGGCTCTGTTCTGACTCGTGAGACTGACCAAATAAAATAGAACGACTGAATCCATTTTTTCTATAAATCTCACAGAGCACCGAACTCATTGTAATCCTAATTCACAGCGTGATGACGACACTGATACACAAAACTCATGGCACCAATCACAAATGAGGTAACTTTGTATGCGAACAGTGTATCTCTTTTTAGCAACCAACTCTTTCAAAATCTTTAGAATTCGTGATAATGATGTAATAAAAAAAGGTGATCCGACTCTAACAACCAAAAAATGTTCATTGTAGCTATCTGTGATTGTTTTCTCTATTTATTTTTTAAAATTGATGGACAACGTACATCATAACAGTTACATTAAAATTATATCGATACGTTTGTATACGATTCATTATAATAATGATAGTTACATACTCGTATAACATTAACTAATTTTTTGTAACGAGTTTTTTTCATAATATTTGATGTTTCTGGAACTCATCAGTCATAAAAACTATACGGTTTTCTAAAACTGAACAAAGTAGGTTGGATAATGATAATATTACTTGACAGTTGGTAACGTAAAATACAACTGTGAAACAGAATTCTCACTCACAATATAACACAATATAGTTTAAAAGTAGAATTATTATTAAAAGATATAATCACACACACACTATCATCTTAACATATATAGAAAGTGATCATAGTATATTTTTATATTCACATCATCATCTTGACGCTATTCCAACTTTTACATTTCTATTCACAATTTTATTCTATGCCTTCCTAATCATATCATAAGATAAACTCAAAGAATACAGGTGGCAATTATGTTTTAAACTGCTTCACTATAAAATTCAATTTATATATAATTCCACTCACTTTAAATAAAATACATTTTTACAACTGTACACTGACAAATAAACACTATCTGTAGTAGTATGTACAAATGTAGTTTTCACTTTTGTAATTAGAGATCCTTTGTAGAGCAACTGAAGAACGGATCATTTGCTGTTAATCTGTTTTAAAACTATATTTACGATAAAATCCCTTTCATCTCTATTTCTACGGGATCTTCAAAACTTTGGTTTCAGAAGATGATGTCAAATGATAAGAATAAACTAATCCGTGACATTACTAGATTTCATATATAGATAACCTATCTAACATTATACATAGTACACAATATGTTACGCACATTAACAATCCATCTGTGTGTCATTCTTCGCATCTTCAACTCTTGAAACAGCCACGATCGATATACAGCATTAACTCTTATATCCCAAAAATACTACTTCAATTTAGAATGTTTCACAGTTCTATTAATTAGCAATCCATCAACCGGTACTTTCACTGTAGAAAACTATGCCCGATAGCATTTTTTTGCACCTTTCCTGATTTTCTCTATCTCAACTTTCTTCACACGAATCCTTTTTAACACTAAATATGGATGATAAAGTTCTGGAAATCATTTTTCAGTATTGTACGAAACACAACAGCTAGTATTATACACACCAACTACTACAAAGACTTTGTATACAGAGTGTGGTATATGGTATCTTACAAACTATTTTATTTAACGATTAAAAAATTACAGGAAGTGCTCTGCGGAAATCTCCACCCGCATTGGGTCCACCAGGTCCGGAAGATCCATTGGTTTGATGATGAGACATTTGGTAAGGATTTTGGCCATTTGGCATCACACCAGGAGCATGACCATACTGGGCCATGTGAGCAAGGCTAGGTGTCAAAGAGGCAGCTCCATGTCCACCAGCCGCAGATGCGTGTATCCCTGCTTGATTAAGTTGAGAGTAGTATGACGCTAATGAAAACTGAGAGGGGAAACCGGGAGCTCCAGAAGTGACAACCATTGAGGATGGAGAGCCAGATCCGTGATGCATTTCATCCGGGGTTGCTCTACTATTACTAGCATTAATCCCATTACTACCGCTACTCTGTGAAGAATGTCTGCCAAGATGACCACCACCGAGGAAACCACCGTTATGATTACTGGAATTCGGACCATGAATCGGATCCGGTGTCCCCGTCGCTGACTCGTCATGAGAACTGCTCTTGGGTGAGTCCGACTCGGTTGACTTGTTCCCATTGTGGAGCAGGTCGTAACGATCGTTCGCAGCCGATGTCGGAGTCGATCCTATAATGATACATAAAAAAAGCAAAAAAATGACACATTAGCATATATTTTTACCCAATAAGGAAATCAACATCGCAGCAAAGCAACATAAAAAGCATTTTTTTGCATTCCCTACAGAATGGAAACTGTCGTTATCGTACATTTCCACAAGTTGATGAGCCAAAGAGCCATATCTTTTTCTTCCTCACAAAGACACCCATTATCAAACATGGCACAACCATTGTGCCTCTCAAATGGCTAATTCGTCCATTTTACAAGCTCGTTTTTTTCTCTCCGAGTTTATTTTTCTCGGCAAATAACATCGCCCATCAATAGACGAGGTGTTGTAACATGCAAAATAAATATTGACTCAATGCTAATGATGACGATAATCAATGACTCCCATTTAGATAGAAACACTGTATAAACATAAAAAGCACAAAAGTGGCTCTTATGGCTTTTCTTTCATCACAAGTCACTTTTATCTTGAAGCCAGATCAGACATCTCTTTTCTCTATAGCCACTCAATGTGGATGCACTTATTTTTCTCTCACACAATTGAATCATACATATTCTATAAGGCTCCATCCATTATAGTATAGCCTCAATACATTATTATATCACAAAAAGCTAAAAGTTTTATTTATTCACAATGCCGATATGTGTGTGTTGTGTGTGTGTGTATGTACACGTCATGCTGAATAGGTTTATTGCCTTCGTTTGTCTATCCTATTGCCAGTGTGCATTAGCACGATATTAAAATTGAAGAGAAGCCGAATCGCCCCAGTAGGTAAACTAATTCTCTTTTCTTTCTCTTCTTCAAAGTCTGGAGAGTGTGTGCTCCTTCAGAAAGTGTTATATTTCCTATGAATACGTGAGCCGAGCTCCTACTGTCACTCTCAAATATTGACTTTCAGACAATTGCTACTTTACTCTGTATCTTCTCTTTGCTTTTTATCCACTCAAGTGGCTGGCCGGCTAATTCATGAATTATAAATATATATATATGCTTAAAAAACAGACTGGGAGGAGTACATAACAAGTACATGGAACTCGTGAGTTGACCTAAAGAAGGTGAAAAACAACTGGATTGAAATGCCAGTAGCAAGTGTTGCCTCATGAAAGCCGATAAAACAAGACACGAACATTGCTACCGCTTCTTGTTCCTATTCACTTCCTTTTTCGTCATGCTTTCTATCTCCCCAACCCCCAAACGATATTCCAATTTCCAAAACAATGTACCGTCATCATGAATCATGCATGCCCACTAATAATAAAGCCTCCTTCCTTCCTTGCTCTACATATCTAACTAATATATGTATATGTTTTAAAGCATTAAAAAGCTGAAGAAATGTAACAAAAAAGGTACGTACTTACCAGGTGTGAAGTGCTTGTTAGGACTCCCGGAATCAAAGTACCTCGGGTTGTTTGAATCCAAATAGGACTTTCCTGCGGCGGCCTCCTGCATGTATTTGGCTGCTGCGGCTGCTACTGCTTCAGGAGACGGATACATGAGGCTAATCGCTGCTGCTGAGTATCGATATTTATCATCCATTCCGGAATACGCCTTCATCGCATCTTGCATTGAGGAGACCACTTGATGAGCTGAGGGATTTGTGACTGCAGCGGCGGCGGCTGCTGCTGCAAGGCTCGAATTATGCATTGCTGAACCGAAACCCGCAGCTCCACCATAGCTGTTGTAGTAACTTGACATCTGAGCTGCAGCTCCGGGTAATCCAGCTAGAAACACAAGAAAATAATAGAGAACACGTTAATTTTTTATTACTATTGATTCTTTATATTCTTTACACTAGCAATATCTTGAGCAAACAGATTTTTTCCATGTTCCATTGTATGAATGAATGCCAGTCACCCAGTCACCTTAATGATGCACCAAAGCCAAGCCATTTTTTAAACCCTTTCTTTTCTTCCAACGTGCCAATAATATAGGTAATTGTAGTATGTACATGCGTTATATATTATTATGAAGCATACAAAAAATGTTTCCCATTATGCCTACGTAACGTGTGTCTATACTAATAATTCCATTACAGGTCCATTGTCACCTTTCCATAATATATTGTCCCATTTTGTCACTGCTTATAAAGACAGAGATGGAAAAACGACCTATAATTCCTTTTTTGAATCCAAGTAGCAGCATTGCAATTCAATATTCACTTCACATAATAGTTCCTGTGCAAGAATGCAGTATGTATGTGTTTTCCTTGAATGAAACATTTACCCCGTGAAAAAGCTTGGGGTAGTAAATTTTTTAAAAATCCATTCAAGAAAGAAAGGGCTGAACCCGTCCATTCGTTTTCGAACTTTTGTACAATACCAGAAAAGAAAGACAACAACTAAGCACCACCATTCCATTAACCATTTACACAAAAAACAAGCCATCCAACATATTTGAATGTGAATGTTTTATTTCTTTATTACAATCAACCATATTTATGCTTTATTTCCCCCATACTCATTCTGGCTCTCTATTCTTTGCTCTTTCCCCTATTCTCTCTCTCATTCCATAGCATCAACGTAATAATCATAATCATAACCGTAAATATAATCATAACTCAATCCAATCTGCCAAGTCAACTCTTTATTTTCTACCTCGCTTTTCCAGCACACTGTATAGAATATGGGGAACTAAAGAAAAGACAGGAAAGAAAGGATTTTTTGGGAGTAAGCCATTTCACCTATTACTTCTCTCCTTTTTATATTTGACAAGACACAAATGATAATTTGAAATATGTATTTTTCCTGAGCAATATGAGCACACACATGTACTTATCAAATAATATATTTAAGAAACCTGCTGGCATCTCATTTTTTCTACTCATCATTAGTAATAGTAATTCCAAATTATTATTCCAGGGGTAAGTGAAAAACGTGCCATTACTTCTTCTGGAGTTTGTAACCCGTTATTGTCATGTGGAATCTTGATTGACCATGTAGTTTCACAACCACCAAAATGACTCAATCATAAGAACATTGTATTTTGACCTCTCTCTTTCTTGCTGACAAACTCGAGTCTTATCATCTTTCTCATTTCTTTATATTGACAGAGCTAATAATCTGAACAAAGCAACAATCACTGCAATGGCATCCCTGAAAAATACACATCATAATTTACGATTCTTGAGTTTCTTTGACACAAGTACATATTATTTCCTTTCCATTATGAATAGCAAGAGAGAGAGACAAGGATTCTCAATCTCAGCCTGCACAAACGGCTGTCTTTCATTCGCGTTCTCTATGCAAATTCAAAAACGTTAGATGATCCCACAAACAAAAACAGCTCGCTTGCTTGTTCACTGAGAGTGAGATGCAGATGGTGTCATTACGAATTATAAGATCCTTTTGTTCAATTCACACTATTCGCTCTTCTCAAGCTCTCCTCTGTTTCTCCGCCTCTTCTCTCCTTTCAGTAACAAAACAGAAACAAGCAAACAAAAATGCACCGTCAATAATAATCATGCGACTCACAGCATCCTGTGCCTGCTGCCTTTTTTCCATACATTACCATGCACTTCTCTCTGACTCTTTATCATAGTTCACACCATTACCATTATCACACCACACATACCACCACTAGCAGCCATACCATAACGAAACTATCATCATCATCACCAACGCCATCCCATTCTTGCACACCACCACTCCTGTCATGCTGAATAGAGTTTAAGAAAGAAAAGGGCGATAATTTCCAGCTGTAATGCTCAATAGGAGCTCAATGGAATTTTTTTTCAGAGAGAAGAAGAGAAATATATAAAATTGACACTTGCATCCATGCACAATAGAATTATTATTTACCTTTATTATGATTACTATTGCAGTTGTATGGACAGAGAGACACGTTTGCCTTTATGCTTACTATTATTTTTTCAACTGGTATAGTTCCTCTTGTAACCATCATCATCATCATCCATCCATAAAGTCCCTTTTTTAACACCACAAAGAGTGCCTGATAAATTCTGTCAACTTAATTCGCACCAGTGGTGGTAGCCGTAAAACAAGAGATGCTTACGTATCCACTCTCCACTACACAGGTAAATATATATAAGTTGAAGCTCCCTACGTGCCAGAGATTTTTTTTACAACCCTGCAGAATGCACTGTCATACGTGCAAAAGTGCATCCTTCTTTTTCAGTCGAGGGAGCACACAATTGTACAAAAGAACACATCAAAATTAGTGGTTTCTGCTGAAGCCACGCCATCGTCACCATTAACTAGCCCCTTTGCTTCCTTAACTCTTTTTTATTCTCACCTTTTTATTCATTCTCATTTCTTCCTTTCATCTTTTTTTCTTGTAGTGTACGGTATTGTCATCAAAAATTATTATGATTATTGTTGCCATTATGGTGCTCACAATTCAACAACGTTGGGAGACTTACAACGTACAATTATTGTCATCATCATCATTACCGGCTTTACGAACGAGTTAATGTAAAGGCACATAATATTACAGAGGAGAAGGAGGAGGAACTTACTACCATAGCCACTGCTGAATATAAAATGAAGAAAAAAATGTGACTGAAGAATTGAACAATAAACTATAAGCAATGATGCGCTGCAATAAGTGAATGTTCAACAATGACTACATAAAACGCATTGAGAATCAAACAATTCGCTAATGCCCATGATGCACATTCACGGGTAGTACATGTACTCAACTTATTCATGCTGGTTAGTTCTGGGGGTTGTTGGACGTGTAATAATTATGTCAGAGCCCTTTTACATCACACCTTAAGAAAAGAGAGACCTGTCGCTTTTTCTGACGTGCCAATAATATAATATAACCCACCTTCTTTAGCGTACATTATTATTACTACCATCACCATTATCATTTACGCTTTATTTTTACCATCACCATCAAAAACAAATTGAATAGGAATGAGTGCCAAAAAATAAGAGTTGAGTATGCCCCATCAAAAAGCTATCAAACTGATTTACAACAGACCAAGAAATCACTGTCATAAAGAGGCTTGCATTGATGGTCACTAAAATGTTAACTAGACAGATGGACATTGCGATTTAACACTTCATAACCACACATTATTTCGAATGGGTGATGGCATGACGAGACGAGGTAAAGGAAGAATGATGACAGTTGAGTGCCAAATTACCTCACATATGGTTCTCATATACATACTCTGAACTAACAGTGTTTTGTTACTTGAGCTTATAAATGATGCCTGTGTGTAAATACATATATAGATTTGCACAAGCACTGATTTTTACCCTCAAAACACAAAACTCCATCATCACATCGTGATTGATTCATTTGCAGAATCCATTCTTCAACAAATCGGCATTCACCCACACCCCTTCTTATTTCAATCCACTTTTGCCTGCTTCTTTCATTATATAGCTGTGTCAACTCAGAAGATTGAATACAAAGTTGATCTTGATACCTATCGTCTAAATTAAAAGTAGAATTTGATTGGTTTCAAAATCCAATCCATTTCCACTCTGCATTTATATACAGTTGACTTTGACTGACGGATAACGTTGCGCTATACATGAAGAATGGACCAACTTCAACAAAACATTCTTCGTTTATCCGAGGGGCATGTAATTCTCATTCTCAGTGTTTTTGTGTTATTTTCCTCAAAGTTAATTTTTCTCATTGCTTTTGTCCTTTTCTCTGTCCTCCTTCCTCATCTATACTTTAAATAGAAACTGAGGGTGAGTTGCATTTTAAATCATGATGATGACGTTGGAGAGATTTATACCTACACTAACAACAACATATTGTTCAATCAATCCGTTCACCAAATGCAATGGAGTAGAGTAGTTACGTCTCGCTGACCTGTTAAAAACGAAAATGTTCCAATTCCATATACTACTACACAATGGGCCCTGTAACACGCCATTTTACAGCACAACATTGAATAATATATTATATCCCATCATCCATTATATAAAAGTATTGCTTCCTTTTTTAGAGCTTCAGTCGTTTGCAGCTTTTGAAGACAGGTCCAAAATAGAATGCTACATGGATGGATGGATAGTGCTTCATTTTTATACTGTGTGTGTCGATAATAATGCCCTAATTTTTGTCCTTTTCTCCACAGATGAATAGGAAAATGGACTCTTTTTTTCCATTGTGAGCGTTTGCATCATCCTCTATCTTCTCTCTGGTGTAAGGTAGAATGACAGAGCAAATAACACTTGTTTAGCTCCCTATTCAACTCATCGCATTCAACTGCATTTCTCTATCTATATCTCTCTGTCCATTTTCGTACACGTAATGTGTAATGTCATACGTATTTGCTCTCGTCTCCTATTTATTATACAGGGAGTAAAGTTTGCCTTGTAGGTTTGCTCTTCCATCATCATCATCATCAACATTGCCATTCCACTCAGCCTTCTCTATCTTTACACTACACGTGCACAATGGAACAGAAAATGGGAAAAAAGGAAAGGGCTTCTCAGTCTCTATTTTCTATTATATTCTTCCCAGCTCATCTTTCTTTTCTCCTTTTCTCAATCTAAGTAAATTCAATCCAATTTCCTTCCTTCCTCCATTCACTTCCATTGTGAGGATGCTTTAAGCCTCATGTTTCCCGCAGGAAAATGACAGAATGCATCGTGCAAGAATAATACGAGTACAAAAAAAAAGTTTTGATCCTTGCTCTGATATCAAACGCAGAATCCAAGCACACTTTTTTAACATCTAACCTCCAATATAAAGTGTGTGCACAACATTATACGCACCTCCTAGTTAATGGGAACCTTTAACAAGGGAAATGTCAGGGCACCACTTTTTACACCATGGCTTGCACCTCATCTACTACAACAACAACAACAAATTATTCATCTGTATGATGATGCAAGCAGTTCAAAACAATAAACTTATGTTGGTTTGGTAGCTTTTGAGAGTCATTGCAAACTATGTGCATATCTCATTCCAAACCACGCCAACAAACTTTGCATGATGTCGAGAGGGTGGGTGGGGAAGCTTGTGACAGCTAGCAAGTTGACTCAGATGAATGATATACAAGATGGCAATCGGAATTTTCTGGTATATTGCGTGTGTCTTGCTGAAATTAAATCCGTGTTAGTTCATATTACACAAGTTTAGCTTTAGCTCCGTGCTTCAAAAACTGCATACTTATGGCTCGCAGCCATTCAATTATCCTGCCTTGCATTTCCATAAAAAGTACGGTCACACTCAATTAAAGAATGTCAACCTCTAATGTCCAGACATTTACAAAATCAGTTCTTTTTCGTACCTTATTATATTCATTCCTTCTATGGAATTTTTACACCCAACATGTTTCTTGGCTATTTTGAGACATTTTGATTTTGAATTCTAAAAACAATCTTTGTAACTTTTCATTTCAATTTAGCCATAAAGCCCTAAAGTCTTAGATCCGTATCCGTGAGTAAGTGACCATGAAAATGACCCTTTAACCAACCAGATTGCCTTGTTTTTCTTAATATTTAATATATTTCTCAATGTACCCACAATTTAAGTAGCTGTTTCATAAATTATCGTAAAACAATTGACAATTACAAAAACATGCGCATGTGGATTTGGACGTTACAGGCAATGCGACACGTACAATAAAATGCATCAGCCCTTGTTTGCCTGCTCACAGCAACAAATAAAAGGTTCTCCCAGCTTAAAATTTTTTCTTCATTTCTCTCAAGTCCCAGGTGTGCATTACAACAATAAACCAAGAGCAAAGAGAGCCTGGCAAACCAACTATTCAGAAGAATTGTCAAAGCATGCAAGCACATATACAACAGGCTCATGTCACGTACGATACTCCAAGTAAAAAGAGCTGCTGATTCTGCTTCACTAAACGATGCAAATGTAAAGCTAACCAGCCAACTAAACTCTAAACTCCAAAACAGATTGAACATTAAGAGACATGAAATTGCTCAATGTGCCATGATACCATGGAATAGCGTATCCCCCAAATGAGCTCAAGTGAAAAGCAAGAGTACAAAAATTCTAAGCTACCATTTTACCACCAGGCAGTCCACCACCACGAGTAAATGTCAGCATAAGCCGAAATCTTTATAGGAAAAGCTGTAGGACAACCAGTCACACTCTGCAGCACAACTACAGAATAATGATATTATGAGACCAGGCCAGGTGCGATGCCCACGGCACTGTGTTATTGCCACTGCATCGTATTATAATAATACAACCCTCTTGTGAGTTTTCTTTGCCAAATAAAGCCACTATTCCATTCCACTCCAACTCCAGTGATACAAAAAAAAGTAAGAAAAGACAAACTATATGCCTGACCCGAAATCATTAACTAACTCATTCATATTTCCCCTTTTGACTTCCTTTCACAATTACATGACATTCAATAAAATATGTATGCAGGTAAGAAATTCAATTGAAAAATAATATTCATTTTTTGTCAACATTCAAGCTTAATCCCAGGCTTGCTGAGTTCTTGAATAGTTTTTTTTATTTGTGTATTCTTTACTTTGGTATTTATCATTGTCCTATTACACTATCAAGTTATTGTTATGATAAATAGACTTTGTTGCTGACAACGAACAACACGGTCAGTACTCCCCGGCACAATCACCTTTGAATCCAGATTTAAGTGGGTAAAGAAAAAATGGAATGATCAAGGATAAAAGGGAATCGATATTTGGTACATGGACACAAGGAGCACACGACAAAACCCCCAATTTTATTGCTCTGATAATGTGACAGGTCATCTCATCCGATTCCACACCTTTCTAGTGAGTTTGCTTTTGTTTTTCTTGAAAATAAAGAGCAATAAAATTTTTACCCTCCATGCACGCGCTATATATGCAGATAATATTATTATTATGGTTAACAGTCAAAAACGTTTCAGAGAAAACAAGTCAACGCCAAGGACAGTGCAATTTACCTGCATCCCTTGTGTATTTTGTAACTTCTTGCAGTCAAAACACCATAAATAAAATTATCTTTTCGGCGACACATATCATTGATTGAAATTCCAGGTAAAAATTTCCCTTGGACTGCCACTATATACTCTCCTCTCCTAAATCAAGTCAAATTGCAGCGATGACAAGTCACAAGCAAAACAGACCTTCGATAAAGTTTTCAAATTCCTCACTTTTATGGCAGGCTTGCTCCCATCACAAAGCAGCAAAATAACAAAACAAAGACTCATCGCACCAAAGCCATAGGTCATAAACCAATAAAATTCGTTGATCATCTCACCCCGTCAGAAAAAATTTCACAGGTGGACGTCAAAAAACCATGAAAAAGGTGGAAGGCGAACACTCAAGTTATTGATCAGTGCATATAATATAAATATCCTGCGATGGAAAAACATGCAGTAAGGTCTTGTCAACAGATCCATCGTCTCAAGGACCCAGACCGAGAGGCTAGCCTTTTCTTACTAGCCATTACGACCCTTCAATTGAAAAATCATCATAATCAACTTCCACACCATGACCATCATCGTCATCAACCAAAACCAGAAACTTTCTTTTCAAAAGCTAGCCTCACATTAATCTTCGAAATTGATTTGCAACTTTGAAAAGAGCCATTCAAAGTGCTATAATGTTCATGTTTATGATAACGGTTATGATCTCCCCATAATAATAATTATCATTTTACACAGAACAACTATTTCAAAAATCTAGTCAAGCCACATGCTTGACTTTCCACAGACAATGCGAATGCATACATATTGTGGAGATGGATGGTACAAAGTAATCGAACAGAATAGCTTGCAACTCTTCACATTTCTGAAAAGTATTTGACTGGAATTTTAGAATTCTTCTCATCTCAGCATCAAAACATACATATATTTCATACAAGATAGCTTCATTATCATCCGTGAAAATCATATAGTGCAGAACTCATTGTGAATGCATAATACTTTTAAAACATAAAATGTTACTTAATGGCTCTAAACGATTTTCCATTGTATTAATCATTGCCTCCATCATCTCATCATGTAAAGAGAATATGGAAATTTACACCAACTACAAGCCAAAAGTTGTGTTTTGTCTCCACAAAACAGCTATACGGAGATGAGGAACACATTTTTTAAAAAAGAGTATAAGCCTTGACGGCTGGATGATTTACAGTCTTGTTTTCAAAGGCGAATTAAAGCGTTAGATTTAGATGGATGGCATAAATGATTTTCATGGCAGGCATAGCATGGCGTGCGCAGAGCATAACTAACATCTGTGTAAAAAAAATTCTCCCCAAAATCCAAAATGTTAAGTGCCTGCCTATTAGGTAAATTTTGTGGATATGGTATGGACGTGATATTGGATTAGCATTAAGACAACACTACTACTGCGATAAAACTCGTTGCTAAAACACAGCAACCGCAAGATTCAGGCATGATTCCAGAGAAGAGATTCATAAATTCTGCCAGCCGAGTCGTCCACTCGAAAATCAAGTTGTTAGCCTTTAGCCATATCACATTAGTGAAGTAACAATGTTATATAAGGGAAATAAACAACAGAAATTGCATACCAATCGCTCACTCACTCCACAGTCCGTACATACTCATTCTCATCTCTCTCCCCGTTTACAGAGAACACAAACTGAATATCATGTGATACGATAGACATCTCATTAAATGTAAAATAACAATGATCTGAGTATGCATAAAACAGCAATATGACTCTCGCCTGGTAATTTATGTTTTTATGCTTTTAAGAGAGAGAGAGAGAGCTGAGAGAGAAGTTTGATGTCTGCTTTTAAGTTTGTGTAAATACCTTCATATTCATGATACAGCCGGCGGCCTAGCCTACCTGTTTCCACCGCCGCTCCTGATACTCCTGAATACATATCCACTGCATCTGATGCCTGCCATGTCTGTCGTTCTGTAAATGACATGATAATGTTAGGTTATTACTTCATAAGTGTGGTAGTTAAATTAACTCGACAAACTAGGAGGCTTGCTTCCCAACTCAAAACGTTACATCTTAGTTTACAAGTTAAACATTGCCCGTGGTAGTAAAACTATTTACTTTATGTGAAAGTACGTAGGTAGGTAGGCAGTGGGCAGGCAGGCGGACAAGACAAGCGGGCGGATAAATTTGTTAAAACAGCGAACATGTAATATCTCTTTCTTTTCCCCTTTTCTCTCTCTCTCTCTCTCTCTTGCTCCGGAGGAATATTATCTTATTATCTTCTCATGAAACGGTTCACATTCAAAGAGTATAAAATCCGAGTGAATGAGTGAGACGACCTTTTGTCTTAAAGCAAGACTGACTGACAGAGCGTTTACTATTAGCCCTTCTTACCATATAAATATATGCATTCAAAGGTGTATGTATATCGACTCAACTGAGAATCAAGTGGTTTTGTTGGAGATGAGTATCTTTCTACGTGTTACTTCAATTAATTTCATGCTGTCATTAATGATAGCCTTCCTACTTATTTTACAACCATTATCATGCTACAAGAAGGTGTCATGTCAAATTAATCACAACGTTTGCCGAGGTCTCAAAAAACGAGATTTCATATTAAGATAACCATTACAAGGCATCCACAGTCTTTGACACACAATCCCTTTATATACACATACACCACTAATCTTTTTAACAGCAAATGATGCAGTGTTCTATTCAATTAGCTCGTACCACCGTGTCGTGTTAATGCTAATCTTTCTGGAGATCCCTCATAACAACCTTGGTACACAATACACAAAACTACCTCTACAACTTCAAAAGAAAAGCAACAGCAAACAAAACCCAAAAAGATCTGATTAGATCTGCAATAAATGTGATACAAAGGAACACAAAATACATTCCTTTACATTATCCTCTGAGACTTATACCATTTGTATGATTATGTTTTTAAATCGTAAAGAGAATGGCTTTCAAATGTTATAGCGTGCTAGTGATTATGAAAATGATACCAACAACGGAGCATCACATTACACAGGAAAAAGAGTTTTGTTGCTAACTCTATATATTATTCCATTTAACTTTTTGGCAAGGCATGACTGATCCAATATTATACCGTTCGATATGCTGCACGCTTTTTAGTAATTTTAAAAAGTGAGCTGTGATCTTTTTTTTGCTAAGCCAATATCAACTGGGTTGGTTTTGGTTTGCATGAATTTGCTACATTCTTTCGCTTCTCAGGGTTAGTTTCTTGTCTCAGACGAAAACATTTTAAACCACAGCAAGCATGCCAAAGAGGCATCCCAACTTTGCAATTTCCATTTTTCTTGCTCTCCTTATTTCTTTAGATTTGAGGTAAGTCACTTTATATGACGGGGTCGAGTCACTGTCGGGCGGTGGGTTTAAGTTGGCCAAACCCAAAAAAAAAGGATGTGAAGGGGATATACTTTATTTATGCATTTACCAATAAAACATTTCACTCGTTTCTCACCTTATGTGTTAGTGTAATGGCTTTTCATGTCAAGATACAAGTGAATAAATGGGCTTCGCCTATGGACCCAAATTTATTTTCTTTTGCAAACTTTGAAAAAAAACTTTTAAACTTGAAAATTGTAATGGATTTCCTCTCTATCTACTTCGGGTATTTATTCACATGGTTCCATACATGGTTTGTACGCTCATTTTCCAAGGAAAAAATGTCAAATGCCAATAATAACAACAGCCATTATTACATTACCGTGTGTGTGAAAACGATATTTATATGGTATTTTAAAGAACAAAAATGGTTGGTCAAAAAACCCATGAGGTGAGAGCGGAGAACTGCCATAAGTAAAGATCGAAAAGTAGATAGGGATAACTGATACCACGTACCTTCCCTTGCCTTCTATTACGTGCTATGGATTTTCCACCATATTATGCAAATCAGAAATTCTGTTCACAAAAGCCAAGTTCAAAAATGATTCCATCAATTATTACTCTTATGTGAAATTCATAACTTGTGTAGCTTCTAACAGAAAAACTGTGGTTTACGTCCACGAACGCGCGTTTGTATTATTATGTCAGCGGTGGTGCGTATAATAAACAAGTCAAAGTAGTCCTTTTATATATACCTAAACGAACATGGAAAAAGAGCAACAGCCAGCAAGTTTTTATTTACAGTCTAGTTCTGCCTACACGCGATTTCAGCGGAAGTCTGGTTGGTTTCTTCGATTAGAGCGAGAGGGTTTCATGCATTTATTTAGTACATATCTCCTCCTGCTTGTCCAAAAAGTGGAAATGGATAACCATAATTTTCACACCCTAAAACAATACTTCACTTTGTGTGGCTAAAGAGAGTGAGCCAACAATTGTTCATGGCGGTCGTGGAGGATTGTTGTATCCATTTTCAAAAGGAAGGGGATGAAAAACATTAATGCTAGTAGACACAAACTGTTCAGTCGAAAATTGCTGACTTTGTAAATCTACCTTTTCATAATAACCACAAACAAGGAGCAGAAGCAGATAAAAAGTCCTCATCTAAACCCTCTATCCGCTCTTAAACGTTACGCAACGTAATGTAGAACAAATACACGAGAAGCATTCAGCAATCATCATCTTTCATTTCAGTGTCCAAAATTAAGTGCTTTTTAGAAAACTAGTCTCTTCAAATGTCTTTATTTCTAGTATTACCCCTTCTTTTTCAAAATCATATTATTATGCTTTTTTTAAAGAAAATCTTTTCACATTGCTATACAAACACAAAGCACCTTTGTGGTGTTTTCTAATAGTCATCATCACCACCATTTTCAACACATTCTTAGTACAATGCAAGTGCCAAAAGCCTTGGTGTTGGTGATGGTTTCATTGCAGTAATCAGACATAAATGTTTTGAGCCTAACTAAGGATAATGTTGAGATTTTGTTGTTGGAATGTGAAACACTGCTGGTCTCAAACTGTTGAGTCTTACCTAACTAACTAACTGTACAAATGACTAAAAAGTCATGCAAAACAAATATTAACAGAGATATCCATGCTATAATTCAGCTCGTCAAGAATTTCTTTCGCCATGCCACGTTCTTCAACAGTGTCAGTGCCTACATGAAAGAGGCAACACTACTCTTAAATCAACAACCCCTTTTCAGAAAAAACACTCACGACGATCGCAAAAATAACATGATTTTCAACGAGTCTGATTCTTGTTAAAGTAAAAATAAAATTCATTCCCAATTGGCTAGTAGTACCACGCCACATTCAGCCATCGGCACAGAAAGAGATATGTATATTCTTTTGTGCTAAATAACTGTTTTCCCAATTTTTTCATGATTGGTTTTTATCCTAGGTTTACTTCAATGTACCAACCGACACAAGATGGTGAATGGGGAGTATAAAGCGTAATCATCACACAACGAATGAAGAGGTTTAATGATTAAAGGGGTGAGCAAACGAATTTTAAAGAAAATCTTTGGCGAATCATCTGCTATAGAGTTTTTTTCAAAGAGAATTTCTGTGTCCACTTCGTTTTTGCACAATCATTCAGCATCACTTACTATTTAACCAAGTTTGTCAATAAATCAGATGAAAATAATTCTGAATTGAGTGAACCAGTTGTTAGGAGAAGGTATCCTTATCAGAAGCATATCAAATCGTATTGCTTCGACTTAACGCGTCGTATCGCGGTACTATGCCTTATTGGTAATTTAGATGCCATATAGCAAACCGATCACTTAAAATCTTAGTACTCTTTTCCTGTTAAAATATATTAACTTCACAAATACGATTTCACAATATGTTCCATTTCCAAAGAAAAGTCAACCCCTCAGTGTCCTACATTCTTTTCACATTCAAATGCCTTTTTAAAACATTATTTATGCAGCAATCAAACCAATCGTGATATTATTTCATTTTTACCAACAATTCATGATCATCAAACAAGAATGTGTGCACGGTTATGATTGTACAAATACAAATACATAATTTAACAATTTACATAAAAACGTAACCAAAAGAGTTTGCAGCAGATGCAATACTAGGCAGAGTGTCTACAGACTGTACAGTCGTCGACAATAAAAATGCATTTTCACACTTGTCTAGCCCTCCATTCAAAAATTTTGGGCATTTAACAATTGACAATAATTTGAAATTGTTCGGTTGCATTATTAATATCATTATTTTCGTTCACGAATCCAATGTATTATTGCAATCAATGTTATATTGAATGTATAAATCATGAAAAAGTGGTACTAACTCTTTTCTTTTTCATCAAATCGCCTACATATATACCTATGCTAATATCGCTTGTGTTATTTAATATTCTGGCTCAACAACAATCCGATCTTTGCTTCATTCATATGCATCCATCTCTCTCTCCCCTTTTTTAAAAGGAAGAAATATAATGGAACATGGAAATAATGTAAGTTACATGAGCTTAAAGAAAGGATAGCATTCATGCATTCATTCAAACTACGCTATTAAAATCAGCTCATGTCCGTTTTTTTTAAAAAAAACATGTGCCTACAAAATGCACACTACAGTTGTACATGCAAGCTGGCCCAAATACCACTTGATTTGAATAGCAAAACAGTGGAGGAAAAGACCAATGTCGTTATAAAATATTCATGTGAGAAACGGGGCAGCCGTATACCAGACCACGACCAATGGAGAAAAGTAGAATAAAAATTGCCAACCGAAATTTATTGTAGCTGTCAATCACAATTTTTCACAGTTTAAGATCCCGTTCTAAACCATTTATCATTTTCAACGTTTTTTAAATAAAAAAAAAACACATCACCTAAAAAGTTAGTTAATCGTCTTTCGAAAGGTTTTTAATGTTTTTTTTTTTTGCAAAATTGAGAACATAAACCATTGCCAACCTTGATGAGTTGCAATAATAATTTAGATCCGTACCTGATGTTGCGCATTCTAACGAGTATACCAAAGCAGACAACAAAGCGTCTATTCAATTTGAAAACGGAAGCGCAGCTATTCTTTCCCTTTGTTTGCATATTACACGTTTCATCAATTCGATTGCATGTGATTGTTTTCAAACTATTGGGGGAATATTGAATCATCCTATTATTGTTCCATTCTTTCTGGCCAGAAAACTCCCCACATTCCAAATAAACTGCTTCAAACTACGTCGGTATTGTACATACTCCTACAATCTAATTTGCTTTCATCGTGACACAGAATAACGTATACCTACAAAATCCATACATGCATATTATTTTTGTCCTCACAAAAAAGGAATGCAAATTGCAATGTATGCTGGATTATAAAAACATAAAAAATTACTGGCTTTGTGCAGAAGAATATAAACTCAAAGCCAATCTATATACATACTCATGAATGTTACACCAAAAACTATGCTATATTCAATATCATGATGATGATGTCAACCAGTCAGGGTGGTATTGGTATTGTTAGGTTTCAAACTGTTATTCAAATCAACACGCTACATACAATATAATAATATAATGAAACAGGAATCATGTCAATACATCCTGTCTTCGCGTTCAACATACAAATTACAATGCGTAGTAAAATACTGCTGAATGAATGGAAAAAAACTAGGGAGCACGGAGGAGAGGTAAAGGAAACAGGCAGTCTGCACACTTCTATTTCTCCTCTTTTTGCATCTTCCCAACATACACTATTTTGAATAGATCCAATAAATGGAAGAAAAATCGTGGACGTGAGCCAGAAAAAAACTCTCTCTTTCAGCATGAAAAAATCAAATTGAAAATTGAGTTTACTCAATGTGTATTAACAATGCGCGTGACATGAACTCAGGTTTTCGAAGAGATAGATCCATTCAACGGGCATAACGCAGCAGAAAAATGTATTTGTGTCCTCCGCTTGACTTTTTTTTAAATGGAAAGAAAATGGAATGGACAAACCCTATCCGTTACACGACAGAAACTTCTTTTGTCCGGCTCTGGTCATTGAATACTCACTGAAAAGAACTCTGCGTTACGTTACCCTCCTCTGATTCCGCTGTCCAATGCAAATGTCAATGATTGTGTATCTTTTAGTGCTAAGCGATGCTAACAAAGGTATCTACAATATCTGCATGTGAAGGATGGTGATGTGATAAACATACTTTTGAGGAAATACAAAACACTTACTTTACGAAATTGAGATAGTTACTATTATTTTTCTCTATACAAATGCCGTAAGTAACTGGAAAATTCTTTACCCTGCATACATGCATCTTCTTACATTTTCTCCATCTCTTAACTGATTCTTGGTAAAGTCAGCGACCTCTTGGCGGTTGTGAACACATCGATCGAAACAGGAAATGAATTGACGAAACGCTGTTATTTTTAATTGGCACGAATCACGTCTGAATAATCTAATTCAACCAAAGTGATAAAATTCGTGCCGAACAGTCACAGTCACACATGTATAATCCATGTCTTCATCAATAATTGAATCGACAACATGTTGACAAATCACGTACACATAACTAATTAATATTTTTAAACAACAAATTTCATACGAGATCAATCTAATTACACCAATGCTAGCATTTCAAACTGATACTTCCATATTTATATTCTTTGTCATCACACCATGCATCACAGCCCTAACACAAAATGATCCTAGTGTAAACATTCTCAAATCATGAATAATGCGTATAATGTGCCAAATACCTATATATCCGAAGAACATGTACAGTTTATGCTCAGGATAGTCCCGAAAGGCACTCCCTTCATCAAAATTCTATTCTTGTTCAGCTGAATGTCATGTAAGATTGAGTTACTACATAGTGAACAATCAAAATTAGATACGAAAAACAAACCACAGTTTGTCATAAAACACTTATTGCATTAAGGAACATTACACAACATCATAAATTTAAAACTTTCTTCACTGAGAATCTCTACATCTAACAATCTGCTGCACTGTCATTAGTCATTGTATCTGGTTTATGTAAGTACTTTTCAGTGAAGGATAACTCTTCTGGGGTAACGTGAATCATACCTTTTATTCCATAAGTCTGCATTAATATCAACAAGTTTCCTACTTTATGCAACAATTAAAAATCATTAAGTATTGTGCCAGTTAAAACTGGAGCATTACAGAATGATCAATTACTCTAGTTAGTATACAACCGTGTGTTTGTAATTCAGCGCAGCTGAAAAAACCATTTGAATGAATGCCATTTCTTTGTGAATTGAACTGACCTGGAGGCATCATCATTGTATTCTCCTGTCCTAAATCCGAACAGCAAATATTCGAACAATGCCTGCTCTTCACACTCTCCCAACATATTACAAATGATGACTTTTGCCCCACTCCTACAGCTATTGCCTGCTGGTTCAGTTTTGTGAGTGTATATCGATTAGAAATTTCATACAAAAAAAAGTCAAATTCAGTCAACCAAAGCAAAAGAAAATGGAAAAAAAAGATAAAAATGAGTATATATTATCATTACTGCAACTATCACAAAAACTTTTTTTCCTATTGCTGCTCCTGCCATAAATGATATTCTTTACCTTCAAATATACAAAAGGATTAGAATAATACTCTTTGTGAAACTAAAATAAACCCACGATGGAACGCATTCTTCTCACTTACACTGCAGTCATACGCTTTTTTCTTTCTTTGAATGCTACTTTACCTTCTTTTTCAGTGGAAAAATAAGTGAGAGAGAATCCAAAACTCCATGAGTAAATACCTGACGCAGCAAGAGATTCCTTTGAATTTTTTGGCAGGGACTTAAATGTGTAAATATATCTGGCTTAAAGTTAAGTAGCCGATACCACTCATTTCATTTTAAAGGAATCCAATGTGCTCTTCTGTGCTCATCCAGTCGAAAAGACCGTTCAAATAATAAAGGTAGCGAGCGATACATATATGCTACCCCTACTATTTATCAGGGGTTTAATAATGTAAGAAGAGGTGAGTGTGTAAAATCTTATCTCTTTTCTACACATGTGTGACGTGACCGCAACAGCAGCAGCATCAGTAGCCAGGTAGTCTGGAAAAAGGAATTTTCGTCCTCAGGCAAGGCAAGGACAGCTTCCCATTTACACTATATAAGCAGTCCGATGTGCATTTGGTACAACAACAAAAAAAGCTTCCATCCGATGGCGATAGAGCTTGGTATATATATACACACGGATTTGAAACTAAATGCTTATGAAAAAGTTAAAACGGTAGCTGCAAAGGAATTCCATCAAGGGGAGCCAAGCTGGCTGGCAAAGCTCAGAAGTCAAACATTGTGGACGTGAGTATAAGAATATTATTATTAGAGAACCCTACACAAACCCATTTTCTTCCGTCATCCGTATCCTTATATATATTAATCAAAGTGTATCATATAGGCAATGGTGATACATTCACTGTTCATTTTAATCTGTTCTTAACTTACAAAATACGTTTTGTGACTAGTAAAAAGTATTAAAATTCTCCAAAAGTATCCTTTACACCTTTTCTTTTAAATTCTCATTCTTTCTCATATCAAATGACCAAAGAACGGAGATGCTTATATAACGAAAGACATGTTTGCACAGAATTTTATTAATACGCCCCGATGAAACACAAGTAGCATAAAATACTTTATTTTATCTACTGTTTCATTCGTATTCCCATCAAAATCCCAGCTGTTACTTGAATAACTCTTTTGCTATGGTCTGGTTTGGTTAAGTCACTAACATGAAAAGCTTGTGCTTGTTGCTTGTTTTTGAGCTTTAATTCATGGTGTGAAAAAATCAGCTTCCCACTGAGATCACATCCAACACTGGAAATTGTGTATAAATATCAGAAACAGTCTCCCACCCGAAGCGTTTCTATATTAAGGCCGGCAGCTCTTTCTAAATCAAGTCAACAAGGTTATCAAACAGTTATAACTTATAGAAAATGTAGCCATCCTGTCTGTCAGTCAATTTCTCTCTCCTTCAGGCATCAAATCACAATCACACGCTCAAACACCCCAAAAATCAAACAACCGAAGCAAAACCAAACCTATCTCAAACAAACCAGAAGGAGCCACCCCCGATCACGAAAATACCCTACCTACCTACCTGTGTAGGTCTTGGTCTGGTCAATGGTCAACAATAATCGAAGAAAATGAATACATTTGTCTACAAAAATGGTATCATTCAGCTCAGATATTATTATGAATGCGAGCAGAGGTATCAAAAGAAATACTTTTCGAAACATATTTAATGGACTCCGCTGACATGACATGACAAACCGCAGTCAATCAAAAGGTACACAACGGCAGATGCCACCAATGGATCTGGTCTGGTCATACATACATATATATTGATTGGTAGGCCAAGGCGAGATAAAAGCAGGTTTTCTCGCTCGATCTTCTTTCTTGTGAATGAAAATAGTTGTTGTGAGTTTTCAAAAATATATTCTCGCTCAATTCACACCTTCACTTCACTCATCTATGAAAATAGTGAATGAACCAAATCAAGCATAATGACTTGGGTATGGAATTGATATAATTGTACGTATATGCATAATCCAAGCATTCAAGTCAACTACGATATATGATACATGTATCATCATTTGATCATGGCATGGCACATTCGAATAATGCAATATATGGTCACACAATCAGATCCACAGCAATAAAAATGGATGTGAATTCACGTTAGGCTAATTTTTGATTGCGTAGACATTCAGACATGTATGTATGTATATGCATGTGCTAAGTGAATCTTTTTTGGGTCTACGAACGACACAGCATTCCAATTCCAGGCGTTTACCAAATATAAATCGATCAAGAGTGTCTACGCATATTAAAGCAACACTTCAATCCTTTGCTCGTCTCTCTTCATCCGAGATCCCTATGAGATCACCTATTTCGTCGTCGTGAACATTCTCTACATGCCTGTTTATAATATTTTTCGTGTCGCTCTGTTCTCAGCATTCAAACTGGCTTTTGAGAAAGAGAGAGAGAGTTATTCTTAGCCAGGGAATATCTCCGTGTGAGTAAACCATATCTTAAAAATGTCAGTTATGAAATGGTATATGATTATGACGGTTACAAGGAACATAATGTGAGAAAAAACGAAAGAAATGAGCCAAGAGTCAAGATTTAAGATAACTGCCAACCCAATATTCTTCTGAGGAATGCTTTGTATCCCGATTACTCCACAACTTGATATACACAACCATAACCAAGTTCCCAAATACTTTTCACCTCTTGAGAACGTGGAGGAATCTTTAAAGAAAATAGCCTCTACGAAAAAAAACTAAAGAAAAATGATGATCTGAGCTGAGCAAAAGGTGTTTCTCAAACAAAATGCATGAGTATTATAATAGTTTTAAGACGTTCATGATGATTGTTTTGTATTTACCTACTTGAGAATAGGAGAGCTGACACTTGGCAAGATTTTTCAACAAAAAGAACCCATTCATACTTTTTTTCTTTTGGGGGGAAGTAACACCACCTTGTATCTCACATACATTATTATAATATTCAGCACTCTGTCTTACAAATTTACCGACCATTCAGAGAGCATTTATGCAGGCATTTGAAAATTAAAAGCAAATACCTATATATGTGAAAAGGTGAGGAATATCTAGAGAAAACCCTGTGATTTGATATGATGCTTCAAACTGTGAAAGGAGGAATTTTTCTCAATGAAGTTTCAATAAAGGACGATACTTGGAAAGAAAAGAACTGTGAGAATGATCTAGGTCAGCACTTCCCTTTTCTTCTTAGAGGAATTTCTGAATAATGCACTCCAGCACATATTGACAGGTTAATGAAAATGAACCGCACTTACACAAAATATACGCTTTTAAACTACGACGTAAGATATGGCATGCAAGTGGCAAAACTGAGTATAAAAGACTTTCCAGTTTGTATGGCTGGTGGGAGTGAATGAGCTGAAAAATGATGCGAAAAGAAATATTTTACGCTGTGAAGTGTGTGAGATGCAAAATATGTCAATAGAGAGAACCCAAGATGAAAAGAATTCCTTAAAAAATTATCTTACCTCGCAAAGCATCCATTGGCACGGATGGATAAGGGAAGGAATATGGATATCCCTCTTTCTTAAGTGTTTTCGGTTTCCTCCTAGGTCGGTACTTGTAGTCTGGATGATCCTTCATGTGCTGTGCTCGGAGTCTTTTGGCTTCATCAATAAATGGTCGCTTTTCATCCTCCGTCAAAAGCTTCCACTCTGCCCCGAGCCTTTTGCTGATTTCTGAATTGTGCATTTTCGGATTTTCCTGAGCAATCTTACGACGTTGCATGCGAGACCACACCATGAAAGCATTCATAGGTCTTTTGATGTGATCATCGGACATTGCATTTGCTCCTCCAAGACCTCCTAAACCTCCTGGAGAATCTTTCTTTTGTCCAGATGACTTCATACTTCCACCCATGACGGACTGTGGGCTCATGAGACCGGTTGATGAGCCTGAGGAAGAACCTGTACTTGGTGGGGTCAAATGCGATGATGGGGTTGTATGATGATTGTGATGTTGTTGCTGGAGATGATGGTGAAGGGCTGAGCTGATCCCATGATGACCCATCAGGGAAGTTGGAGGTGTCAATCCATGAGATGCTGCCAGTGACATGAGGGGACCAGTAGGTCCCATGCGGGATGAAAGGTCGTGGGAAAGACGGCTATTGTAAGCCGATATGTTGTCGTCGCACATTGCTATGCTGGTGTAAAACTGAGGGGTACTCTGATTAAAATCAATTTTAATGCCGTTTATAAACAGTTAGTTAAAGTTCACAATAACACACCAACTATCATGGTGCATTTACAAACAAATACACTATTTTGTTACCAGCTATAAAAAGCTTTTCAACAGTTTCTACAATTTCTACTAAAATTGGAATCAGTTCACACGATACAAAATCCTCCAAACTGTTTCAAATCGTTTCTTTTCAACAAAAAACACTGTTTCTCCTCGTTGAAAATATATTTGTTTCACACAATGTTGTCACTTTTTATAAATTGTTGATAAACAAGAGATCCGAAATGTAAACACGTCTAAATAACTCGGAAAACGCACTTTCTCTCAACTTTTCCACAACGCCGTTCCTCTCGATCCACAACTCAAGAAAGCGTCAGTTTTTTCAAAAGTGTAACACCCATAAAACAGTCAATTTCATGAAAATATCAAGCGCACAAGTAATTCTTGCTGCGGAAAACATTTACTTTTTTCCAAAACGATTTTTCCACGATTGAGATTTTCTCAAAATTCAAATTGATTCCGAACGTATTTAACAAATCAATTTGGTTATTTTTATATCAACACGAATGTTATGCAAATGTTATCATAATTGAATAGCTTCCAACTTGTCTGATAACGATAGTGCAACAATGCTCCTATTTATGCATATCCTTTTCTTATCACCAGACCGTACGATAGTATGCCTTGCATATGAAAACTCGTACTGGAGTCGGAGGTGAGGTTGTTGAGGTGTCGATATTAGTGAAGTGCTCAGAAGACTGAACGAGCTGTGAGAGTGAGAAAAACATGTGTATCTGGTTAGGTTGACTATGTCGTTCTCGTCCCCTTCCTTTCCTACTCATCTCATCTCCCATACACTCGTTAGGTATGTTCTTTACAACAATGGTACGGGTACGGGTTCTACAATGTAAAATGCTGCTGTTTAGGTACTACTGCCTTTTTCATTGCTGCTGTTACAGAGGGAGATTAACATTTTGGAGTTTATACCCAAAACCTCTCTTACAGTAGATGTGGATTGTGGAGTGGATATTGAGAAAAAATGTGTGTTTTGCGCTAGCATGAAAAACATGAGCTTCAAGAATCCGTGTAAGTATATCACCATAATGCCTCCGGATGGAGGGGGAAGGACCTAAATCTTCACTCTGGAATATTGCTGGCTGCCTTCCTCATTGGGCTTGGGCATACCTTTTCATGTCCTTCCTTCTTGTAATTTTCTCAAGTATCGTCTTTAATACGTTGCTCTTGTTCTTTTTCACTGGGATACATATAATGCTATGCATTGTTGATGGGATAATAAAAGGAGCAGGTAAAATACACAGAATGTGTAGCAGCAGCAGTATCATGATATTTTATTTTTCATGATTTGGCATAATGCATTATTAGAACAGCTATGGTAGACACAGCGTCACTTGCGTTCTAACGTTACTCGACTTGTCAAAAGACGGAGGTAAATAATAATTTGACAATGGATCAATGGACTTAATACTGGTCGGGTAAAATTAGGAAAGAAAATGTAAGCCGGGATACAATACAATGCACACATATGCACTCCTACACACGTAGGACAGGATTATATGACAATTTCTACCTTTTTACCAAAATCATAAAACACTTCTTTTCTTGGGTTGGTGAGCCTTTTCATGCGTATTATTTTACCATGTGTATTGCACCTTGTTATAATAATAAAAAAGCTTAGAACAAAAAGAGGAGAAAAGCTTATTAGAAAAAGAGTAGACTTACTGTTTGCAGCATGAACAACAATTGGAAGAAGAGGATACGTGAGAATACTGTCGTAGTTGCAGCACCAAAAATACAAGAAATGGACCTTTTTATGTCTTAAGAACATGAGTTTGAACAATCAGTTTATTTGTGTGTTTTATGTGTATATTGCTTTGGGAAAGAATGGAATCCTATTATGATAAGCTTTTGCAGAGATGATGGAAAAGACGAAGGAGTCTCTTTTTCTGAGTTTCAATTATGTCAACCCTCTTATTTCTTTTTTTGTTCTATTTCCAACAGTACAATACTCTCCTGAGATGTACGTGTTACCTATGTCGTAAGATGTTCTCTGGGATGACGTAGAAAAAAACAGACTAGACTTTGTTTCAATGCAATGCGAACACTGTTTTATTCTCCTTTTTATTATTAATTGAAAATGGAGGAAATCTAAACTATTCAGGTAGTGGTGGCATATACACTAAGGAGCAAGATGCGACAGTTTTATGGATCAGAAAACACAAGACCAACAATAAAAGTCTGTGAATACCATCGAATCAGCATGATTGATGCTTATGCTTATGAATAATTAATATAGTTTACTAAAGCAAATGTTGGGCTGATGGAATTTCGATATATTTAACATAATAATCATTATCATCATCAGTGTCATCATGAATTTTTCATCAAATTGTTCAAACCTTTGTTATCATGAAATAACATTCATATAGGAAGTACGATAGAAGGATACAAGAATTGGCGTGTGTTGCTTTTTTTACATAAACAATTTGGATTACGATCAGATAAATCCCAATATTTTATCAATACAATGATGATGATGGCAGAGGATGCAAAATGTAATCTAAATTAAATCCGCATTTGTGTTGTAGTTTGAATTTCAACTAGGCATGCATGCATACATGCATGTAAAGCTTGTATGTAGCCTTGGAAGAACAAAAACTCCCTAAAAATTCTGCTATTACCCTTGACGGAAACCACATACAGTCAGATATAACTAATGCGTGTGTGTTGTGTACGTGCATTACTATAGCCATTTTTTATTTGAATAGATTTTTTCCACAAAAATACCAACACCATATGGCAATGGAGCATTCTTTGGCTAAACAAAAGGATCTGGTATTTTGAGCCAGCATTAAGCCCAATGTTCGTCTCACTCAATGCGACATTGACAACGAAAAATCTGTTTTTGACAGTCTTACATGAAACAGGTGCTCACTCATTCACTTCCCATTGTGTATCTTAGCCTCTATTGTGCTCTGTGTGTGGAAAATGCATGCATAACATGGGATTTCTGTATTGCGGCAATGATGATGTGTATTATATTATTCATGTTACTTTATAAACTCCCATCGTCATCATTATATTAGTATTGTTGAATCTTCATCAAAAATGCAGTAAGCAAACAGTAAACTGAACCAGATAAAACGTAGGGAAATGGAGATCTAATAACATATTATTCCTTTTTTGTGTGACACAATGTAAAATATATGTCGTTCCTATTTAATCTTGTTCCTGGTGATTTTTAATGCTTATTTGCTGATTCTGCATATTTATAGGATGAGTTGCTGTATAATTTCAAAGTGGACAACAAAACATGGAAGACATTTGTACATCATCTTGATGATAAAAAAGTTGCATAGAATTTGGGATGTGCCAAGAACCATACGTAACGGATATCTGTTCTAGCGGAACAAAATGGATTCATCGACGAAGGCGTTATATGCTAAATCTATCATCTCATTGGACTATGTGTGAATTCGCGTGAATTCCTTTGAATTAATGTCAGTACATGAATAATGAATGCTATTGCGCGATTAAAATAAGATCACTACAATTCAAAGTATGTACCAAACAGTGATAAAAGGTAATGGGCATTCAAAATTCAAGGTAATATGACATTTCAGAACGATGCAAAATATATATGTATGTATGTATTCAAGTAGATTTGAGATTAGTGTATGATGTTATAATATACATAGCATAAAATAGTATCACAATATAATCATATTATATTTTATGATATGATACAAAATGATGAGGTTGGTCATGATACTCGTCCGTCGTCAAGTATAATGTGTGTGAAAAGGCGAAGATGAGCACGATGATATGTTGACAATGCCCCTTCCACATGTGTGCAACTTTTTTTCAAAAGACAAGTTTGCTCAGCAGTGGTAAGATATTTTATGAGAGCCATAACCACAGGTATTCATTTCTTTTGGTGGTTGCTTGCAAAATAGGGAGAAATGTACATAATATATATGAAATGAATGCATGTCTACTATAATGGCAAAGAATAAAAGGGTGAACAGTTTTTTTTGCAGAAGAGGCAGGATACACCATGCATTATTCTCCGCGTGCATTTTAGCAAGACGTATTGAGAGCAAAGATAGAGAGAAAAAGAAGCGCAACAATGATAACAACATCTTTGTACAGAAATGTATATGTAGAATGAAGAAGAAGTGGATATATAGTAGTAGTGGATGCATGCATGTGGCTCAGTTGTTAGAATGAGCAACGCATTATAATACACATTTTGCTATTATGTCTCAAAAGCATACACAGAACACAATACAGAGCGAGTATTATGTATGGAAACGAGGACAAAAACGACGAAGGAAAAAAGAGAAAAGGAGAAAAAAAGGAGCATTGGTAAAGAGAATAATAGTATTGCGTGAGTGGTTGTGCAAGAAAGTGGATGGACAAGGAGAGACAACCCCCTGATTTTAGTTGGAAGCCAATGACAGCCCCACCCGAGTACAAAAGGCGTACACATGCTTTGTACTAGTGCAACCAGATTGGTTCCACATCTCGATCCTCAACAGCAGCACTAATGCATAATATTATACACGTATATAATACACGGCACAAGCACACACACATTTTATGTGAGTATAATATCTACACATTTTTATATTATGAAGTACATCATCACATCACCGTCATCATCATCATCATGTTAAAGCAGATTGGAAAGAGGTTTAGTTCAAGATGTAACAGAATCAACATCATCAAGCTCAAACTACATCATCATCATACCAAACCATATGCCATTCTATTCTCTACCGTTCCAAACTCTAGGATGCAAAACATTTGTGCTGAGCTGCCTGACATTATAATGCATTTTAAATGACTTATTACAATACAAATTGTATTTACTTTTCTTTTGCTTCTCTCTCTCTCTTTCCTTTAATCATTTACAGTGCTACACTTTGCATATATTATTATGTTTGTTATATATATGAGAAAATACAGAGAACTCATTTTCTCCACTAGCATTCATGATTATGAGCTTTCACAATTGCCCAATCGAAAGTAAAAGAAAAGAGTAATTTGAATATTATGCTACACTACAGTTTCTTCCTTTGCTGCTGCTCGTTTTATGTTCTCGTCCGACAACTAAAGCACATAAATAATATGAAGGATGGATGGATAAATGAGTAGGGAGTGAAAAAGAATAGCGAAATAAATAAGGCACGTTGACTGCCACGCAGGGTGAGCAAGAAAGACGTAATTTTATATTACCTGGTTCCTTCCTGAAAGTTTTGCAAATGACTAGAAAAGGGTAATTCGCTTCACTTTCAATTACATACACGCTGCCTCCCGCATCAACTAAACACGGTGTGTAGGATATATGTAGGCATAAGAATATGGAACGCTTAATGTGTAGTGCACGTAGCGTGAACGTGAATGCAAAATGTTTTATATGATTTGCTTGAGCAATTTTACTCCGACTCGTTTCTGCTTCGGCAATATCGATGTTGAAATGTTATGCTTGGGTGAGTATGAATTTGTCACCTTCATTTCATATGTCACGTCACCCTCTATGCCTCTCTCGCTTAAAATGAGCGAGTGCTCAGCACACGGCTTTACAAAAATGTTGTAGTGTAAATGTACATGATTACTGGAAGGTGCTGGTATAAAATAAAATACATACATACTCAGCTTGCAAAACTAGCGATTGGGTATAGTACAATTATTTAATAATAATAAAGTATGTTAAACATATATACAAACCTTATTGCATCACCTAAGACAAGATTAATTTATACATTAACTGTATATTTTCCATCTCATCACACCTTTTTCCATTAGGCTTTCAACATGATTCCGGCAAGAGGCTGCCAACATCCATTTTTGAAAATCGTTCATCACATCCCCTGTCACAATACTTACGGTTGAAAGAGCATGATTCGCATTTTGTTATCATCTTCAGACTACATATTATCATGATCAGTATTCCAAGATTGACAACTTTTTTTTCTCGTATAATACGTACTTCTTCTTTTGTACTTTTATATGGAGAGTGTAGTCATATTTTTTTCGCTCTTGTGCAAAAAGGTGTTTTTTTGTTTGACAGGGTTACGCAAGCAGTGTGCTTTAATTCTCACCGCTGCCATGATGGAAAATGAAACGAGATTGAGAAGATGATGTTATGAAGAGCAGGAGTAGTAGTAGAGTAGTAGTGTGAATGTAACAACACAACAAGAAAAGTAGAAAGGACATTATGTTGAGAAAAGAGGAAGAGAAAAACGCGACTCGCTCAAAAAACTTGAATGCTTCTTGTGTGACAAAGGAGGAAGACGAAGAAGAGGAAGAAGATGCTCTAGTTCCCTTCTTGTAATACCATTTCTTCCCCTTTTATTTTCTCTTCTTCTTTGCCTTGATAATAATAATGATGAGGACGATATGGGTGAATGAGATGCGCTGCTACACACACTACACTACTGCCACACGGCTTGTTCCTTGCTGTTGATGCCATTGTCAGCTTCATCTCTTATTCATCCATCGTCTCTCTCTTTTCTAGAGAAAATGAATAAAAAAGCAGGAGAGAGAATTATAGTGTAACATTGTAAGGAGAATAATAAGATGAGCAAAAAAGCAAACGAGAAAAGAGGAGAGTTTTAATGGCGAGGGAGAAGGAGCAGCAGCACACAACGAAATGTGTCTCTCTTTTCTCTCGCTTTTGCGAAAATATTTCGGCCTTGTTCCTGATGAGAAAGATGATGATGATGTTCACAATGCCAAGTCTTGAAATTACGGAAGAAAAGGAATGTGTCCTCCTTTGTATGATGAAGGAGGAGAGAGGAGGAAGCAAATTACAAAAAGGAAATGTAGGAGAATGATCAAGAATGAGAATGTGTGGAACTTCACATCAGCCATATTTGTAGCGCCTACCAGGTGATACACACACGGGGAAGCAATAATTGTTCTCGTTATTGTATGTAATTTTGGATGAGAAATGTAATTCTTTGGAATAGGTGAAAAGAAATGGTTCGTTTAAAGCTCAGTTCTCATTTTTGTGGCACATGTCTGTTTTCTAGTGTCTGGTCACTACTACTTCAATGTTGCGAGAAGTTTTCAGACGTGCTTGTTCTGGGAATTTATTATGACCACACTTCAGTTACTTTTAGTATTCGATTTATTGACATGATGCCACTTTCTTTCCTTTTAATAAAGAACACTCCTAGCACAATTAATGAAATCTTCGATAAAACCTGATATAAATGACCGACAGAACCACTAAAAAACTACGTCAATCTAAAGGATAGTTTTTTATTATGCAATCGGCTACACCACATATAGTCAAAATGCAAAAAAAAATGATTGGACCTGCTTGCCAGTAGAAATATTTAACGAAAATCTAAAGTTATTCCAGTCGTCATTATCTAGCACATGATGATTCTCGAGAGAAGGCATTGCTTGGCATTGATGTTAGTTTTACAAAATCTGCTACTTTGACTCAACTCTTATGAGTGAAGGTTTGTAAACGGATTTAACTGGGATTGGATGAGCTACCTTTTACTTTGAATCTAAAGTTGAATCATTTCAAGTAATATTTTCAACACTTGAAGGATTTTAAAAGGCAATTGAAGGCAGAACTGACTCTCAGACCGACTATTTATTGCTGTGCTTCTCAATTACACAAAAAAGAGAAAATCTCGGTCAACTTATAAATCTTTTTAAAATGTCTGACCTTCTAAGTTAACAATGATGATTTAGAGAGCGTTATTTGGATGATCATCATCATCATGTGTTTACCTGTTGAAAAATGTAAAGTCTGACTAAACATCTCCACCACACGTCATGCGCACCTTTTAAAAAGGCAAAAAATATGGAGAATAATAGACGAATCAAAGAATTTTGAATTACACACAAAAGGGGTTACATTTTTTGAAAAGCAATGTATAGAGTAATTCCTTTATACTATAAATACATTATATTTTCCTCTTTCACTTTGTATCCTTATTCACCTTTCAGATTAAAATATAAATATCCCATTTTTGGACCCATTGTGTCAATGTCATGTTGATGATCATGATTAAGCAGGATATTTTTATAAGAAAGCGATCTCCTCTCTTCTTCCTTGCTTGACTTGCTGTTTGGTTTGAAAGGAAATAAAAACGGAACAAGAAAGCTTAGAGATTTTAAAGAATCAAAAAATGAGAATGCAATTCAATTCGTGTGTGTTTGCGTTGCATCGACTTTATTTATATTTTCAGAATGGTAAAAGTTAAAACCTGGCTTTTTCCCTGTTATTCATTTCGTTCATGTCTTTGTTGGTTTTTTGTTGTTGTGATAAGAAGGTTGATGCCTTTTACGCATGCATCTCTCCTTGTGCTACAGTTTTTTTACCTTCAAACTTGCATCAAATTCCTTTTGTGCTTTGGACAGACCATTAAGCCATGTGGCCATTAAGCAAACTGAAGCCTGAGATTAGATGATTTAAAGCTTGAATTGAATTTAATTGTGTGTGGATGAGTGAGTGAATGTATGTAGTGTAGTAGTGGACATAAAAATGCAACAGACATTTTAGCATCAACATGATATGATATAATATCCTCATGAAACCTTTCTTGTCCTTTCATAATGTCTGCATTCAATATAATTTTTTTTTCATAGATTAGATATTTTCTCTTCTTTCAGGTAACGTAACTTTAATGGAGTGTTGGCAATTCCTTTTCTGATTGTTATGATTATTCACATGATTATTCATTGTGTGGAGGATTAAAAAGTGCTATTGTTCGATATTTAAGTAGGGAGGAATAACAACATGCATACCACGTACACCTTGAGCGTGATTTGAAATGATATGATATACCTGTCTTGTTTTCAGGTGTTTTGTGCTTCAACTAGTACAAACAGAAGACTTTTATTGAATTTTAAAATCCCAAATCCATTGAACAACAACATAAATGTATCGCTAACGCTCCAGTACATGAGCTTCTCTGGAAAGTTTGCTATTTTCTAAAAGTCAGAACGAAAAATTTCGTGTTGCCCCAACATTACAGTTTTCTCCTCTTTGCTATTGCTCCGGATTGAAATGCTATCCTTTAACACAAAATTATTATTACAACAGTCGCAAATTGTTTTGTTTTCATTGCTATATCATTTCAAGGCATACTTTTCAGAACAAAGGGGAACAAACCCATTTTAAAGCTTTATCACTTGTCTGACCAAGAGGTAGTGAACGGAGAACCACAGAGGAGCGCAAATTGAGCTTTACAGCTCATTTGAATATGCTGAATATGACTGAGGCAAGTCACACTAACGTGTGAAAGGCACATTGAATACGGGTTTGAATGTTGTAACATTACCATTTCATTTCTTTTCAATCATACATACGTGCACGCATTCACTATTAAAGAAAGCGAGCTCGTCATCGTCATTTCATCTCATATCAAAAACGCTCATCCTCAACAATCCTTCCCTCTATCACTCTCTGGATTTAACTAAAGTGACAGGGACACCATCATATCACCATCCATCCTTATTCCTGCGTCTTCTGTGTGCTATATTAAATTACAACAAAAAAGGTATACAACCGTCTCTTCTTCGTTTTTGATAGTGTAATTACAATGGGAACACAATGTTAATAATCTCCAAATCATAATTGTCATTCAAAAGTCAACAGAAGATGAAGAATAAAGAATAAAAGCGTAACACACAAAAACGGCATATGGATTACGTACATTTGAAAGGACTGTGACAGGAGAATGCATAATTGTTTGCTTGTGATATACTTGACTGTTCTCGGTAAAAATTGAGCATTGTTGTGAATATTATTGCTTTTTTCTCTCTCCGTATTATTACCATTATGAAGGATATTATTACACTTCATTTCTTTCTCTCTTTTCTATGCTCATTATACCCCGATATAAAGTTCATTATATTGCCATCATGTTAGTTCTTCTTCCAACTTGGTTCCTTTTCTTGAAAAGAGAACGGAGAGAAAAGAAAACTATTCTTAATACGAAAGGCTCACTCATTTGCATTTCATTTGCCCTTTCTTGTGTGTGGACTTGAGAGAGAAGAATTGAAAAAAATGAACGAGACTAACACACAAATTTCAATGAAGTCATTTGGATATCAGCATCATAATGCATATAATACACTCTATATACTTTATCCATCATTGTAAGAAATTGTCCAATGATTTTCATCTCTACGTCCACGAGTTTGCATAGTTTGGTGTGTGTAGATTTCAATGAATATAAAAGAATATATACATATACATATAGAGGGGTAATTAAGATGAAAATTTGGTGAGTGTGACGAGTTAATTAAAATCATTTTCACGGTTTTCATCATCACCCATTCATCCCCTTTTCTACGAAATTTTTATGCTAGTAAAGTGACGCATTTCGTTGGTGTAAAAATATACTTGTGGATATTTGATCAATTCATTCACACTTATGATTAGAAAACGAAACCAACATTATATGAGAGCTTGTTGTTAAAAAACTTTAGTGTTTACTTGCCTGGATTGAAATCAACAAGCCAATCTAAAAATTCAGCAAGTTAATAACATGATGGTCTGGATGGATGATAACAAACCCGTTAGGTAAACTTTAAGCTCATTTTCCTTCCGCATATTGCATCTCATTCAAATTCGCAGACAACTTTTAAAGCTTCAAATTTTATTTTTAAACCAATAGTTTGATTATAACTGTATCTTTGAGTGTAATAAGTTCTCCAGTGCACATGGCAAAACATGATATCTCCATCTCGAGTATATATGCATAATATTGTGTGGAAAACTCAAACTCTTTTTATAGGATTTTGTTTCTTTACTTTGATTTGGTTTCATTTTAATTTCCACTTCAATTTCCTTCCTTTCAATTTGACTTGCCTCTTTTCTCTCTATATCTGGCTCTCTCCCATTCAATTCAAAAACACTAAGTTTGTCAACCGTTTCTTCCTCTCTCGCTCTCATCTACAAAGCAGACCATTGTGCTTTCATCAAACTCAACTAAAATCTCTCTCCAACAAAATACAGAAAAACCATATCGTTTTATAAAATCATCATCGTCATCATCCAGATAGATGTGGAATGGAATCGAGCAGTTTGTAGAAGCAGAAGGTTTCTCTCTCAAGTTTCCACTTTTGGTTACAACAATAATTCACAAAATAAAATTTGTATGTAACATCATCGTCATCATCATCATCATCCCAACTTTGTGGACATATATTCAAGTGCAATCAATAAAAAGGGGTAAACAACTCTTGAGCGACAAACCAGTCCGTGGTTTGGTTTTAATATATATTCCGTTATATATATCCAAACACACAAAACATAATTGAATAAATGCTGTGAACGCAACGTACGAATGATCGAAATAGAATGTTTAACACAAAAGTATGTACTTGTGACTGAATGAGTCCCCAAAATCTGATCCGACCGATGTTACATATTATTATGATTCACAATCAGATTCAGATCATCTCACTCGACATCGACTCAACGAGCGTGTAACTGTATTGAGTGGAGAAAGAGATTCCACACTTTTTTATCCGCTATATGATACTTACGTTCATATTATCATCACTGGGTATATCTCATCAATCACTCTTCATCAGTATCGTCATCCCCATCAACAAGATCCAAGAGGGGCTCAAAATCAAATAATAATAATTTTTTGCGCAGATACAAATTTCTATTTAAAACGATATCCTTTTGCAAGCACACTACATTCATTAATTAGGATTGCCTCGTTGTCGTATCATCAAGTATCACAAGCAATCATATTTCAATCAGAAGGATATATACTTGGTACTCATTTGTGAGCCACATTTGACAACGTGGATGGACATGTCCACAACTCTTTTTTAATAAAAAATAGTTTTACTACTCAATTCAATTCAATAGCCACTTTGGTCAGGTTTTATGTGAAGTATCGAATATTGTTGTGTATAAATAAATATACACTCATCAGACCTGACATACCTTTAGATGAACATGCTCAATTTGATACAGCAACCAAATCACTAAATCAGCTCTATTCAATTTAGTTCTTTTTATATACCAAACTCGTTATTGAATATAATAAAAAGAGTAGACAACCAATTGAATGTTTCAATATACAAAAAAATTCATGCTGTGACATTTCCAAGTGGACTTGAATTAAATACTTGAACATTCAATGGTAGACCATGAGCAGCCTGAAAAAGGCACTCCATTTTTATGGCTCATCATGATCATCATCATTCTCGTCATCCTCATATTTTGTGTTTGTGATCATTCAATATAAAAATATCGAGTTTGTTGAAGGCGATGAGATTTTTTTCTGATTAGGATGGATTAGTCCCATTACAGATCGTGAAGGTAAGGACGATAGAAAGGCAAGGCTGAACTGATGATGTACAATAAAGTTAAACAAAAGCTATTGATGAACCTACAGTTAGATTTACGAATGTATAGTATAGTGCTCAAGAATTCTACCTACCTACCTACTTGAGACTTGATCGATATATGATTAAGAGCAGCAAAAAAAATCTGCTTGACGATGAGTTGGATGAGTCGTGGCGAATTCTATACAATATTGAGTACAACTTTTTAAATTCCTTCAGTGGAATTTGATGAAAGGAGATGATACAGATCTCTTTTTCAAGTATTTATATAGATATTCGACTCTTTAATAAGTATTCTTATATTAACATGGTTCTTGAAAATGTAATTGAGAAGATCTTTCGCTTGACTTGGCTAATGAAGGGATAGCATTTTTTAAAAAAAAAACCATGTCATTCTAGAAAGGATAAATAATTTTTTGCCAGTCTCCTATTAAATTTTTGTATGCAGTTCTGAATATTATTAATAAACTTAAAAGTGCTAATAAATAGTCTGTTTTCTTAGTAAAATCCTGATTTTATGTGCATTTCACATTTATAGAAAAAACATTGTTGTAGTTATATTCTTGAAGAGGTAAATCTTTGGGTATGATGATGTGTGAATTCAAAACTACTTAATGATCATCTTCAACCAGCAACACTATGGAACATGAAAGAAGCTAAAATCACAACAGCCCGTCACAATCAGTACAATACAAGTAGGGGGAGAAATAATTGTTGAATGACAACAACTTTACAACAAGCATAATATATAGGACTTATCTCCTTTTTTAAACTCGAGGAGACGAAAGGCACAGAAGAATAATAGGAATACAGTAGTGGATTCGCAAAAAGCAACAGCAGAAAAGCATAAAAGAGACGACGACGAGGAGAAGTGGAAAAGAAAAAGAGAAGAATAACAAGAAAAAGAAGAGAGACGAGAGAAAAATAAAATTTTTACACTAGAGCAAACCTTTTCTCCGATCACAATGAACCAATCCATACGTTTCTTCTCTCTTGTGTACACACTAGACAAATTCAGTTTTGTTGCTCGTAATAGAACTACTAGTTGACGTTCGCCAAGCTGTACATGCATAATATATAGCAAAATCAGCACAAAATTTATAGCACATGAAGATGCATCTCTACAACTTCTGTCATGTTGTAATGATGTATGTACATATGTCTCCCAAATACAGTATTATACATGGTTACTTTGCTTGCAAGAAGTTTTGCTTTCTTTCCATTTCGTCTCAAATGGCAAAAGCTACAAACAAACAGAGCGATAGTACGGTCTATGCATCAGCAAATAGTATATATATATGAGGCTCAATGCAAAGATTCGAAATCATCGGCATCACCATCATCATCATCGACGAAACTTACAGCAATTTACTTATACGACTCTTACAAGACGCGATAGGATGACTACTCACTCACTACGGATGGATGGATTGTATAAGCAGTTTACTTTAGTTTGGTTTAGAGATTTTTTTTTGTGAATTCTATTCAATTGAATTGAAATGAAAGAAAGAAAAGAAAGGAGAGAGAGAGGATTGAAGAAAGGAAAAAAAGAGAATAAAAAAGTTTGTCAAAATTTTAGTTTTCTGCTGTGTCACAAGCAAACATACATCATCGCACACAACAACAAAGCTCACATCAACCAAACCAATGCAACGCCATGCCATATAGTAGCATGAGATGCAAAGCAAAAGGGAGTTGTAGAAGCTGCTGAAGTTCCACAGAAGTGAAATCAAATACATTTTGAGAAGGAGTAAAAGGAGACAAACAGGCAGAGGGAGAGAGACTCCAATCGTTTTGCTTCTTATTCGGAAATAAAAAAATGAGTGATGCTTTTTGCTTTGCTTACTTTACTTCCTTTCACAAACCAACGTTACGTTTATGTAGGAGTGGTAGGAGCCTTAAAATAAGTACAAAATACGGGCTTCCTTGCATTCAATCTTGCTTGCCACCAGATGCTGATACATACGTATAAGCTTATACCATGTGTGTCGTGTAATATGGATTGTTATTGTTGGAAATAATTCTTCTTTCTTTGCTTTGGATTTCTTTTCTTGGAAGAATAATGTGAAGAAGAGGAGAGAGAGAAAAAAGTAGTGCGAATAAAAAATAACTTGTGGACGGATATGTGTATTCTTTGCTTTTCTTCTTTCCATTCTCCGTCTCCACTTTACTTCTTTTTCTGTTGTTGAAGTGAAGTATGCTTTTTGCTTTTCTTGTAAAATTCTGGATGGATGGATGGATGGATACACGTTAAAAATGTTGCATAAATATATATAGTGTTGGTGCTAGGAGTACAGTTAGTAAGTTGTTGTAGTTGTTTGCTCCTCGTAGTATTCGATGTATGGATGCGAGTGACTCGATAATAATGGATGCTTGACAATTGCCTTTGCCAACAAGGCATTATGTTGTTGTGCCCATTATAAACGTTATAATGGCAAAGTTACAAATATATCCTTCTGTTGTTGTGTGAGGTGGATGAAGTATGAAGCAAGGTGAGTATGAAGAGCTTGTAAAATCAGGGAAGAATAGGGAAACGAGGCGGATATTTTGTTAAAAATATACAACTTTTGTAAATCATCTTAATACTGTAAAAATAGTAGCAAGAATACATTCATAACCATAAATCGCGAGGCAATATAACTGCAACTGCTTCGATAGCTATATTTAAGTGTCAAAAGTCATCCTTCAAATTGGATATTCATTTCAGAAATTCAAATTCAAGAACAAAGATTTGACATCAGAAATTGCTTTTCTAGGGTTTTGTCTAAATAATTTCCAAATTTTTGTAAAGATTTTGCAAATATACCGATCGTGTCTTTTCTGAATGATACGACACACCACAGTATACACGCCAAAATTGGTTTTTAGAAGGTGGCTTAAAGCCCTGTAATTTCACAGGTAACAGTTTTACTTTGAATCTGTGTAAAAAGCAATGGCAAACTTATTCTACAAATTACCAACCGTCGACTTCAGAAAAAGTGATGCTCACCGATACTCTTCCTATTGTTTGTCATGTGTCATATTTTATCATCTAAGTATTTCAACTGATGAAACTAAAACCGACCTGTCATGTCATACTCATTTATTCAATCCCTTTCATTCACTGACAAAAATAGGGAGCATCATCCTCACAGTGATAATGCCATATAATACCAACTACAACAAATACACAACAGTCGAGCAAATCTGTCCTTTGATAAGTGACAATACTTCATGGAATACATTATACATATTGTCCCTCTAATACACATACACTCATTTCCCTTTATGATTTTACACACATCATTCGATTCATCCATAGAGAACAACTCTCCAAAGGTATTATCTCTCGCTCTTCGCACTCACAAGCATTATTAGTGGCCAAACAACGGCTACTCATCATCAGCATCATCGTCAATCGTGATGAATCGAAAGAGCAAAAAGAGACAAAAACCAAAACAGCTCAAAACAGGGAACTGAAAAGAGAGTAGATATAAGGTATACAATGCACATTCATCATATATTATACAAAACTAGATACACAAAAATGGGAACAAAAAGAGGGAAAAATCTATCAAATGTGTGCTCTGCATAAATACACGGATTATGAACAGTTTCACCTGAATTGATGATGGAAGGGACAGGAAGCGCTGTGACAAAAGACACATCATCTCTTATAAAGGAAGAAAAGAAACCTCGCAAAAGCAGCAAAGAGATGGGAGAGCGAAGCAGCAGGGAGACATACAATCTGGGGATAATCGGGCAACACAATAACTCTGGATGCTACTCCTAAATATTCTATATATTATGCTGTATCAATGAATGAAGTTGAATGGAAGGTCATGAGCTCCTCGTTTTTGTGTGTTACACTAGACGTTATGGATCTCAACGAGAGGACACCCATGTTTATGTCCCATCCCAGTCAAAGAAACGAAGCAGGTATACAAAAACGCCATATAACCATAACATTTCCTGTCCCGTTTAAGGCCTCTGTACTCTGTACTAAATGCTCCCTCCTGAGTCCGAACAGACATAAAAGTGTGTACTGAAACCTACCGAAACCAATCTTCCAATATGGTATCAATCACAGCTCTGCTATATGACCTGCACTTACTATAAAAATATTGCCCTTTATGACCAGGACGATACTTTTACTAATACTTACTGTGCTGCGTCAGCTACTTTTAAGCAAAAAAGGTTTTTCTGCATTCGATTCGAATTATCATTACGCTATATTGTTAGCCATGCGATGTCATGCTTATGCTTAGTCGATAGTATTAAAATGATGATGATTCTTCCTATTTTACTCCAAAAATGATCCCTTTATTCCTGCTCCTTCTTGTTGTATTGAATTTTGTTTCTTCCATTTTTGAGGGGAAGTTTTTTCCACCTCCCATTTTTGTTCGGAACACAACAGCTTGTGCTGGCGCATTTACATTTATTGTTATGCCATGTTCATTGACTGATCCTTTTTATATTTCACTTTTATAGTTTTTCCTCCTTCTTCGTCGTCTTCTTTTCAAAAATCGGTGTCCTTTTCTGTCCTCCTTCATCTTTTCTTCGTGTGTGAATTATATCTATTAACTATTATATTACCTGCTTTTGTTCCGTGTGTCTCTCAAGAAAAATGGGAAGAATGGGAATAAGGAAAAGGAAATTGATGAGTTGAATGCATGCAGAAAAAAAGACATTTTATACTAGCTCGTTCATCTCTTTCAGAAAGTACACAACATATTTTTCTAGCCAAAACGGGAAGAAAAGGAAGAATGAATGAAGCAAAAAAGAAATATTATGTAGAATACCTTTATGATATTCTGAAGTGAGTGAATGGGAAAATGAGCAACGCAAACGCATAAAAGTTGAATGAGTTTTGAGTGTCGTGTTGTGTGTGTGAGCTGTTGTTGGATGTGGCTAAAACTTGAATGAGTTGAGACAAGATACCGACCGTGGAAAATTGTATTGAGAAAGCGCGTCAGAATAAAGTATAGCATTTCAAATTGGAATGTGTAACATTACCTGCTGACCTTACCGTACTAGTTCTGGCGAGGTACATCTTGTGCATACTAAATTAAAAGGTATTTTCAGCAACACCAAGTATCCCTTGGAGTAAATGAACTGAAAATCAAATTACAAAACCAAATATATCTTATGGATATAAAAATATGTTCATGCCTCATAAAGAGAAACCAAGGAACATAAAGTTCAGCGTGACTTCATCCATACATTGTGACATCATTGATAATACGGGTTTGAAAGGATAGGCAGTAAAAATAAAAGTATCGCACTAAAATTTTGATACTCAAATAGAATAAGATTTCAAGTATGTATTCCCGTTTAGCACTTAAAGGATTTCAGAATTTCTTCAAAATTGAAGAAATTTAAAGATTAACAACATACACGTTTAATTTCGCATCCAAAATAAAAACATTCAATATCGGTATTCAATTATTGAACATCAGATTACAACTCGGCTATGTCTTAGCTATATTTATCGTTATTCTCACAGCGTATTGCCTGTTTTCTTCATCAAATTAGTAAATTATTCGGATGACGTTGCGTTGGAATGTTAAAAAACAGACCTGCATATGACATGAAAAATTCTAATGTTCATAGCTCACATGTTGTAATTTTTCTGTGTACATTTTCTCTGTGAATTGTTCTTAACCCCAACTCCACAGTGGAACCAACTAAAAAGGCCTGACCATTCATGAACAGCAAAGGTAAAAGGAGAGGGCCCTTCAGTTACACTTCATATAAACGGATGTGTGTTTGCTATTATTATCATCATTGTTCACGACTGTGACATTAGTTCCACACTGTCTAGCTTGAATATTACGGTATGAACATTTTACATACCTACGTATACGTAGCTTGTTCATGTATATGTACCTTCACCATAATACGCTTCTGTTTAGGAATTTGTGAATGTATCTTGACACACAAAGGCTCACACACAAACAATGCCTGCAAGGTGCTATAATATTGTACAGGACAGCGACTTCCTAAAACCCCGACCGACATCCCACCTTTGTCACTTGAATAAAATGAAGAATGGCCAGGAATAATGGAGGAAAAAAAATCCTCTTTTTTCCTTCAGTGTGATCCTTAAACTGCTGATGCTGTTAATGTTGATCTCTTGCGCACACATAGATCAAATTGTGAAATGAAGGATGAATGATGATGAGATTCTTTATAGATTTTTCTCCGCTGGTCTAAACCATGTATGTTTTCTTTGGTGGTGTGGTGTTGCTAGAGCTTATGGAACAAACTCTCATTCACAAAAATATCTCTGCGATATTTTTGAGCCCTCCAGCTACAGTATATGTACCTTTGCCCAGCCAAGTGAACAAAATGCGTACTGCACGAGGTTGTACACACATTCTTTTTTATTTCTCTGGAATCCCTTAATGGACAATTGCGTGCCGGTTTGTAGTCTATAGCTTTCTGCCAGCTTAACTTGCTTACAACAAATAGCTTAAACCTTTATTTGATGGTAAAAAATAAAAGTTGTGTTTTGTATGTTTTTCAAACACAAATCCTACTACTCGCAAAGCTTGCCAACAAAAAATCATTTCGTTCGCTATGTATTACGAGTATTGCAATAATGCAACGTTTTTTCTACTTCTTGTCATAGCTTTTGTGCTACTAAATAAAAATACTCAAAAATGCCTTAATAATTCATGAACTGAACTTTTCATATTTACAAGTTATGGATATAACTCCGCATATACATACAAGCTTGGATGTTCATGAGTGTGAGGAATTCATGTCCATTCGGAAGATAAGTACGTGTGAAGGCATTTCAAGTGTTAAAAATATTACGAGATAAAAAACCGTCATGAGAAAACCATGCCTATCTGGAGCATGTTCATGGAGCTGGATGGTACAATTTCGTTTAAAAAATTATTACTTTCCCTTTGTCTTCCGTTTTTTCTCACTTGGCACTCCCTTTGCAAGTTTTTATATTTATTTTGAAATTTATAACGTCATAACTCATATCTCAAGTACTTTTAAAATGTGATATGCACCAACTATACGTTTTTTGCTGTGCTAAAAAGCGATTTTGATTGTTCGCCCCTTGTCTCATATTGTGTTGCCCTCTTAAAACATGTTCAGTGCTTGTTCAGTCCTCATAATGCCTCCATAACTGCTAAATGAACCATTCTCCAATCTTCAACATATGAATAGTAAATGGTAATGATGATGATATAAAAAATACATAAATTGCTCAATAAAACTAGAAGACATGGATAGTACAGGAATAAACTCTGTAATATCCCTTTGTACAACAAATATTTTTATGAATCAAAACATGAATGCGATGCATGGGTATTTTACTTCTAATGAATGAATGATTACGTATTGTTATTTATTGTTGTTGTCATTTGGAAATGAGACGTGACATAGTGGATATTATATTATGCTTCCATTTAAATATGTTCCTCTTTGCTTGAGAGGGAAAGGGTCGCTTTGGTCCTTTATCATAAACTAAATTGCATTTGAAGTTGCGATCACTTTTTTTATATTCCAGTTCCAGCACATCTGCATTGGTATGCAACCACAGTTCACCTCTCCCTCTGTACTAGACCAACCAAAGCATTTGAATTTGAGGGAGCAGAACAGCAGATGCCAATAAATTCGTTTGTTGATGAGTCGTTCGCTGCTCTCACCGACGCTCACTTTTGAAATCCTGATATATAATGAAGGTGCAAAAAAGAGGTAATGTTTTTATGAGGACGCACCGATTCTCAATGAATTTTACATGGGTTGGAAGAAAAGTGTAGCATATTCATGGACGAACTGGATTTATTTGTTTGGGAACAAAAGGAACAAAAATGTGGAGCTTTATGAATGTTAGGTACAGTTAAGTTTTGCTTTGTACTTTGCTATATAATACTATACAAGACTCTTTGTACTTTATCATTCATATGTAAGTTGCATTGTAGTGAATAATATAACATAAGGATGGTTCATATACGCGGATTAACGAAGCAATAAAAACACGGGTTGTTTGTGCTGCTGTGATAACTCGAAAAGAAAGTGTGATCGCCGGCAGCTTTTTCAACATATTATGGTATATAACACAGTCGTGCTAATGAAGAGTGACACATGATCTGTCATAGCATTGAAAAACATTATGAGGACCCATTTCCCTGTGACTAAACTGATGGGAGAACCTGAATCCGAGTCCTGATTTCATTTGTTCCATTTATTAAGTGTCTAGAATATGCGGCAGGTTATGCTTGCTGGTTTGTTGTTGTACACCTTGAAATCAAGCCGCTCTCAGCGTGGAAAATTCAAGATTTATCAGTTTTAAAAGTTCAAAAATAGAGTTAAAATCACCAATAAAACTTAGACTGCATGTCGCGTGAGAATAAATGTAGGGATTGTAAAAGTTGGGGCAATAATAGTAACACAATGCATGAATGATAGATTTTAGTGCCAATTTTTAGTTAACCAAAAATGTTTTATATCAACGATCTCAAATAGGTACGTCTAAACGGTTTGGAAAAATGTTCATGCAGATATAAAACAACCATCTACGAAATTAGTGCTTAATCTACACCAATGAATATCATATTTAAAATTCTTGAATGTAACATTTTACATCAACTATGTATAAGGGAGCTTCCACCTCGAGTTAATTCGATTTCTCTCACCAAGTTTGAAAGTTTGCCAAGCATTCGGGATTTCCTTTACAAAACATTCGGTTTGCTCTTACAATCTTTCATAACACCTTCGAAGGAGGAACACCATTATACCGTACAATTTTAATTGTTCTAAGCTCCACCGCTGTTGTTGCTCCTTGACTTCAGCTTTTCCCAACCAGCAAAGCAGTCTCCCTTCACGCACACCATTACAATTTGATGTTTGTGCTCCTGCTGCTGCTGATATGCAAGTCTATTGACAATACTTGAGCCACCTCGCTTTTGTGAAATGTCTGTGACTCAAGAGAGTGAGTTGTTTCTTGTACAACAATGTAATTACAATCAAGATTGGTAGACAAATTTTGTGGCTTTATTTGAACCCATTATGATTTTTAGCTTAGTTCCGCTCCTGGTGTTACTACCACTTTACTTGACTTCTCCTTCAAACAACAGCAATGGTCTCCTTTATATAAAACAAGAACATCAAGTCATCGTTTGTGTGAGCAAAACCAAGGATTACGACGACAACTGGTTCCTCTCTTGAGAGTTAGTTTTGATGATGATGAAGATGACGCGCTAATTCACCCGAAAGTACTTGAGCTCTTTTGTGGCTCGTTGAGACAGTTCTCCTTCTCTTCATCTTATGTTACTTTATGGCTTCTGCCATTCTTTTCATATCCATTTTCTTACAAAACATTCCCCTTCTCACTTGCCCTCATCGTCATCATCATCACATGATCAAAATCGAAAATCATGCAATAATGAAGTTAACCACTAGAACTGAAACATCAACACTCTGTCTCAAAATTGTGAACTACCATTCTCAATCTTGCCAAACAATAGCTGTTTTTTTCTGTTTAATTAAATTGTTTTCTCAAAAACGAGAATTGGAAGCTGCACAACATAATTTTCTGTTCTTAAGGATTTTGATCTTGCTTGTTGCTTATTCATCATCATCATCGTCATCATCAACAACATCATTATCCTCTCTCACGATTACACTCTAGCTCTCAAAAAGTTTTAGATTGTCGAGCCCAAAGCCCAAAAAACAATTTAGTTAGACGTAACAGTTGTTATATTGCCATTATGGTATTGTGTAGAAATTGGGAAACAACTTTTTGTTCCAACTTTAATTGAATTGTTGTCTTGAAAATGTCCAAGTCATGATTCTGATGTAAATGTGAACAACTTTTTCTTACTCAGCGTGAAGTGCGGGAGCATGAATAATGCACAGAATTGTAATTGTGAGCATATATACACCTCTTTGTTTCTTGGCTGCTGGTTTTGTCGAAAGAAAGTGAACTTTATAGTTTTTGGGGAAAATGAAGTTGCTATTTCTGTTTTGCTTTGTAGGCATGTTGTGTTGTGCCATTGCTGTATTACTAGTTTGCTACAATAAGTCAAAGGGAGGTTGTAAGAACAATAAGAATTTCGGGCTTTGCCTCGAACTGAATAAATTAGTCTCGCTGCTTTGATTGTGTCCACATTTATGGCTTCATCATGAGCATCATGATGTGGTTGTGGACTATGGCCCTCTCCACATCATCATGATGCTCAAAGCATGCACAGGTAGAAAACACATTCTGAAAGAGCTATTCTCTTAATCAAGTCATATACTCATGAAATGTTGTCCTCCTACTGTGATTTCTCCCTGATGTGCCGAATACAAATTGAGTCAACGGATTGCAAGCCAACACCACTTCATTCCATAATATAGCACCGTATTGTTTTAGTGCTTTGTTATTTTCCTAGTTTCTAACCAAAAATGCTGTTATAAAATGCAAATATATACCATTTTCCCAAATGAATAGTCACAAAATGGGTAGTGCAGCAGTTCATTTACAAAATGCAATTTGGTTTTTCAATTACCCCAGTATAGAATGCAATCAAACCCACATATTTTCGATTTGGTCTGGCACACAAGGTTTTTTGGGTTCATCATTTACTTGACACCGTTAGGGATTGTAATTGTAATGCGAAGTAAAGTGACCTTGACTTGTGTTTTAATGCATCAAATTCTTAGTTTCTTCTATTTTTTTACCCCGCATAATGTTTCAAAGAGTGACAAGCATGGGAAGCGATCATAATTTCAATTTTGGATGCCCAAATAATTCAACAAGCACACATCATTGAAGTAGCTTAATTTTATGTAAATACACAACTTGTTTCTAAATCTTTGAAAATTAATTCGTAGCATATGCATTTCACACCATTTTTTACGCTTCAGAGAATGCAAGATTTAAAGTAAAGGTTTAAGGAATTAACACATAAGTGTAAGATGGTTTTTTTTGTTTTTATTACAACTTTAATTCAAATTTGTTCTACTGACTGTCTCCCTAAAATATTACAGTTACTAGCAGTCGCTTCAAAAGGGATTTCAACGGACTAACAAAAACAGACCAGCAAAGTACGTATTCTTTTTTGTTAAACAATGAAATCCAACATTTTCTAGGGAATCTTGAGACTCAAGAGCAAATCTCATAACTCGCATTTGAAGCTTAACAAAGAAGGGGAAAGAAGTTGAAAGATTTTTCTTGCTGTATCATCCTGTTCAAGAAGTTTTTACTAACAATACAAAACGTTAAGAATGAAGGGTAAAATACAAGACATGAGGTTTTTATTTCTTTTAATAATAATCTCATTATTACCTCAATTATTATGCATAATGTGGAAATCATGATCTTGACTTGACGCACAAAAAATATACATAATAAATAATGCTTTGCAGTGTGCACACATGGTTGATGGTAAAAAAGAATACGAAGGTGCCCTCTCCTTTTTCAAAGGCTTGAAAAGTGACACTTACCTACAAAAATTGAAGGAGACAGACAGACGTACCTTAATTCACAGGAGAAAGAAGTAGACAACAGAAGGGTAGTGTAGTTTATAGAGATTCTTTTATGAATTCAATGGGATATGGAGAGAAAAACTTTACAATCTTATTTTTAGCATATAATACAGACTTTGTTTAATTTATTACATTTTCTTTGAGGTAATGGGATGTGCGTTGTTATTATTATGTAAGTTAGAAGTGGGCAAAGGTGCTAAAAATGTAAATAACTCTAATAGACAACAAATAAATAATAAAACAGTAAAACTACTATTGTGATTTGAAAGATTATTAGGTCTACGTGGCATATTGATACCTGCCTGTTTGGAATGTTAATAGTACTACAATATTGGTGGCTTGTTTAATTTAAAGGTTATCTCAAATTTGTGATAAATTCATTTTATTTATGCTTACGTGCAGATAGTATACAAGTAGTAAAGAAAAGTATATTCGTGAAGTTGCATCAAACAATATTATTTAATAGTTATCAATGATATCTGGATGAATGGTAGTATGGTAGATTGCAATGATAGATTTTCAATTTGATAAAATTTTAAATCCGATATTACTGTATAGGCTCACCATTCATCACCGAGACCGACAACATCAGTAAAGTGGAATCGGAAAAAAGTTTACTTTTCCGGTTCTTGATAAAGAAGCATCAACAAAAAATCCATTTCGACAAGTAACTATTTTCAAAAAGACAAACGCTATCCATTTTTCCATTCCAGAGATATTTCTCTGAAGACGAGGGAACCGAAGTAGAACTTCAAAAAATAAACATTTTATATTTCATTGAATAAAAACACCCGAGTACGGTGAAGACGGTATGTTACATCTGCTGTCTATTTTTGTAGCATGTCTCTTTGTTCACTTCACACTTGGAATGACGGGAATCCATTTTCGATCCATTAATCTGTTCTTATAAGGAATGGAAAAGGAAATGACATCGAATATTTTTTTTCTAAAGCACACTCACTCACCAACAAGAAAGAAAGAAAATGCTACTTTTGAAGTTGGGTTGATTATTGTACCAAGGAAAAATCGTCATGTTACGTGGGCAGAGTTCATTTCATTCATTTTCTGTGAGAAGAGTCATAGTCATCGCATCTCTTTGCACCAATGACGATGATCATCATGAGTAGTGGAGGCATTTTTCGTAATAAAAACGGCAGCAGATAAAACTTCAAGGTAATGATAACCGGCAGTCTCATCTCCGAAAGGACTTTACTTTAATATATCATTCCGTAAAGCCTCTGTCTGTACATAATACGTGCACATTTTTGTCGGTCCCCCTTTTCTTTTTCCTCAATAATGGGCTCTTGTTTTTTCTCCTTTTCTTCTTCCTCTTCTTTTTAACAAAATCCCATAAGAAGTAGTGAGATGAGATAACAATGGATTCCAAGAAAAAAGATTTGTAACTTATACCTCACTGGACATGTTGGTGTGGTAAAAATTTAAGTGTGGAGCAGAGGATATATAGGTATTTCCTCCAAGACGAAAGTCATATAGACTAGGCGATGCTTCTTATTTTTTCTCCACCGCACAAACACATACCTTTGTCCTGCCGTTGTCTTTTCCCATTTTACCTTGTCGTTTTGTCCGTGAGAGAATCTTTAAAAGCTGTCCCAGCCTGCGTGGCGTCGCTTTCAGGGGTCAACTCTGGAATTTGACCCTTTGTTTAAGATACCCATTGTCATGTGGGCTTTTATTCTCCTCTCGCTCTCTCTAAGTAAACGCTCCCAATATGGGTTATAGATGCATATATACCTGTTATCCAGGACTTCTTCTGTTATCATTACGCATAGCAATATTTTTTCATTTTCGATTCCATTCTCTCTCTCTCATCCCCCATTCTTTTCTGTAGGTTTGGCTCGTCGTCGTCATCTCATAAAATTGTCTTTTCATTTCCCTTCACGAAGTAGAACGTACATAAATAGCAGGACTTTCTTGAGCAGCACCACTCGTTCCCTTTGTCCATCTCATAAATATGGAGTGAATCGTTATTATTATTGCTACAGTAGTAGTAACAATTACCATTAAGTTTATTATTGTTGCACAATATATAATAAGCTTTGTATAGCAATGTTCTTCTTATAGATGTGTTGGCTGAGTGAACGACATGTTTTGTACCTGCCCATTTTATATTCATCCCTGCTCCAACATTCTATCCCTTTAGGGTACTCTTCTTCTTCATCTTCTTGTGAGCAACAAAGAAAGAAACGAAGAACAGAGAGAAGGAACATGACGACGTCAACAACTTGACTCAGGAGACAGAGTGGAGTCGACAAAGAAAGGATGCCGATATGTGTATTTCTCTAGATCATGTATTACACAATTATCATGCTTCATCATCATCCATGCACGAACGGCTGTGCTTGGAATCGTGAAATCCTTAAGCTCTCCTCTCGTATTTGCTTCATTGCTTTTTTCCATGCTCGTCTTCTGGAACTTTAGGGTAGCCGCAGCACTGCTTAAGGTACTTATACTGATATAAAGGGGATTGTGTACTCAAAGAAATATACCTTATGCATCATCAAACGTCAAGGTAGAAAATTGTCAAGCCAGACTTTGTGGAACCACCACCGACCGCTGCCGCATCTCCTCAATCTTCAAACTGGAAATCAGGTAAAATGAAGCATGCATCATCGCATCATGCAAAGAGATGATTGTAACCAACAAAGGAGACTTGATGGCGACTACAGTTTCTTTTTTTGTTCTTTTGCCGTGTGTTCTTCGAAACCTCAATGTCTTTTCTTGGAGGATTTCATTCATTTCCTTCTGGGATAGAATGAAACTCAAATTCAACCCTTCTCAAAAAGACAACAGTTGAAGAAGGGATTATCTCCCTCAAGTTCGTTTGTCTTATTACACATGCTCCATATTTTTCATTGTTTGGTTGGATCTTTGTTATCATAGATTTATTGTCAATCGTGACTATTGGAGTTTATAGCTGGAAGTAATAGCAATTTGATGTTATTATATATCGTGCCGGCCATTTTATTGGAATTTCTATTCACATAGAAGAGATTTATATAAGAATATGCCTGTGCAATTTTAAAGTGCATAAGTCTTCAAGTCCTTGACTAAAAGAAAACTTAAATGATGTAAGAATTCCTTTTAATCAAACCGGAAGTTGAATTCAGCTCTTTCTGGAAATTTTATTCATCCTACTAATTTTACTTCAACAAAGTTGATTTTGATTACTTTTCCTCTGATTACTATTACAAATTCTTCCTTGTCTATTTTCTCTATTCTTTGATAAAAATACATGCATATGGAAAATAAACTGATGAATAGGCGATACGTGTGCAGTTTTCTATCTTCATTGTTTGCCATACACAAAACTTGAATTTGGAGAAGATAAAGCAACGTCGAAATTCGGAATAATGAATAAAAGAAGGAGGAAGAAGAACAAACCAAGTTTAGTTTCTGTTTGGGGAAAAAGGGGGAAGTAGGAGTACAGCCTGATATTGAGATGGGACAAGAGAAGAAGAGGATTTTGTTGTAGTGTAAAGAAAAACTAGAATTGAAATAAGAGAACTCTTTCTCTCTCCATCTAAAAAGGGAAAGAGTTGTTCCAAGATTTTCGGATTGCATTGTCCCTCTTTTCCCTGGAATGTTTGTTGTTCTCGCACAGAAAAGGGCTTCTCTGTAGAGACTTTTGGTGTTGGAATATGTAGGAGTGGAAAGAGTAACTAAATACCTGTTATATTCATAGATTCACAAAGCATTGCATCATTTATCATTGAAGGTAAGACGTAGGTACAGTTCTGTACATCTAAATTAATGTGGAGTGGAGACAGGCATATCCTTGCACATCTTTCTCCATTCCTTCCTTTCTTGTCTTTTGCTTTCTCTCCTCCTTTTTGTGCTTACCTTTTACTCTCCTCCACCTTATCTTCTTCATCATCATCAAGATCTGCTCTGCATCGCTGGTTCTTTCAACAGACAAACATATTATTCTATATAATATATATACTTTTATGTATTTATGTGAAAGATGGTGCTCCAAACTAAAGAAATGAAATGTATTTTTGTGTCTATTTCTCTCTCTCTCCTCTTTTATTCAATTCCATTTTCTCCTTCTTCTTCTTTTCCCATTCTTCTTCATCATCTTTCTCCTCCTTGATATTTATTAGTGAAAGTGTAGAAAAAGTTGTTAGATAAAAGCATCAACCATTCTCGTTCAGAGAATGAAGAGGAGCGCAAGCGACAAACGACAAGAAGATAAGTAAAAGTTGCATAAGAGAAAAGAAACAGGAGAAAAGTATGAAAAGACGGGAGAGGAGAGCTCCTTCTCTCTCTACTTCCTCCTTTCTCTTCTCTTTTGGGAGTCGTGGTATTCACTGTCATATATCAAGCAAGAATTTTTTTGTACAGTGGAAGAAAAAGGAGTCAACAACAACAGCATCAGCAGTAACAAAGTGATGATGCAAAGGCAGTTTGAGCCAGCGCTCCTTCTTCCTTTCTGCTTCTATATCAAATCCATTGTTATCCGACTTTCATTCCAAAAATTTCTCTGCTCTCCGCTCTTTCTCTCCAATCCGAAAAGCGGAGAAAAATTAGGAGGAAGTGGAGAAGAATGGGAGAAAGCAGGAACGAAGAAGAGCAGTAGCATTCTCATTTCCATTCTCCTTTCTTTCACGTACAGTCTCTCGCACACAATTATTTATACTCTTTCTGCTGCTGCCCTCACAAACAAGGAAACGAGAAGGAAACTCTCGACGGTAATGAATAAAAATGAATATGATTTCCTAAGGTTAACTGAATACCCATGCAAAATGTACACGAGAGTGATTTCAAGGCATAAAGTAGGAAATGGAAAATTGCTTTCACGCTAAGCCCGGAAAGAACAAGAGATTACACACACATACATTTTGTAGTAGTAAGAAACCATCATTTCCAAGAATCTGGTCAGATAATATTTTATAAACATTTAATTTAATGCCGTACTAATTTTGGTGATTTTTGAAACTTGCTTTTATGATATCAATAGTTATGAAGCTTATAAAAAGCAACTGTACAAGAGAAGCATTAAAAGGCAAGGTGTTGAAATTCTGATTAAATTAAGTGCGTTTACAAATACAAAATTCAACATGTACAAACTTCAAACTAAACCAGCACCACATCACACACGTCACTTCTAGCATTTTTAAATGCAAAGCTGAGCATAAAAGAGGGATAAGTATTCATTTGATGACTTGGTGAGAGACGATGCATAAAATAAGAGGGAGAGAGGCAAAGTACAAAAGTAAGTGAGGAGGATGAAAACGCAAAAAATAGAAACTTTTTAATAAAATGAAAACAAAACAAAATGCAACGTCATCATAGGACCTTCCTCCAAACACGTACATGTAACCAAAAGGGAGAAATGCAGCACAGCATTGGTAGCAGAGATGAAATTAAGCATCAAAAGAACAACATCGCATCATCATTCTTTGTATCGTTAAGAAAACGTATGGCTAGCGTTGGAGGACTTATTGGATAGGTTTGTGACGATGAAAATATGGACTTGGGATAATATTATAATGTTTTTGTAAAATTAATTTCTCTTTCTGATAGTAAGATGACTGCAATTTTTCCCAAATCCAAAATGTTTCCTGATATCAATAATTTAAATTTTATGAAAAAGTAGTAGCTCAGAAAAGTAGAATAACCACTTTTGGATCTTAAACCAATCTATATCCGAGCTTGAAAACGGAAATTCGAAGCAGTCATCGAAGTTAATTGAGATCTTGAAAAATGTCTGATGGGTTTTCATTTTTAAACAAGAACTGGATAAAAACTTAATTTTGGTCGTAATCAAGTGTAAAATTGAAGTAGAAGCTGAGAAAACTTGCAAGATTTTTTGTGAGTAAAATGATGAAATGCGTAAAATCCACCGTTACTGACAACATAATTATCCCACATGGCTGCTTAGCCATTGATGAGCATGAAATCATCATGAAGCCATCATCGCCACCATTATGGCATTTGGCTAGATGCCGTTTTTAGAAGTGCCTTGTGTAAAATTAAAATTTCAGTGCTTCTACAACCAACATACAAAATATCCCAATAATAAATAAATAAGCTGTCTGTATTCTCATTAATTCACCAATCCCCCAGTTTCAATCTTTCAAAACAAGTTCAAATTGTCTAATGCATTGCTAACTCCACGGTCGTTTTTAAAATTATTGCAAACTTTAAGTATTAAGTATCGTACCAGATAATTCCTCAATCTTCTCAACTTAATTTTACGGAATAAATGATAACATTTGTATTGTATTTTATGCATGTGGAGTAGACGGATAAGTAGTCTGTATATCGAATGCATGTGGTTAATTTCCTGAAAATGTGCTTAGCATTTTAACTCTAACCTGAAATTCATACTTGAGCTGTCTTAGAATTCCATGCGAATGAGGTGCAAAGCATTACAAATTGCAAAGTGATCATTTTATTAACTTTTCTCCCTTATATATCTCATGTATCCCCATCAGATAATCAGTAGCCAGTCCCAAAAAATGGGATTGAATTGCAACCCGTTAATCTCCCCGTGTCTCATTCTTCCCTGAACAAAACCTCTGTTGAAATCTGTATCATCGACATTCATCCAAGCTTCTTGAATTACTATGCAGTTTTTCTCTATTTATCCCTCGTTCATGGCTGCCCTGCCCTGATTTATTTTTTCTCTTTTTTCTTTCTTCCATTTTTCAAAGAACAATAGCTTTCAAGATAATACATTTTTTACTTGCATGCTGGTGGTGGTTAGCTGAGCCAGTTTAGTTATATGCAACATACCAACTCATTCACACAAGAAGGCAGAAATAATTTGACCATTCCGTTTTTTAATAAGAAACAAGCTGCTGTTTTTGTTGTTAAATAATGACTTTGTGCTTGTTATTGTGACGATTCTCGTTACTGAAAATAGATAACTGGCAGGAATTTACCTTGCACAAAGCAACTAATTTTCCCTTCAGTTTCAATCAAGTCAATCTGACATGCATCCTACCAACATGGCCCTAATACAACTGAAGCAAGGATTTTGCTCTCTCCACATTCAACTTGGATTGGATTGCTTCAACTTATATGAATATATTATTAAGCACTCTTCTACTTTAAATGAAAAAAGATATTCTTAGCATACGCATAGGAGTAGTACATTATCATCTGCATTACGCTTTCAGTTTAGACACATATTCATTCAACACATGATGATGATTTTTAAGTATAAAGGGAAATAGCAAAACTACCAGATTTTTTTTCTCATTGACTCATCTCATTACATTTATTGTGTTGTTGTTGTTGAGTTGAAAAGAAGAGAGAGAAAGAGAGGGAGTTTGGAGGACATAACAAAAGGTCGCTTTTTGATAGCAATTAGATGACTATGGAAAAAATATCTCTTGACAAGTCCAGACAAAACTAGACAATGGAATTGGGAATATAAAAAAAAGATGAGAAAAATAAGATTGGTGGTGGTAGGGTGCTTGCTTTGGAGTAAAAATTGTTACTGTTACTTATTTTTTTAAATTGAACTTACGCATAATAATAGAATGACGCATACCGTGTGCTTGTGTTATGAATATGAGTGATGTTGATAAGATAAATATGTTTCTAGTTTGAAGATGCATGCCATTGTAAAATGTTGAATTTTTTTGTTCATTGGCTCACTTGAAACTCTGTGCAGAGAGTGACTCGAAGACAGCTATTTTAGTATGCCATTTTTCATAAATCTTGATCATTCTGCTCTAATTTCCTTTTTGTCAGGGCTGCCGTCTGGTTTTCTCAGTATCAATTGAACAGGATGTTATGCAATGTAGATGAAGTATGCATATCATTTTGTCGATTGGAAATCATCCAATGTAAATTAAAAGCTACATGATATGAAGGTTGAAGGATGCGTAATATCGTACGCAAGATGTGTTGTGAGATTACATCTTGTTTCTTGTTTGGAAATGACGAAGCAACATTTCAACATTCATCACTTCCTTTTTTGTGGACATCCAACTATATACATACATGCGTACTTTTGTGGGTCTAACTTGGATACACAATAGGAAGAGGAGAGTGAAACGGCAAATTAAAATCTCATGAAACTTAATTACACTGACCGAGGTATGTGCGTAAATGATTATTAAACGAAATCTCTACTTTTGATTTTGATCTTGTAACAACTATGCGTTTGACAGATAATAGCAGTAGGAGCTCCTACCGGTGTTACAGCCTTTAATTTTAGTTTATATTTCCTATTGTTCCTGAAATAGTGTGATGCTGCAATTAAGTGATGCTACATTTTTACATATCAATATATTTAATTGTAAGTATTCTATAGGTGGAGTGTATATCGTCCTTCTTATGTGTTCAATAAAACGGTCCAGTGTGAGTATTGTAAAAATTACATACGGTAGTTTAGTAAGTTCCAATCAACCGTATTTGCAATAATATTTGACAGCAACAATGCGCGACCCACGGGATGAAAAAAAATATGCAATACATACTCACATGACATTTTTGTAGTTGAATGGACATTCAGATCGCAGTTGGATAGCAGCTATCCCATTCATCTTGAGCGATAATCACTCAAGATATAGTCAAGAGTGTAAAAAAGACAGACTCTTTCTTTTTATTCCTAAAGATTTCTCACCGTGAGTCGCAACAGGTGTTGGACAAAGGTGTCATTGAGAGAGTGAAAACTAACAGGAGCAGGGAATAATGTATATTACACGTAAATATTAATATATTATTATTTCCCCCTCTCTTCAAAACTGTCCTGTTCCATCCTTCTCTCCACACTCACATGTTCATTTCCATTTCCACTTGAAGCAGTCAAGATGATCAGGAATGATTTCCTGATCTTTATCTCCCTTTCTCTTTTGCTCTCTGAAACACTTAAAATGTTCCCTACTGGAGTGTGAGAACATGGTTTCAGCTCTTGTACTAAACTACCGTCCTGGTTCTACCATCAAACAATCTATCACCAGAAGAAAGCTCACCGCTTTTAGAGAGGTTTGCTGGCGTATGTGAATGTTATGACCACACCAAAGCCCCAACTCCAACATTTTTATACTGAACTTTGAAGGCATATTATATCAGCAGAAATTTTCGGGATACTCGTGAATGACTGTAAGAAAGTAGGGTATGGTAAATGGTGGAATGATCTTTTTTATCTACCAAAAGTATTTAAGGAAAATCCTTCTCATTCAATTGAACAAGTCATATAAAAATGGGGGACCAGCTGAGTTCACATAAAGCAATTCATTTCATACGTTCCGAAAGGTGAAGGAAAGAATCCGATCCATCCAGGAGAGAGCGATAGAATATGATCTTATCAACATTTACATTACACACCATATGTATCACATTCATGTGCGTGCATGTGGTACAAAATATGTGTTTAAGAAATAAAAAGGGCAACATTAGCTTGCAAGTGATCCCCAGCATGAAACACATGTTGGTTGGCCAAAAGTCGGCTTTTTGACTTTGTCATTCCATTCAAATATTTTTGTAAATCTGTGTTTATGCACTCAAAACCGTATGCATATTAAGGCACGTTTACAAATTTTTATACCACATATTTTACATCCGATATTACAGGCAATAACAGCTAATGGCTTTATGGTTACAGTTCCATTTTGTGGAGAAAAAAGATTCAAGACAAAAAACTGTGTGGATGCACTTATAACCTCTTTTTCTACTATTATTTTCATATTTATAATACGTATATACATAAGTTTAAGTCTCCCTTTAACGACTTCTTTTTTTATTAAACTGACATTTAAAGTTTTAGTTTGTTATTCCTTGATCATTGCAGGTAATCATCATCGTGGTGTATAACGAGTTGAAGGGTGGTGTAACTGGCCCTCTGAATGGAGTTTTCGGGCCAGGTGAGTGAATGGAATTTTAGGAATTCCTTTTCAAAAACCTGCTTCTTCCTCAAGTGGCTATATAGAATGAGTACTCACGAAGATACGCTCAAAAATTCGTGAGTGTACTTTTCACAGGTAAGTAGTACAGAAATGCGTAGGAAGATCTTTCCATGATGATATCTCTAGAAGAGGCACGCAGTTAAACTCAGGGACTTCTCGTGACCGTATTGCTTTTTATCGCTCCAGCATTTTAAAAAATGTTTCAACTCAACATGCTCAAAAGATTTTCACAATGAGATTGAAAACTACCTTGGTAGTTGGTAGACAAACCGGCTCCTTCCCACACAATATCTGTCTGCTCATGAGCAATCTATATGCCATTGCCATACCTTCCCTTCCTACACCTCTGGAATTAAGCATAATCTGTACACGTAGGTTTGATACGTATTACTTTTTAAGTTGTATGACCATTGAATCGCATGCCAAAGAAAACGAAAGATATGCACAACAACTATTTTCACATTCATTTCATTTTTTGGGCAAATAAAGTTATCCTGCTTTACATTCTTTTTTAAACAATATTTTGAGTTTTTTGAGCACTCATCCATTGTCATTCATTTGTAGAGGATATAATGGCTTACTCAAGCATAATTATCATATATCATGGCGTAACTTGTTGCCTTTATCAAGAACAAATAGAAATTCACGGGTTTTCATTTCATTCATTATTATTGCCAAGTGTCAAACTAAATTGTTGCTCTTACAATTCAGTAAAGGAATGTTTATAACTGACCAAAGCAGGTTTGCTTTGCTACTACGACTTCTGATGAGAAGGCTACTCTAATCTTTTCAGTTCTTTTTAAAAATTAAGTTATTTCATTCAAAAAAGGGAAAGAATTTTTGCCGGCTGCTTAAAAGGAATAAAAATTCTTAATTAGGAACTTATAACAAATCCAATTATGTAGTGAAAGGACGTCATAAAATTGTCAGACATCTTAATTACAATTTCAACCATTTTGGGGAAAAACATGATATTTTATTTCACGTCATTTACGCCAACACTTTTTGAGTCAAATAAATTAACAGCAAGCTTCTGATAGGATATTGTATCACATGAGCAACCTTTGACATTTGAAGAATTTATATCGAATTCGGTATAGTGAAAATACGCACACGAATACGGCATGTGTGTATATGGTATTGCGTCAAGTTTTGACGAAAAGCATTTCTCTAAAGGAAAGAATCTCGAATCATGTTTTTTTTTGTTGGAAAAGCCGTTCGGAGACTGTCGATAATCTTCTTGAAAGAAAAGGGGAGCACAAAGAATACATTAGCAGGAGTAACAGAAAGGAAGGAAGGGATATGTATTGGGGTAAACTAAATGTACTGTTTTCGTTGAAGCAAGATTGAAGATAATGGAGTTGTGAGGATGATCTGATGTGAATATATAGACAGAGCAGAAAATATTTGGAGGAGAAAAAAAGGAGTAAAGCATGAGTGAGAGGAAGAAGGAGAAGTGATATTTTTTATATGGCACTATGTCTGAATTATTTTTCTCAGGCTGAACAACAACAAGAAAATGTATGATCATGATCATCTTCCCCCGGCATCATGATCATCATCATTCCTTGTTCGGATGCGCCTACACACACGAAATGGAATGGAGTTTGAAGATGAAGCCAGCAAAGCTGAGCTATGTGAGAGAAAAAAGGAGCAGATAGAGAAGTTGCGAGTGAGTTGAATAATGGGAAGACACTTGACCACTTAGGAACGCCTATTGTGTTCCAAAAACACATGTTGTTTTGTTCCAAGTCTCATCATTCGCTCACACAATGGGATGCTATAATACGATAAATGTATCAGGAGAGAGTGGGAAGAATGCGAGAGATTTTAGTCGTTTCGTACTCGTGTGTACTAGCAGCATCATACTTGCCACACACCACAACCGAATCATTCAATCCTTTCTGCTCCTGCCATATTCCTTTCCGTTGTTTCAACGTTCTTTGCAGTTTTAGTCTCTGTACTTGAATTGAATGGAGGAATGGTGTGCTGGCTAAGAATAATAATGAAATTACTTTTTATCCGCTAGAAAATGCTTTCCCATATTGGTAAGAGGTTTTTCAAACTCGCAAAAAATTATTCTTTGTATGCTCGCAATCCAACAGTCAAGCTGCTCGATCCATTCTGTTGATAATAATTATTATGAGGTATTCTGTTCTCAAGTAATTTCCTTCCCTTTTTCAAGAGCCGACCCGCTCTCCTCTCTTTGATAAAGGAGCTAGTAATCATGATGATGTTAGATTATTTCAATGAGAAAATCATTTAAAATATGTGTGCCTTTTGCACTTTTTTGTTACTATTAATTGTAAAGTGGATGAATGTGAATAATAGGCGGCAAAACACAGTAGCTGAGTAAAAGTAAGTTATGGCTTTGGCTTATTGTTGCCATTTTTCAACCACTTGTATAAAAAATGCATTCCTATGCAAGCAAATAAAGCTGATGTGATGCCTGCCTGCCAACAAGTTATATACTTGATGCAAGTTCTTGTATGGCATAACTTACTCGTTAATGGGAATCTGTATAGAATTTTTTGAACCGTAAGTATGTGTGTGCATACTCCAACTACAAAATATGTATATGTGAAGTGGATCTACTCTTGAATTTTTTTTCATGAGCAAGACTTCTAAATAATTTGACTTGTAAATTCAAATACCTTGCTGGTTCTCACCCTGTTGACTGTTGACGCATATTATGTGCCATTTTGCTAACAACGTGTTTTTTGGGGAACATGAGCTTGGATATTGACTTTTCCACATTAGACTACTCCTCAACTATGTGACTTTAGGCACGGACAGAGTCACACATTTTTCTTTGATTTTAATTTGAGCAACCATGTACCGTCCTTATGTCAGTTTTTGCTCAAGTACTTCTTCTCTTTAATCAAGATTCAAGTCTTGATAATATTATGTTGACCGTTTTGCGGGCTGACTTTTTCATGACACTTGACTTGGTTCAAGTATTTCATGCTGGGAAGTTTTGACAACTTCTCACCATCGTCATCCTTAGCATCAGCATGTATGTCGCTCTCAAGTGAGTTCGTTGAGGATGGAGCGCCTCAATTATGTGTGAGTACGAGCAAGTAGTATTGGTTGGGTTAGCAAGGTGAGATTGGGAATGATTCATAAGGTATGTGAACTATTTTGGCATCTATTAGCATTTTAGGGGATGGTGACCGTGTGAAATTCTGTTGGCGTAAAAAATCGCTCAATTTGGTTCAAATAGATTAAAACCAGATTCTTGATAACTTTCAATACTTTTTGTAGTTAATATATAACTAAGCTAATATTAACCTATCAAAATTCGTTTCGAGTTACACCAATTAAAGAAGAGGAAAGAAAGTAGTTTCCATCTGAAGTTTGGTGTGCATTTGGGGCAAATTGAGAATCACGAAACAACTTCCGACTGACGTAATTGAGGATGATCTTAACCCAAAAATAAAATTTTGAAGACAGGGGCTTACAGTTACAGCAAAAGTAGTCAAGCCCAGTTGTCGATATCTGTGGTATAGCTGCTTTTAAAAAGAATTTCTACCACACACACCACACAATCAGCATAACATCATATCATGCCACAAGAAATGACTGACATCCATTTCATTACAAGCAAAAGGGAGCCGAGAGGGAAACGAGAGAGAGGGGGATGGAATGGAGAGCAAATATAAGTATCTCTAATATCATTTTATTATCATGATGATGAGCTCACAGAGATAAGTGGTTCCATTTGACTCGCTTTTACAGGGAAAGCATGCAGGCTAATCTATTTATCCTTACCCTTTTGACATGCATGCCCTCAGTCCATCCACTCACTCTCCCGTTTAAATCGGCCACTACGGCCTAACCAAAACCAGACCGCGTCCATCTATCTTACTGGAACGAGGAGAGAAGAGTAAAGTAGAAAGATGAATCGATAAATGTATAAACTTATAACATCAAAGGGAATTATTGAAGTTACATACATACATCCCTTTTCTATAACACACATTGCATACCTCGATCCTCATATTTGTGTTGTAAAAGGCGTCTTCGCTTCTGGTTCTGGTGTCAGTACATATTTGCCAAAGTCATTTAAGTTCTTTTGAGGTATTATTAGTGTACATTTTCATAAAGGCAAACAAAAAAAACTTTTGGATTGTATTTGTATCCTACTGAACGGCTAATAGCCGTCAATGGTTCCATCATCATCATTGAATGTTATGTTATGGCTAGAAAATATTTTTGTATTGAATGAAACTGATATTGTTTGTGCCTTATACTGTGCTAATGATTGTAATGAAATGATTTTTTGTAGGGAAAAATAAAAGAAACGAAAACATTCTCCACAATACATGTTTCTATTTCGGGCTTTTAATGGGATAAAAGCCAGCTTGCGGTTGATTCACTGGCATTGTTTGGAATCAAAAACATTGTTCCGTCCATGTGGAACATTTGATGAATGCAATTGTGTGTATATATCATATCCATAATGTGTGTACGTATTATACATTTAGTACGTGCTCATGTATTATATTAGTTATTTCCATTGCGTGTCACTATTAGTGCTAAAGTGGAGGAGATTAAAGGATGGCACTCTTTCAATTCATTTATCCACTTTAGCTCTCATCTATCCCCGTTTGATAAATGACTTTGTTTTGATTCGAATGAATAAATTTGCTTGGATATAAAACTTCTGTCCACTTCCATAATTTCAGACGGATACAACGCAGAATGATTTTAATTGACAGCAACAATAATTAATTTGTAGTTTATTGCCAAAAATTTTGGAAAATTATCCGTTAATAGAAGTTGTTAAAATTTTAAATTAATTATTCGTCATTAATTGTCAAAATTGCAACATACAGTAGCAGAAATTTAACGTTCTGCCATTCACTAGAGCCTGATATTATCATAATATATTATTCAAATAAAAATCAGAATAATGATCTTTCTTAGAAACTTTTTTTTAATGATGAGAGCAATTTGCATAATGACACATTCTCCTTGCAAAAGGCTTATACATTTTGTGTGTGTGTTGATCATCCAAGTGTGTGAAGTAATACTTGATTCGATGATGATGTTTTAAAAAGAGAGAAAAGTTAGTAGTTAGTTGTAACATTGTATACAAATGTACATATCCAACAATACTGGCGCACTCATCTCAAAAAATATTATAATCAAGACGGAGGACAGAGCTTCTATACTTTTAAGTCATCATAATTTCACGCCAGGTTGCTTGTTTAAGTACAAACATCATTCAAAATACAAAGTAGCGCTGGGATATTTATAGAAAATTAAGTATATATGTGTATAATCTGAGTCTGTGGAACTGCAATTCCAAGGATAACGCAAGTTTAGAAAATAAAAAAGCTAACTTGTTGACTAAGAAAGGCAAATTTGAAAAAGATTGTATTTTTTCTAAAAAAAACTAAATATGCTCAGGAAAGAATTAACGTTGAGCTGTTGAAAGAACCTGCTTGTATACCACCTTATAAATATACAGTAAGCATAATAAATAATAATAATAGTAATGCTAACACCGTTTTGTTGCAATATCCCCTTTGTAATGTGCACACTAAACACATTGACATTATATACGAGTGGTGCTAAGAGTAATAATAATACGAGTTTTATATATAGTATTTTTTACTCTTTCAGAAAAAACAGGTATGATAATCAGTTTTTTGGAATTATTGGAGTGGTATAACGAGCTTCAGAGATGAAAGAATTAGGAAATGTATGAAAAATGTATTGTACATAACAAGCGCACTATTTTTTCGCCCTTTTTTCTCCGTCTCTGCTAGAAGAATCTCCTTCCTAATTTTTTTCTTCTACACTAGTAAATCCGTTAATTCCGATGAAAAAATGGATGAAATGTTATTCATCCATTAAAGTACGAGCATGCATAGACAAGTGTGTAGATTATGTTTCAGTAACAATACTCTGTATTTTGTGAAAGCGATCACTGAGTCGGAAAGAGAAATAATTCTGGGAAATCTTACTTGCAAACTTTTTATAATTAGAAGAGATATTTCTTTAAAATTCGAAATATAACATTTGTACAGCAAAATAAAGCCTGAGAACAAGAAGCGAGCTTTGGAGTCATGATGTGGATAGTTTATGCAATTCATGTCAAGTCATACCGACAGATGATTCGATTGCAAGCTGTCGTGGCGAAGGGAGAGAAACTGAAAGTTTCCAAGAAAATGTAAACGATAGCTAAAACTGGTCATTTAGTAATTTCACCAAATTTGATTAAAAAGCCTCTCTCTCATCAATTTTCCCTTTTATTTAATCACTCAAAGAGAATGAATGAGGAGCAATAAAACCACTGAGGATGAATTTTGAGAATTGCACGGCTTTGAGTGGTGGAGTGGAGGCTTTATTTTAAGAGTGTGTAAAAAGTGATAATGACCCATTGGAAATGGGGTTCTTAAAAAAGCTTTTGCTTGGAAGCAGACATGACATCATGAAAATACAAATATATCAGGTTTAATAACTCTATCATATTGAATGAGACAAGTACAAACGTGCGTCTATGTATGTAAATACTCTACACTACTACAAAAGGGGTAGATTTCTGGGCTGAAGTGAGTGGTGGTGAATACGGGTTGTGCGATGAAAGATAAGAGCTCCCTTGGGACAAACGGAACTCTTCTTGGGGCAACCCGCTTCGTTTGCGATCCGAATCGGTGCTGTGCATCATCATTCTTCCCCTGTTGATCGTTTTCACACTTTGCGTACGTCCAGCTTCGCACGACCGAATTACTTTACGGTGGTGGCAACACTGGGGAAGTGAAGCATTTTGTTTGGACTCTTTTCGTACAATTGAACTTATTTAAATTGAGAGCTGGTTGTAGTGTATGCAAACAATCATTTCCAATTCTAACAACTTGGATAATGAAAATCATAAAATCTCTTTCGCAGATTTCCAGTCTATTATCCAGTAACGGCAGTGGAGAAATAGAATAGTCAGTGATGATGATATAATCTTCAAACGGATGATAAAAAATGTTTTTTACGTCCGTTGTTCAGTTATGATGACACCAGTCTGTTATTCAAACTTTATGGATTGAAATTTTATTATCTATGTGAATGTGACGCTGCAAGATGCTTCTAAACTAACGACAATTTACACATAGTCTTTCAGCATATCTCCAAATTTGATGCATACGAACGTATGTACTTGAATCAGAAACGACCAACGCAAATAGTCTTACCATTTCACTGCAAACCTAGTTAAGTCATTTTAGTCATCGACCTGTATATGACATAAATCAAACAATATATCGTAATAAGCATTTTTGACGTCAAAATACAATTTAATTTGGTTTTTTTTTTGAGGAGAAATAAACTTGGCGTTTGTCGGTTAATCAAGCTCGCAAATTCTAAGTTAAAGTAAGAACACGGTATATTTAAAATCTTTAATCTAGATTTTATCACTAGCACTGTGGTATGATCTATTCAATAAAATAGCTTTGATTTCATTAATCATATCTTCATATCTTTTGATCATCCAACAAATGAGTACTCAAGTACTCACATATATGCTCATTGATAAGACGGAGAAAGCCATTCAGCATTGTTCCAAACATTGTTATTGGCGTATGTACTTAATTTTATAAAATGCAATAAATGTCTACCCTCCTGTGTATCATGTCATCGTTTGTACATTAAAATGAAAATCAGATGGGAGACAAATAGTGCTTGCTACTAATTTTGCCGTTAGGCCAACGTTTATTGCATCGGTTGTGAGTTCTGAAAATCGGACCATAAGTTGGTTATACATTGTCTGTTATATGATGTGGCATGGTGTGGTGATGTCTCCGTGGGAGAGAGTAAAATAACAGGACCATTATTCATCTTTTTTCATAAATCCAAAACCATTATGCATTTCATTCATAACTTGAGAGTGATGATGCACAATCGCATGATAAATGATGATTTCGACACGTTCCATATGATATTTTGTATCATTCGAAAAATGCATCAACATATCATTTAATGCTTCCATAATCTCTCCTAAAGGTTCGTGTGCGCTGTGCACTTGGAGTTTGTTTTGCCTTTCATTCATTCATCTCATCTCTTTACCGTTGTCACGTCATACATAAGTGCACATTAAATGGGAACACCAGGCCAGGCAGACAGATTGCTTAGTTTATGAGTTTTATTAATCTTGTTTGTTTGTTGTACTTATATCGTTAGTCTTTATTTCCCCTTCCAAAAATTGCTGTATTAAACACATACTTTGATATTGATAATGTTAAGACATTCGATGCGATACAAGATATAATACAAACATTTTGAAAAAATTCCTTAATTTTTATTTTGATAAACAGTTTTTAGCTGAAAATGCAGTACTTTTTATTTGCTACAAGAAATATCCCAGTTAATTTTTATGCATGCAGCTGTGTGCTGATATCACAAATATATTTCCTGACAAGCACAAAATGGCAGAGGTGCGGTTTTAGAAGTTAAAATTTGAAAAAGCGCAACGAGCCATGAGTATAAAAACTTGACTTTTGCTGCTCTCTAACCTCGTCATCATACGAATCCCACGGTGCTATATGACGTAAACATAGTCGTTTCTACCCCCTTTTAAATCAAAGTCTTGTGAAATCACCGAAGCAGTCTAAAAAGTGGAAGAAAACTACTACCCAGAGAAGTCTTTGGATGAAGTGTATGTAAGAGAGAGGGAGAAGCACATTATGGAAAACTAAACTAATTGGGATCCATAATTGCATCCATTAAACATCGCATCACATCATTGTGGCTTCTATTTACTGAATTTGCTCTCTGCCCGCCCTGCATACACATTCAACGGTATATTAGGTACGTGTGAATGTAAACGAAGACGGAGAAGGAAAAAACCTTCTCACTTCACTTCATTCCAGCTCAGTTGACACAAGCCTCTAATTTGGAACTAAATGGTAGAGAAATATGTTTTTCCCTAAACAAAACAGAGAGAAATAAAAGCGCAAAGCAAAACGAATGGGCCTATTATGAGCGTAAAATACGGAGACAAAAAAAGGAGAATTTTGTTGGCTGGGACAGAATATTTGTCAAGGACCCACTCGAAATATCTGTGGGAAGAAAAAAAATGTCTGTGAGCCAGCTTTCATTTATTTAATATCCATATAAATTTAATGAATACATGGAACACTGACGCCTTTGTCTCCTCATCATAATATTATTTATATCAGGTCACATTTCACTAGAGTCCCATGCATCGTTTCACATCACATCACTTATTCAGGGTACATTTTTTTATTTCAGTAGTTTGGTATCGCAAAGAACTCATAATAGGCTGAATTAAGGCTTGATTACCTCTGCTTGGAAAAACATTGAACACTCTCCTTTTTTCGGGTGAAAACGAAAACTTATGCCTAGAATTACGATCAACTGCTGGTTAGCTTAGCTACTTGCTGTGATGCATTATGCATGCTTCACGTTTGTTCGTTGGGGTTGTATAAACAAACGTGAAATGTGCAATCACACAAAAAGGACGTTTTTCATTAAGGGGAGATGAGCCAAGTTTTGATTTTGGAAAATAGAATGTGATTGATTATATGGAAAGTTGGATGTTTGGAAATATCCTGGAATTTTCCAGTTTACCTCAAATAAAAGTTAGACCGCTATATTTTTTTTGCATTCTCCTCACTCTGCATATTTATTTGATGGTTACGCTAATACTACCCCGCTATCAGCTCGTTTACCTCATTTTGTCACAGCAGGAGCATCAATAAACTTTATGAATATTATTTTTGACTGAGGTAAGAGAGAACTGGAAAGATTCCTTTTCTTCAAGATGCTCCAGTCTTTACCTAAGCTGGTTAGGAGAACCAAAAAACTCTTTACAGCTTGTAAGTAGAATCTTTAAGTGCTCATGATTGTGAGGACTTGATGTGCCAGGTTTGGTATGGGTGAAGGAATCAGGGGTACTTTAAAATTGTTATTGCTTGTTGCTTCATCATGTTGTTACTTGTGAGATAACAAGATAAAGCAGTTAACTCATCAACATTTTTATTACTGGGAATTTTGAGTGTTCTTCACACTGACATGGATGTAAGTTAGCTCATTCCTTAAAACTGTTGCCTGATTTTAACAAAAAATGTTTCTGAGGAGAGCGAGAACACCTTAACATCGTTGGTGCATTTGAAAGTGAAGAATCAAACCTCGTTATGTCGTTATATTTGAGAAGCTGCCTCATCGGCTCGGCACATTGAACAAAAGTGAAATAAAACGATTTCAATAACAACTTTATTGTGATAAAATACTCGGAGCATTTCACAGTTAATAGCTGGTAATAATGTGTGTTTACAACAAATATGATGATGGACGTTCCTTTTTATAAAAATAGGTACTCACAAAGTAACCATCAAGAAGCCTTGAGCCTTTGTCCATAATAAATATTATGCACCAGGTATAAGGTTAAGTAAGGACGTGTGTTTAAAGCAGGCCTACTTTTTGTCAAAAGATGATTGACTTGAAATTGGATATTCTGAAGCAGCTTTGTTACACTTTGAGTAGCATTGAGCAATCATAAAAGTAGCTATTTTTTGGTTGAGGCTGTTACACAAAATATTTTCTTACTTGTTTCTTTCTTTTCTCTGGCAATGCTACTGCAACAATTATGAATATAATATGGTATTATTGAAATTGAGAATAGCAAAAGTACGCACGTTGTTCACCATGAAGCTGATATAATAAATAGAACATTGACATCAACAAAACGGTTAAGGTAAAGTATAGTGTGTAATGATTAAATGAATACACAAGACAGAAAGAAGTATAATATAATATCATTATGACTATTATGATGAGAGAAGAGCATATCACAGGGGTTTTAACCTAACTCCAGTCCCAGGTGTTGAACAGCAAACAACAACAATTTGACAGTTGCGTTGTGAAATTTATTATTTATTCCTCGTAAAGAAGAAAGGGAAGAAAAGACGAGAGGAGTGTAATATTTTGAGATATGATGGCTACCAAAATGAACCATTATTTTTGGGAAGAAATGCATTTTTAATCTATAGAAAGTGTATGGATTACACCCATAGGCACACAGGTATTGTATAACAATATATATATGGTTTATGTGAAGAGTCAAGGAAGAAGAAATGGCCCTTTCACCTTTTTGTTGTAAAATTTTACAACCTACGCAAGGTCATAGCATTCTTGTAATTTACAAAACATGATAATCTCCAGTCATTGTAGCAGAGCAATCCGTCATATCTTGGTGAAATATTTTGGACAGAGGAACAAACCGTTTGATGTAAATGTTCTTTTACCGAGCCAGTTAATCTCCTACGAATATTAACGTATTCCGTACGTACGTCAAAACGCTAGCCAATCTAAAAGTTTCCATTTACTCCCAAATGTAACTGATAATTCGTAAAGCTATTAGTTTTGATTCAGGGGTTTTAAAATGGTATTTACTAATCGATCTACCAGAATGAATCCATCTCCCGTCAAAAAAATCATCAGCATAAATGAAAATGACATAATTGAAGATGATGCACGATCAGCGACATTAATTCGCATTTTAAATGCATAATCATTGTTATACGTAAATTTTAACTGTCGCTCGAATCTTGGAGCATTCATGTAACAAAAAGTGATATGATGAATGATACGGTTCATTGTTGTATAATATGCATATAGCTGTTGGTTTGTTGTGTTGCAAAATCAGCGCAAACAACTACATTGCTATCAAACAGATATTATATCGCTTCTTTGGAATGTCATGCCAAGACCGCTTTGTTCAAATTATGTAATACAAGCCGGTAATAATAACACACAACAAAATGTAAAATGCAAACAAAGTCAACCTGATAGCCAGACAAAAAAGTCCAATAATAATAGTGACAGGATATAAAGATAACAATCTGAAGATGAGACAAATACGTATAAAAATTCCCTTTCAAACAATCCACTGGAAAAGAATGCACGACTCTCTCTGAGACGTGCGTGATGTACTTGAACAGTATCAAAAACTGCTCACGATTTCTTTTTTGGACATGTGCATTGCATACCACAAACAAATAATTGAATCGCATGAATGATACTTTTGCCTCATGTGACAGATTTAGCTGTTATACATGGCATTACACTCGCCTCACAAGGCAATTTAAATTGTTCTGTGAGAGTACAAGTGTTACATGTACTCAAAAGAAAAGAAGACAAGAATCGTCATCATTTATTGGTATTAATCATTTCACTTGACTTGTATGAGCATAGCTCACATTCACATGAATAAAAATCGTATGGAAGAGAACATTTATGCTGTCATTTTTGTTTGAAGAAGTGACCCACTGGCTGACCTCTTATTCACTTGCACCATTTGTGAGTCTCTTTAGGTGGTCACATTTCATCTTTGCCGATATGTTGGTCTTGATGCAGATCATAGAGAAATATTTACTCATCTGCTTTTTTATACCGTGTGCTTAAAAGGCGACAAAACTGTAAGAAGTTTTTTGTGTATAGCAGTAAGATAAAACTTACACAAGAAGATGCAACCAAATTTCTTTCCTTTTAATTCACAACATCAATATCAAACCATATTGCCCACTGAAATCATCCCCATAAACCTAGTCTCATTTGTTTACCAGAGAGAGAAGAATTTATTTATTCATGAAGAATGCCAGCAATTTGCTCTCATGTTAGTCCACACCGGTATAGAATCAAGATTGCTGCTATCCCACGGTTCACATTTTGTGGGGATGATAGATAGAACCGCAGTATACACCCGGTTTTAATAAATAAAATACACTTGTTCTCATCATTGTATGGCTGACGGTAAAAAATAAAATGAAGAAAGGTGTATTCAAATTGGAAGAAAGAGTTATGACACGTTGAGCAATAAGCTCTCACAGTGCACATCTTTTCATCCTGTTTTTTTCATTATTCCTCTTGCGTTGTTCAATTTTTTCTGGTGAAAAAAAAGACCAATGTGATTTGGTTATAGCGACTGCCAACATGTACTGTGGAATGTGTCAATGAGAATGGAAAGTTGGTGTGAGAAATGTGACAAATTTTTATGTAGAGTGGAGTAGGGCCAAGGAAAGCAGGTAGGAAATCGCAAGCCCAGTTTTACTTGAATCAAATCTAATTTTAAATTGTAAAGCCGTGCGCATGAGTTTAATACTAGTCGTAATGCAAAACATATTATGTGGGTAGGTGGAAATGTAGGAATACCAACCCTAAAATTTTTATTCATTCAAGTTTTATTATAACGATGCTGATGGCCCTAAGGTGTAAGTATGATTTAACATTTTATACTATGAAGGGTCATTCTCATCTCATATCTAACCTGTCATATTTACCTTTCCACTTGTTTCTTGTAATAGCACGTTGATGACATTACTACTAGGATGAAATTTATAAAGTAAATAATTTTTTCGTCGTATAATCAAATACCAGAGTCAGGAAGGGGGTAGATGAGTCAAAGGGTTGTGCCGTGAACGCATAGGTGAGGTTTTCTTGACGCTGATGATGGTCAATGAAGCGGTGGTGTTGGAAAGAGGAAAATCCTTGTGAAAAGGTAGTGTGTGATGTGATAAACTAGAGAGATTTGTTTGGGTGTCTAGGGAAAAGATTACTGATCATCATCATAAGTTTCATCAGAAATGTGGGGAAGATGGGGAAAAGAAGCTTATGGGGATAAAACTCACCGTCGGCATCTGTCCTAAAAGGAGCTCGCCTCTCATTGCCGTTTGTCACATGTGTGAGCAAGTGTCCTCCAGGAGAGGACCAAGGCAATTTACTGTGACTTTTGACACTTTACCAGGTGCAATTCCCATATTTTATTTTTGTTGTCCAGTCGAAAGAATTATCGTAAATTGTAATTTTATACGCATGATTCATGACATTAGGGAAAACGAAGGGCGAGAAAAGATGGGTGTGTTGTTTAAAGATATCAAGGCCGTAGATTTTGACTTGCTACTACAAAGTCCTATTTTTAGCTGGTTGTTTTTAAATACTATTTGCAGATTGGTGAATTTTGAAATAATGAAATGAGTTGATACAAGCGTAAATACTCAAGTAAAGCGGATGTCTTTGACTAATTTTAAGTCGAATTATACCTCTAAACCTTTATAGTTCATAAATAATACTGCAAAAGGAATTGCCGACTTTTTTTTACACCGCTATCAAGTAACGTTGACTCAGAGACTCATCTTATTCCTCACTTTTAGGATTATGTACTTTTACTTTGAAGGAATTGAATTGAATCTACTATATAAGAAGGAATTATTCATCGTGATGACATGAAAGCAATAATTTACCGGACAATCAACAACAAAAAAATGACAAAAAACTCGGCAGCAACAAAATCGTATAAGATTCTTAAATGTATACTGTATCCGTTTACCCAACTACAAAGCCCATTTTCATTGCTCATAATATCAAAGCTGTTCTTTGGCATTGCTTTGTATTTCAACCACCAAGAAAATATGTCACAATGTCCAAAAGTCTAAACCAACCCGACCAGGCAAGAACTAATAAGAATTATCATCTCGACACTACAACAACATATATAATCATACACAATGCAAACTATGTTGCATTGTGTATTGTTGTTATTTCCTTGAGAAGAGCAATTGAGCAGAGCCAATGTTGAAGTTGAATACTTGTCTCATCCTCCTCATCACCAGGGTATATATATTATAAAAACGGCAAAGAAGCCACTGTCGTGTCTTCTTCTTGCTTTACCACATCATAATCACATTTCGCTACAAAGTGCATAATACCTATCACATCCAAATCTTACAGAAAATGAAAAGAATGTTGTATAATATGCTTTGTTACCCATATGGAACATCCTTTTTATGTGACAGAACGACAGACAAGAAGAATTGCTTTTGTGCTTGGTATACACAAAATGCGCATTACAAGAACACAGAAGCTTTTTCTCATGCATAGCATGAATGAATAACGATCCATACAGAAGACTACTACTGGCTCATCAAAATTCGCACAATCATTCCTTGTCCCCATGAATAATTGCCATTTTTCCGTGGACAATAATTTGTTTCCAGCATGGAGCGGTGGAAAATGGATGTGCTCGACAGGCAGCTTTTTTACTTGCACAATGAATTAAAATACGCTTTCAACTCGCTTTCAGCTTTTCTCCTCGGGACGACTAACATATCTAATGCATGAAAAGCGTTGTTGGTGTTGTGGAGCCAAAGAATGGTATGTAGTACGAACAATTATTATTGTGGTTGACAGAAAGAGAGGAGTGCAGGGCACAGCTTTGAATAAATTGAATTTGATGAAAATACGAGTTTGCTACAAAGTGATGATAATTTTAAAGGAAATGTAAAGAAAAATGTTTTACAGATTCCAGAACACGTTTTCTTTTTCGTTGAGCCGTAGATTTCCAAAAAAAAATTAAAATAAACCTGTGCTTTGACCCCAATTCTGTATTAGATTCTTTTTTTACTACTTTCTCCTCATGAAACGATGCACACAAAGTTGCTAGTGACAAACTGAAGATGATTTACAAAATATTAAATCATATTGGTTTTTCATTCATTGCAAAAACCAAAGTGTAATCATGTAGCTTGGTCGAGTACATCATCACAAGCATACGAGAATGAATGTGCTCTTTCTCCCTATTGAGAAATATTATATGCATCAATTCAGTAACAACAGGAAGAAAAGATAGGAGATCCCTTTTACCGAGCACACAACTCAAATACAAGTGCTCCTGATGCATGTTTTTCTGTTGTTGTCATTATATTATTGTCGTTGTCATCGTCGCCCTATCTGTCATCGAAATAAATTGGCCGTGCATGTATCAATAAATGTCGGGACACGACCAACATACGTGTGTGTCACAGTTGGAGTAAGTGAAGTGGAGGGAGTGGATTGGAGTTCATGCGTTATCTTATGTTACATTTTCCTCATCGTTGATGTTATGTTGATGCACAAAACTTGTAAGCTATTTGTATTTTGGGACGTGAGCATAAAAGCAAAAAGTTTTAGAATGTTACACAAGGTACAATCAATCCATTTTAGTTCATGGTTCGTTTTGTATAATACAATCAATCGAAAAGTCTATCACATGTGCTTGTCTACTTGCTCCTACATTATTTATTAGCACGTACATATGCGTACCTTTCCTACAAAAACTTCCTTGTGAAAATTTTGCCAAATATGTGGCTCTTCCATCCACGTTCAAAAGCTGTCAAAGGATTTTGCATTCAAGAATGATGAAGAAGAATATGATATGATGATATGATTATGCTACAAGAAATTTTGACGTAGACGTATTTTCCTCTGCCGGTTCAATTATAAATGAGACCAGCGCGGTGAGATGAAAGCATGAAAAATGGAGGATTAAAATTGCTAAATGGAATATCCGGAATATCATTATAAAAGGAAACGGTATTATTGCATATATTCTTTTCCTGGAACTTCAATATGGTCGGATAATATGAATTAGAAAAAGCTTTACTATAAATTCTGAAACATGAAACCGATACATTCAGAATTCCGACAGACTACAAGGATGAAAGGTATACAACGTTGTTGGTCTGTTCTTTCATCCACCAACAGGAAAATTCCATGGCCCATCTCAAATTTTCATTTTTTGGTAGTATATTTTATGTCGCATGTTTTGCCCTTCAATTGTTGTGGGTGGACATTGAGATGGAAAAAAGGACCATGTTTTGTCGTATAATATCCATGTGTTGCTCTTTCAAGTTTTTTTTGAGGGAATGGCTTACAGTTACTAAAGTGTATAGTATATAATGGGAAAAATGGTTGTTGTGGCATGTTGTTGTCCTTTTGGTCGGACAAGATCATTTTTTCTCTCCAGAAAAGGACAAACATAACAGAGAAGAATGGGGGAATCTAATGGCAGATGGACCACATTTAGTCTGCCTATTTCCGGCTTGACACGCCTTCAAGTGCAGGACTAAAAGTAGCAAATCAAAATACAAAAATGATAACATTACGTCGACCACTGAACGAAAATTATTACGAAAATGGACAAGAACATCGTTACGTTATGATTTTTGTCATTTGAGATGAATATGCATATAGTGTATCATAATGGGAACAGAGATAGCCACTAAATACTAATCTTTCAAGAATTGTAGTCTATTCATCCCATTCTGATGTGACCCAACCAAGATGTAATGTATGTAACATTCACATGATCCTTCTGAGATTTTTACAGAAAATGGCATCAACAAGAACGAGTGCTATTTCATAATATCATCTTTCCTTGTCTTTTTTATTCCATCTCGAGTGAGATACTTCTTGGCAAACAAGGGCATAAATATTTATCAACGGTCACATATATAGAATAAATGGTTGAAAACGAGGCAGTGGAGCACTATAAAATGTACATCTTTCCTCAAAACGATGCGACCATAAGAGACATTTCATAAGTGCTCAATAATAATAATACGAGAAATGATATAAAAATTTGTTGTAAAAAAGAGGCTGATAGAACATAAAACATGTTTTGGATGTGTATCTATTCTCGTATTAATAAGCATAGTACACAAGACTGGTTGATATAACTCTCGTTTTTCCATTTTTCTTTCACTTTCCTTTCTTCCCTTTCCACTCATTCTTTTGGGATTCCCCTTATATGCAGACAAGAGAGAAAAAAGGATGAATTCAATCCCACTTTGCTTTGCTTTCAGAAGTAGGCAGAACTACTTTTTGGGTCAACAATGACTACAATGACAATACTTTTTGTAAATGTCGTCTCTTTTCCCTTTTTATCACTAAAGTAGGGTGGGGTTCGTGTTCTCTCTGGATAAAAAAATGTGTAGTTTTCTAATAATTTTCTGTGACAAAACATAACCAACTTCAACATTAGTTTCTAACTGGTCACTTGAGAAGCGAAGCATTAGAGATTTGATTTTCACTAAAGCAAATTTAAACATTCTCAACTTGCTCCGAAAATTATAAACATACATGTGTGTATATCGTATGCAAATCAGAAACCAGCTCTCAAGTCATTTCAGACAGTTACCGGAAGAAGCAACGTTGAAAGAGTAAAAAGTATGAAAAGCTGATATAATGAAAAAATGCAGTTTGCATCAGTCAAGTAATCTTTAACAATGTGTATTTTCATAGTCAAGAATAGATAGAAGAGAATCTCTCGGAAAGAAAAAATGTTAAAAAACTCTTTTCACTACGTGCTTTGCATAAAAGGTATTCTGTTGCTTGGCTTATGTTGTTTTGTGTGCCATGCATGCAGTATGTGTCCTCTCCTTATATGCATATGAAATGTGTGAGTGATGGTAGCTCTTGGTAGATAGAGTTTCTATTCATTCAAGCATAATACAGGATTGTGTCTCAATTCAATTGCTATCTTGTGCCTTCTCACCAATTCCAACCAAACCGAACCACCACCATCCATCGCATCACATCACCTCATCATCACAAAGCAAGAGCACAGCTACAGCTCTGTCTATAATGTTACATACAAGCTTTCTCCGAAAAAGTCTTTTGTATCTTTCTTTTTTCAGGACAGAATAATACGGACACACGAGCCAACAAGGAAATGCAAAGCTGCTGATGGGCTTTTTTTCTCTTTCTCATGTTCCTGACAGATCCTATTCCTTCTTCTTTTCTTCCTGATAAAAAACCAATGTGTAGTAAGACTGTTTATATTTATATTCAATTTTTTTTCTCTCGCTGAAATATGAAAGACCGGATTATTTTTAAGAACTCATGACTCTATAATATGCATATATTACATGGGAGACAGTTCGATGTATTGTTATAGATTTGTGGAGTGTGCAAGAGTACAAAAATTCATTCAAAAATTGTCATTTTTTCTCCTCTTCCGGTATTGAAAATGTCGCCTTATGTAAATGAAATCCATAGATAAAAAAGCGATGGGTGGAAATGACTTCATTAAATCACAATAATATTTGCTCAGCTTTTGCTTTTTTAGCATGCGCATAAACGAAGAGATAATGATTAGCTTAAAATTTTCAATTTATGCTTCATGACGTGACAAGTCGATTTATTAGTTGTCACTTATATTTCACTTTATTCACATTATGGGAATAATGCGCTGTGTCTTCAATTTTTAGCACATCCGTTTTTTTGTATTTAATATTAAAGCAGTTTCGATAATTCAATAGAAAAAGAATAATCTTGAATATAAATGTTTTAAATATGAGACTGAACAAGAAGACGATTTCAAGTATCACGTTAACAAAATACTTACACCGACTATACGCATATAGTTTCCTGTTTATACAGATCACGAGATCAGTGTTGTATGAGACATTTTCAGGATGCTTCCGTAGTATCGGCCGCTGGTCCTGGTGTGGCAGTGCTGTTGGTAGCATCATCAGTTGTAGAGATATCCATATCAAGGCCTTCATTTCTCGTTGTGTCTCCTTCCCCGTCACCTTCGGTTTCTTTGGCTGATGCTAGTTTCAATAAGAGGGCCTTTGCTTCATCCTTAACCTTTAAATTAAGGTTATTAAAAATGTATGTAATTAAAGATTCTCAACACCATGCAATCAGATTGCTATCATGATATTATATCTAAAATCATTAGTTCACCTCTGGATATTCCAAACATTTAAAAGCATGCTTGTAAGCTGCATCGACATCTTTCTTATTGAAATTGTAATTGGCTAGAAACAAATGAGCTTTCCCTTCCTCATCTCTGTCTGCTACACTATTTGCTTGCATTTCCTGTAGATACTCGAGATAAGCCGTAGCTGCCTTATCTGGGTCAGTTAACTTTTGCATTCTGCAGGTTAAAAAAATGAAATAATTATAGTCTTAGTATTCTTGATCGTAATGTGAATATTTGCATTTAACAAAATAATTTGTTGAATTACTTGGCCAATTTCAAAACCGCCAGGCCTTCTATGTCACCAAGCTGTTTTGCTCTCTCATAGCATTTGGCTGCGCACCGAGGTCGATCTAGTTTCTCATAGGCTTCTCCAAGAGCTGTGAGTAGTCTGCTGTCATTTGGTCTCAAGTTGTGAGCTTGTTTGTAATAATACAAGCTATAAGCTGGCATCTTCAGAATATCATAAGTCTGACCCAAACCATTCCATGCTCTATAGTCGTGTCGATTAACCTCTGTAATTAACAGATATAAATTTTTGATTTTCAAAGATTGCTGGTTACAATTTGCCAAGTAAAACTATTATGGAATACAAGCCTTACCAACTGCCTCTCTGTAACACTGAATTGCTGCGTTAGAATTTTTTAGTTCCATAAACTCATGTCCCATTAACGTCCACGCCGACAAATAATACGGATTTATTCTTAGAGCTCGTTCAAAATACTCAATCGCTTTATGATGTTCCCTTTTAATGCTGTGTAGATTTCCTATTAGAAAAAATAAGAACAAAACCTTGAACTTTGTTTTTTCATTTTGTTTAGTTTCATAGTGGAATGTACGGCTTACCTATGATGCAAGATGTTTCGACTCGATATTTGTCTATTTCTACAGCTTTGTTAGCCAAAACTTGCAAATAATACTTTTCTCCTTTCACGTACAACATATTAGAATACAAGTCCATGTCATCAAGTCTATACGGATCTTCCTCAGATAAAGTATCGAATGTCTCAATCGCCTCATCAACTCCTATAAAACGATAAAAGTAAAGTTCCCAACTACTTTAACCACTAGTATAAAACTACGTAATGTAACGGTAATTGTAAGGACATACTTTGTACATTATGATATGCAATAGCTATCTGGCTTTTAATGTATGTGCTCTTGTGAAACCCAGCCTTTTGAAGAGCGAAATAAGTTCGCAAAGCCTTTTCATTCATGTGCAGTTCCAGAAAAATATGGCCGCAAAAGAAGTGGTACATCCAAGACTTTGAAGCAGAATCCATATCTTCTATAATTGTAAGCTGTAATTAGTAAAAAGTATTAGCATAATCACATTCACACCGGTCAACCTAAATCCAAGTCACTTCATATCACGAATATATTTTTAACATACCCGCTTTCGATCCACAATTAAAAACGACAACTCAACCCACGCACCCCAAATGTTAGGATTTTTTCTTAAAGCACCAACAAGATAATCAGTGGCCATATCAATATCACCCAATCTACGGGATATCATTCCTAAAAGGTAAAGGTCATAAGGCTCATAGTTGCGTGGATCTACGCCTTCCGAATATGACGCAAGTATTTCATGGCTCAGTTCACTCAAATGCTCCATTTGTTTGGGATCAGAAACAACTATATCAAAATGCAAAACACAATGGTCATCAACAAAATTAACGGTTAAAGATTCTACATAATGACCATTAGCCTATACCAGTTAATTCGCTCATACTCTCCAAACGCTTCTTTTCACAATCCAAGAAAAGTGCATAGAATCTCAGAAACCTCAACACTTCACAATGTTTGCTAAATGGTTCTGCAAAAAATGCACATCTGCAAAAACACATTAACATTATGTTAATCATCAGTATCACTTGTGTCTGATGAATACTAATTAAGCATTAAAAGTAGGGAGTGTTTTAAATGTTACCTTAAGTATTCATTATTATCAAAGAAAGATTTGCAGAGCAAATACGTATCGTAATATTCCTTCTCCTTGAATGGAAGTGCTGAGAGATCCGACATTGCTTTAGAGTCCAGTTTAATATGGTTCAGGGAAAAATTAAGTTCGGCAAGCCTAAAATTAAAAAATGGAGACCAAAAAATTAGTGTGAAGCCAACGTCTAAAGACCGGTTGGTGGTGGAATGGATCAGTAAAAATATTAACCATCTTACCACTTGGCAGACTTTGTTAACCCTCTTTGAGTACAGTTATGATACTCCGTTACAATCTGTCTCTTCACAGATTTTAATCGAATGTCAAATTTAAAGGTGCCATGATCAATGACGAATAATACTCGACTCAAAACGCTGTCATCCAAATTTACAACCCACAAATGTAATGAGCATCAACAACAACTTTGACCTTAGTTAACAACTGTTCAAAAAGCACTTGATATTCAGATCGATTGAGGAAGGATGATAATCACTAAACGCTTTTAATTTGAAGTTTGACAAGAACAATATATTTGAGAAAGAGCAGAATTTGTTTTCATTGTAGTGCTTGGTGAATTTTTCTCCCACCGCAGGGCAGTATGAACTTCTCGTCTGACTTGAGACCGGAATATGATGTTTCAGATGTTGCAACAAAGTCCAAGCCAAACACAATCAAAAGTCCAAAGACGCGTCATAAAATAGTAATAAAAAGTTTATTTTTATTTTTTCACTTTTATATCAATTTTATCTACAATTTTTAGTGATGAATCTACATAATGCACATGCATTTCGAGGTAGTATCAGACAGAGTAGTATGAATAAATTAATGAATTGGTTATGTTTTAATTGAGGAAATGCCAACTTTGAATTGTTAAGTTCTTAGTTGACTGGAATCTAACATTATCCCGTTTAACATAATATTTCTGATCACTGCAGAAGAAGCAAGCTAACAGTTTGTTGTATCACAAAATCTTCAAACATCAACGGTGTCATTTCATCAATAAAGCTCGTCTCGCCAAAGTGAACCTTGACAATTTGACATGACTTGAGAAATTTTCGAAACCAACGATCATTTTGTAGCTCGGATTTGCTTTTCAGGTCAGTGTGTAGTCTTTTTGAAGCTTTTAATACATCTGCCAAACCCCCATACACAAACAATATGATAAATGCACAGTCAAAGCTGCATAAAATATAAAAAGCAATCATGGGTAGCGGAAGCTTGGAGCCGAGCTTGAGACAAGAGTAGAGACTGATTGTGTGGACGGTCATCATTGCTATCATCATTACCACAATGAAGTAGCAGGAGTAGATGAGGCGGTAGTTGATGGACATTACTTGGAGTTCTCGAAACATTTTGGTTTTAGATTGTGTGTTGCTGCTAACTCGCTTTATACCCATCATTTCCCTAAAAGGTTAAGCATGTTTTTTAAAAATTGAATCGTCAAATTTCCATAACCTACTTGTCTTTTGCATCAGAGATATTCATTTACATACTTTCTATACAGAAGAATGTATGAGCGAAGGCAGTGTCCTTTGAGCATGAGACCAAGTGACAAATGTGCTGGGAAACCACTCATGAGGAAACTCCAGTTAAAGTAGGAAACGCTCAAAATTACGAGTTTTGCCGTGATTTCTTCCCTTGACCAAGTGGATGGAAGGGACTTGCCGAATTCCCCTTTGCAATTATCCTTGGCCAGAAAATATCCGAGATGCATGGGCATACAAGGTAATCTTATGAGTTCTAAATGATAGAGCAACGGCAATACAACTCCTGTCATAGCCATTAGACGAATGAGTGTTTTGGTAATGATACCGTGGTGGTCATTAGGATGCCATCGCTTTGCTGGAAAATCCGTGAACAAACATGACACGTGTGTAACTTCAGTAAGATATGATAATTATGTGTACTTCATGCATTGGAAAATTTTGTTTTCAAACTTACCATTTCTTTGTTGTTCAAATCTCATCATTCCATTAAGATATGCGACTATGGTTGTCATTTTGGAGAGAAATACGTGGTGACAGTAGCAATTCATTAAAATTGCGCTGGAGAAGAGAATCGTGTGCATTTTCACAAATATGTTGGTCTGCTTCCATGTCACAGCGACTTGAAAAAGGACGGATGCAGTGTAAAACCAAGCGATTCGTACTCGGACCTTGTGAATGCGTATTTGAGTTGGACTTTTCAATTCGAATTGACCCGTTTCTTTGTTCCATATAAAGGGGATGCTGGCAAAGATGGCAGTCACTCGGAAATGCTCTATCATTGTCCGCAAAAGTCCCTGTGCGTACAACATGATTATTTAGAAATATATGTGATAACAAGTAGTTTAGTAGTAAGTTCCGCCGTCTATAGTACAAATCCTTGTATCTGATCTGACTGACACGTGATAAATGCTTCTACTCGATCGGAGTGTGATGGAAAATGAAACTAGTGTGCCCTGTTTCCGGGCCTTTTATTTTCGTTTCAATTCACCAAAACTTCTCATAAGCAACTTAATAATTCAAAATTACTGGCTACTGAGGTTAAAGTTTAATAAGATTAAGTTATGCAGGCAAAGTATCAAGCATTAACATGGCAAAATCACATTACTTGATGCATATTCCATGTGTTATTCCGAAAAGGACTTTTTACGACGTAAATATTTTGTGATCGAACTTATAACCGGTGTAATGTCAGTAACATTAACGGAACAGGCAGGTCAGTCATGTACATGGTAGCCTGGACTTATTGCTTTCAAGCTTTGAAATGTATATTAAAATGTATTGTATAAATACAATCACAAAATCCAAATACATCGTTTCAATTTCAATTAATTTCATAACCTCAATTCATATTTAATTGAATTTATCTTGATACTCTTCAGTAAATTAGTTGAAACTTTTCCTTCGAATTATTCAAATAACTTGTTCTACACACAAAAAAACTTGTCAACAATAATAATTTAGTAGGAGTCAGTCACAGCAATTTTAGCGATGAACTGTGGCGCCCACGTGCAGTCCATTTCAACAAAGTAACCTGCATCACCATTACTATGATAAACTTGCTGTGGGTCTGTTTTATTTGAACCCTTAAGACTTCAAAATAAATTTTTTTAATCTGTTCTGCGATCATTTCATTCTTATCAGTTTCGTAGCATGCTTCTTTCATACTGGTTAATTCGTCAAAATGTGTGGTTCGAGACTAGACAGGCGACCCAAATAATTAAGTATTATCTTTGAATCGTTTCATCGGATGGGAATCTGGGACGCATTTCTCCTTCGAAAATAGCTTTAGCCAGAAAGGCACGTGGTGAGAGACAAGCTAGATTATTATTACTTAACTCACTAGCTGGGTGCTCACAGTGCTGACAGCAGAAACATTTTTTCCTGCTAAAACTTTTATTCATTGCATCATTAATTGATTAACGGAGATAACAAGATTCTCAAGGATAAAGAAAAGTAATACATTAAATTTGGGCACGCTCAATATGTTGTGGCAAGCCCAGAGAAAACCCGAGAGAAAGTACGTCATTAGACGAGCAGCTATAAATGTTTAACTAAACAGCACCATTGGAATGTCGATATAATTCATGCAAATGCAAACATAAAAAGCGTCGCTGGTCTACTGATGTCGATAAGAATATTTTATTCTATAGAATTAAATTTTAAATATTTGTCAGTGAAAATTTTATTCATTTCCTGATCATAAATGTGTGGCTTGAATAGAAATACCTATCACATTCAACATTTCACAAAATTACGGGATCATCATCATTATGTATCACCAATCATTAAGAATGTATAACATTAATATGTTACTTTAAAGCTTGCTGAAACCTGATTCAATTATGCAATGCAACCACTTAATATAAATAGTTTTTGGGCAAGCTAAAGTATCCGAATTCTTAATATTGTAATACTTGTAATAGCGATTTCTTTACCCACCTTAATAAAACTTTTACAGTCAGTATTTACAGTTGGTGATTTGCTTGTAATTTGAACTGTAAGTATTGAATATTATTATTATTCTAATTTTGGAATGTTGAATGTATAGTTCAATGTGATTTCTGTTGGTAAACAAATTTTCTAATCCAAACGGACATGCATTTTTTTAAACAACTGCGTTGTACTGGTTATATGGTCCAGTTAATTACATGCATGACTGCACGTGTCCCGTTGCAAGCAAAAGCGTTATCTATGGAAGATTGGTCACGATATCGTAATGAAAAAATTAACGAAGCTGCAACTGGCTGGAAACTGTCATTAAGAACTTACTGCTAATGCTTATAAAAACTAGAGGTATTGTCTTTTTACAAGCTGTCCACATTTTGTGGTTCTTAGTACCTCGCGTCTATTATGGCAGTGAGCAGACGTGTAGGGATAATCTTAGGGTTGTGGTTTACTAGTTGGTAAGTTTCTATTGTCACTGTCTTTGTGTTTCTGGAAAATTGCTGAAGGTTTGGTACATTAAAATGCGCATGTAACTGCTAAATTATTGGATATTGAAGAGATGAAATACATTAGGGGGATATTTTATTATTATTATTTCAAGCATCGCCTTACGCCATTCCGTTGTACTAGCAGACCCCAACAATGTAGAAGTGTTTCCTATTTCAGCAGGAGGTAAAATACACATGAATGCATATAATTATGCTGACTTTTGACTGTCAAATTGAATGTTTGATATTTTTGGAATCGCTTAGGGTTATATAGACGAGATGCAAGAGGAAACCGCCGTAGTGTATGGGTGCAATGCAGGGAATGAAGTAGGTCCCTGTGTTGATACACCAGCCCTCTGTACGACTCAAGGGGGCAAATTTGTTGGATACTGCTTCTTCGATGGAAAATATGAAGGAGTTTGTTGCACGGGCCTGAGTAAGTTAGCAACCTTTCTTTACACTAGTTTCCGATAAACTTTTGATGCAATTCTAGTTGCCAGTTGCGTTGTAGCTGGAAGTTACCCGACTCAGATCAGAATTATGCCATATCTTAACCTGATTGATTTAGATCCTGCTAATGCAACACTGACAACTAAACCACCCGGTCCTCATGATGACTCGACTGCCTTACCAACCATTCACCCGCCCCTACAATGACCACTCAAGCCCCACCATCGGTACCCACAGCTCCCACAATGACTACTCAAACCATGCCTCCTGCTCCCACGATGACAACACAGACTATGCCTTCACACCCACTACGCAGACAATGCTACGGCCCCTACAATGACTACTCAAACCATGCCTCCTGCTCCCACAATGACAACGCAGACTATGCCTCCAGCCCCTACAATGACTACACAGACACTACCACCAGCCCCTACTGAAACTATGCCAACCGCACCCTCAATGACAACACAAACGCTACCACCAGCCCCTACTGAAACTGTGCCAACAGCACCAGCTATACCAACAGCTCCTACTGCTCCACCTCCTCCATCATCCCCTGGTTTGCACGACGATACAACACCCAATCCATTTCCAACCATGCCTACTACTCAAACGATGCCACCTGCACCTACTATGACCACCCAAACAATGCCGGAAGCACCTACTACCCCAACCATGCCGCCACCTCCTACAACACAGACAATGCCTCCAGCTCCTACAATGACAACACAGACCATGCCACCACCTCCTACTACGCAGACAATGCCTCCAGCTCCTACAATGACAACTCAGACAATGCCTCCAGCCCCTACGATAACAACTGACACTATGCCACCTGCCCCAACGATGACCACTCAGACCATGCCACCACCTCCTACAACGCAAACGATGCCTCCAGCTCCCACAATGACAACACAGACCATGCCACCTGCCCCCACGATTACTACTGAAACTATGCCACCAGCCCCAACAATGACCACTCAGACAATGCCCCCTGCTCCCACGATGACAACACAGACCATGCCGCCACCTCCTACAACGCAGACGATGCCTCCAGCCCCTACGATGACTACCCAGACCATGCCACCTGCTCCTACAATGACCACACAGACGTTGCCACCTGCACCCACGATGCCTACCGCAACTACTCCCGCTCCTCCTTCAACAAATATTGTTTTCAACAGTTCCAACCCTTGGCCCACGTTTCCCTCAATGACCACCCAATCTCCAATGTTTAACTTTTCAATGACAACTCAACCTTGGAACTTTACGACCCAAGCATTTAACTTCACGACACAGCATATGAACTTTACAACACAACAATTCAACTTTACGACTCAATCCTGGAACTTTACGACTCAATCCTTCAACTTTACAACTCAATCCTTCAATTTTACAACGGAAAGTATGCCTAATATGACAATGACAACTTTACAAATGCCATCGTTCCCAACAACCAGTACAACGACGGAAGCAACTACAACTGCGGCTACGGAAGCATCTACAGCAGCAACAACGGGAACGTCAGAAGCACCACCGCCAGCTTTTGATGTTCCTGGTGGCTGTGGACCGGTTGTTACAGATATTGAATCATTGTTCCAAAATCCGTCATACCCAAGTTTGGACACGGAACCGAATGTCTATGAATATACCGTTATGCCACAGGACGGTTACTGTGCCCTGAGGTATGTATTTTTGGGGCATTCTGAAACAAAGTTTAATCCAAGTCTGTGCCTATTTAAGTTGTTGCACAATTTTTGTTTTATAGAATTGAATTTTTGGAAGCCCTGCTAGCAGGAAAAGGATACGAGGGTTGTTCAACAGATTCTGTGGTAATAGTTAATAGCGGAGACACTCCAACGACGCCCGTGTGCGGATTGCTTCAAGGCTATGAGTGTAAGATTGCATGAAAAAAGCGAAAACCATAAAATATGTTTATAAGATCATATTTTTTCTTTTATTCAGTTACTACTAGAACGCTTCCTGAACAGCCTGTAAAGATTGTGGTGACGACTCAAAGCTCGGCTTATCTTTGGAGCATTAATGTCACGCAGATACAATGCAATGATATCAAGCCATACGCAGGTATAACTTTCTTGCATTCCTACGTATTCACCTTTGTTAATTTTGACTTAAATGTTTCATAGCAGATTTGTAAATATCTAGATTATGAGTCCCCTGATTGTGGAATCAAAAATGCAAAACCAGTCCTTCCCGGGCTTACCATCTTACCTGAAGAACCTAAGGTAGTGCCTGCCTCCAAGTTATTGAAGTCAAAGAGAAAAGGTTTGAGGGACATTATGCCAGTTCCTCAAGGTCCGAATAAGCTTCTTCAAAGTGCTGCCCTCAACAGAGAAACCTCTATAAAAATTGTAAGAGGGAACGAAACTGGAATTAATGAGTACCCTTGGCAAGCGCTACTCATGATTAATGGAAGACCCGTTTGTGGAGCATCTGTACTATCAGAAGATTTTATTGTCACCGCGGGCCACTGCGTATCATTGTGAGTTAATATATAAGTATGATTCGACTATTTTGGAAGGTAGACAATACTAAATCATATTTTATTCGTTAACAGAAATCTCAGATATCCTCTAGTCTCTGTGATGACAGTTGATTTGGGTGATCATGACCTTCGTACCACAAAAGAAACTAAGAGCACAGTTCTTCGAATCTCCAAAATCATTCCTAATATTCAAAATGAAGGGTTAAGGAATGACATCGCTCTCATCAAGCTTGCGCAAAAAATTCCATTTGGTAAAAATGTACGACCGGTTTGCTTACCACCACCTAGGAGCCCACGTAAGTCTATTACATGACAGTATTGGAAACTTAGTTTAGAACATTATAAGAACTTAACTAACAAGATTTACTTTTATCTTCAGCATCCACATATGCTGGAGAAACCGGAATAACCACGGGTTGGGGAAGAACTGAGGACTCTGTGATATCTCCGGTCCTTCGCGAAGCAAGCGTTCCAATACTGACGAATGAGAAATGTCGTCAACAATGGGCTTCTGTAGGGGAAGGAGGCGGAAGCTTGATTGAAAGCACCAACATTTGCGTTGGAGGCGGTGATGTAGGACCCTGCAACGGCGACAGTAAGTTGAACAGTTATTTTATGATTGTCAATAATTGTCATGCAATATTTTCCACTAATTGCAATCTTTTTGCAAACTTAGGCGGTGGACCTCTAGTCGTTCAAGAAGAAGACAAATGGAGTCTTGTGGGCTTAACCAGTTTTGGATCACTTAGAGGTTGCGGACTTCCAGGGGTTCCTTCAGTTTACACTCGCATCACATCGTATGTAGACTGGATAGCACTGAATTTGGCAGCTGCTTGATGATCGCAATTTAGTTTAAGCGTTAATAAATAAGGTTATTAATTGTTCCTGATAGTAATTACTCGGGTAGTTTTATGATGATATGGCATACGGTAACGGGTTTTAAATTCAGTTAAGATATTTTTACATGGGTTTGTAAGACAGGTTTTTGTTTTAAGATGGTTATGGGTATCTTTTAAAAGGGTCTATAAGACAGGTTTTTGTTTTAAGATGGTTATGGGTATTATATACATGGGTTATAGGGTATGGGTCCTTAGTTAAGGTAAACTGGTGACGGGAATCTACTGTAGTACAGGGTTTGGGTATGGAGATTACTTTCAAAAGTAATTTTCTATAATTTTAGTTAAGCACACTGGTGATGGGTTTAAAAATTACTAATGGAATTGACTTAATAAATGCAGCAACGAAACTTTAAAATAAAGTAGTGTATATTACTCTTTTCATATAGCATGATTGAATTTTACTACCAAAAGTAAATACATATTAAGAATATATTCCAATCGTTCACATTATAATTCCATAATACCTTTCTTTCGGTTTTACATTTTGACTTCGTGAAAAAGATGATGCACTACTTTTCCATGCGTCAAGAGATAGAAGCAACAGTCCAAAAAGGAGAAGAACAACTACAACAACCACGCATATGCGCCACATATATTCTCTGACAAAATCTGAAACATTTCTACGATTAGATTGAGTCCGGTTTGCTGTGGTGGTTGAAATAACCGTTCTAGCTGACTGAAGTGTTTCCACCGATGAATCTTGACTGCTGCTAATTGATCCCACTCTTCGTGTCAGGGTGGAGGTGCTTATCGTAGACAAGCTGTTTTGAACACTGGCAGCAGTAAAAGAATGAGAGTAATTAGGATGTCCAGGGTGAGATAGCCCTCTAATAGATTCTTGAGATCTAATTGGGGGACCGCGATTCCCGTGAAGAGTACTTCTACTCGTGTCCATGTCACTAACACCACTATTTATAGGGATTTCTTGTCTGGATGCCGTTAAATGCGTATTTGACATTGCATACTCGGCTAAATCAGAAATTGGGCTTTGCCACTCTTCCCTGAAACCACTGTGTCGAGAGGTGCTCATTCGATGTGGGTCAGGTACATTGTTCTCAGAATCTCTTGCTAAATAGTCTTCGGGTCCTTCATTTGTCAAAGAAGTAGAAGGAAAACTGTTGCAACAAGGATCTTCCTCTGCTCCTGGAAACTCTTCCTCTGCAAACTTCACGCTACCTTTGGAAGAGCTGTTTGTGTTTCTAGAACTGCCTCGACTGCTACTCCTTAAATTGAGATTACTCTGGCGTTCCTTATTGCTAGAATTGGATTTATTCTGTGTTGGCGTTGTAGAACTAGCTCCGTTGCGATTTATCCATGGCACCACCTCGGGAATATCAAGATATTCGTCTGACTCAGATATGGGAAGATTGGCTCTTTGGCTTGATCTTCGTAAGGTTGTTGCTGTTGAACCTCTAATTGATTTTCTTGACTCTATTCGGTCTGGATGTATTTCTGGTTCATCTTTGTAACTGCCAGCTTCATTTGGATGTGAAGGTATCACCTCGCTTGGCTGCTTTAAACCTGCACTATTATGCTGGCGTACGCTACTAGGTTTTAACTTCGGTTGATTTACCTGTTTCGATTTTTCTAGCATTCTCCTAAAGTGCATCTCTCGATCAGCCATTCTTGATCTAACAAAAAAGATGCTGCAGCTAAATATCACTATACCTAAATGTGACACAAGTATTGAACATCTTAGATGGTATTCATTACACGTACTGAACTTCATTTTTGTGTCTTTCCAATATTTCCAATACTCTGTTCCCTTGTGCCACCACACGAGCACCTCTGCTGCCAATGGACCCCGTGCTCGGCGTATTTGCCGGAAGCGGACCATCGTCTTCGTTGTATACTTCATTTTCATTATGGATAAACAACGGCATATTTATTTTTATCTTATACTTGCTACTATATCACAGAAGCTTTCGCAATTAGCAAGCCTTCATTAGGGTCTGGGTCGCGGATGACTGGAATTTAAATTGATAAGGTGATTGCATTGATTATTTTATTTTTTGCTGGTGTCCACCCATTCTTGTCACAAGTAATCATATTCATGACTTACACATCCTATTTTGATGTGTCCACGACGACTTTAACGTTTAAAGTTATGAAATTTGGCCAGTCTAAAGACCGAACATGATGAACTACTTTCTCTCAAAGTGTTCCCCATATTTCTATGTCAAACTCTTTACTTTCTCCTTGGACAAAGTTTATAAATACAAACTCAGCAACTGGACCATGAATTCGCATTGTCCGAATACAAAACTAAATATAATAAATACAAAAGAAAGATTGATAATAAATGTTGGCAAACACAAACCGTTTAAGAAAATTGTATTCGTATCTGATTAAAATCTTAAAACATACATTCATTTTGCATACAAATAACTAGGAAGCTTCCATGACCAAAATGCACTTGGCACGAACTAGTCTACATTTTTCTTAAGCTCATTGAATTATCAAAATTGAAAATGAAAACTGCTAAAAGGAACAAAGATTTTTTTGAGTTTCCAAACAAAGTTTTATCTCAACCCCAATTAATTCACCCCTTTCCCAATGACATTCACCATCTGATTGCTACCTTTATGGACCTCTCGTACTTCTTATTTGTCGTTCCATATCGGGTAATTTACAACAGTACCTTGGGGCAATATGAAACACGGACAAATTTACTTCATAAGGTACAAGCCACGAGTACTTGTTTGACAACTAGTTATAACTGCTTTACTACTTGTAAGTTTTCGAATTTTCTTTGTCATATTTATGCAGATTGCATTTAGCATTGTGTGGAGTCTAATCCTTCTCCAGTATGCTGGTCACAACCTGGTTACTGCAATAGGAACGGGTCGGAGTAATTCGTTGGGAGTTCTGCGTCTGTTGGGTGGTGCTGGTCACTTGATCAACATTCTAAGCTTCATTTTTACTGCAATTTATTTCCGTACCAAGATTGTAGATTTGCTGAATTTTCTTGTTATTGGAGGTGCATCACATTCATCAGCATTCACATCTCGGAAAGTCTTATCCGGTAGCAGTATTGTTAAAGGGCTGCGAAGAGAAACCCCAGCTCATATTTATGATAATGATGATGAGGATTCACAATATCAGCCGCAATTTTCTATAAGGAGGGCTATTACTTTCAAAAAAATGTCTGTAGTTTGGTGGTGTATATGTATAGTGATGGGAATTCGTAGCACAACTCTTCTTGATAGAGTATTTGGTAACCAGGAATTAAAGAGTTCGCATAGGGCCAACGCTAGACCAACCACTTACAGCGTCGTTGCAAAATTTGCTCCGAATGGGTTTGAAAATTTTATGGTGTCAGGCTGGTCTCCCGTTCGCTTTGGATTGGAAGCTCTGTTTATCGGTTTTGACGTGGCGAGTGAATACCATATTTTCTGTGCGGTCTTTTTTGGAGGGCTGGAAGTTGTCGTTGTGCTGTCGTTAAAATTCATTTGCTCCCATTTCACAAACTCCCTTGTTAACTCGAAAGAATTTTGGAAGCCATCTTCAAACAATGTAGGTGTTATAATATGAAAATATGTAGCTATGTAGGAGGCCATTATATAAACCATATTTCAATTTAAGGTACTTTCCAGCTTCTTGGTTGTGCGCCAAGCTTGCAGAAGAATCAATAAGATTTTTGGCTGGCACTTGTTCTTCTCAACCATGGGGGAGTTCCCGAACTTGACGTTTTTTGTTGTTAACGCATTCAAATTTCCAGATGCTTCTTTTCAGTGGTCGTACCGATTCGGAATTTTCTTGGAGTTTTTTATTTTGTTAACAGCTTCCTCAATTGTCATTGAGGTAATTGTTTTTTTTAAACCTTTAATGCATTTCGTTAGTTTCCAACAACTAAATTGGAAACTGTTAATTATTTTCAGCTATCAAAGCTAAAGGACTGGCTTCACTTTGAAGAACAACCTCAAAGATCTGTATCTGGAAAAGGAGCATTCCAAAAGAGAATAGTTTTATTTGAGCTAAGCCTAAAACGTTGTGCAATCTTTGCCCATGACTTTTTCCAACTGTCTTTACCTGCTTGTGTATCCGTACGTACAAAAATGATTATACAAGAACAATTGACAATACTATATGTATTAATTAAAATTTATTTCATTTCATACAAACTAATACAGTAATGTGTTCCACAGATATTGCTAGGAATACTATCAAATGCATTAATACTCATCCAAATGGACTTGGCAGCTCCAAGTGGGGATCAAAAGTCGCAATAGAGAGTGACGCCTTCACCATTAATGAAAATGAAAAACTTGTCCAGTAGTTGTAAAACCCTTGTCTTGTAACGTAGTGGGTTATGGATTACATTTTTGTTAGTATCGATTTTTTTATAGATTAATAACCCAAATAACTTTAAAACGACAATTGGAGTGGTCGTGAGTCGTGATCAATCTCTAATGCAGGTAATTTTATATAGAAAGTATGTAGACGAAGCAAAGTACTTCTATAGCACAGCACAAGGTAGCAGTTTTCAATTTTTAACATTGACTACGACCTCTGCGATACATCATATTAGTGAAGTAATTCAGTCTACTTTAGCCAGTTTTATTTAAACACATTAAGTGGGTGAACTAATGAAATTAAAAAGTTGCATCACCCTGCATTAGCAAAATTGAAGCCAAGCCTAACGGACGTCAAATATGTGAAGTGCCTATTTGGAAGTTTGCTGAAACATGCCAGCTGGAGGGATTCATTCATTCAGTTAGCTTTATGTGGGACACTGTTACAATGTCTACCAACAAGAAGTTGATCTTTAAACAGATAATTTTTGTGGCTTCCAACGAAGCTCAAAGATTTTATACAATACCGTTTCCAATCGGAATTGAACTGATCCTAGTCACTTATATCAAAATGGCTTACTACACCTTTTTGATTCCTTATAAACTGGAACTGAGTAATCTTACAAAATCGTATACGATTCAAAGCGGAATGTTCCGAAAGGTAAAATACATGCATGTGCTACTTATTGACAGTAAAAATAATGAGTATTATAACAGGAATTTATTTTGTTCACAGGTTATAAGTAGAACTCTAGTAAGCTTAGCGTTTTTGCAATTTCTTGTCAAAGTAGTTCCTTCCTATGGATCGTTTCGCCCTACAAAATCGTTAGGAGTTCTCTTTCTTTTTGGATGGATGGGAAGAGCAAGTGCTATACTCACATTTATCATAGTTCTTAATCGACATAAAAATAATATTATGCAACTGGTCAACTCGCTAAAAAGGAATTCTGCAGGACAAACTGAACATTTTTTCCCTAGCCTTGATCAAAATATTAAGAATAAACATCGTCGGAAGTATCAGTTTGTAACCAAATTATCATGCTGTATTGTTACCGTGCTCCCTTTGGTGACATTTAACTCAAAAGCATTCAGTCAGCATTCACCCATCGTAAAAATGCTATCTGATAGCTTTCCTAGGTCTGAAGCAACAGTAAAAACTTCATCACTGTTTCGTGTTGCGTTCAAAAGTTTGCAAATTTTTGAATACATATCCGGAATGTATAACGAGATTCTTTACTACTATTTTCTCTTGCTGGGCACACTGACGGCCGTGATAATGCTTCTAATATGCAACAAATTTGTGGATTCCCTTGTCACACCTGGCTCGAGTAAAATTATCACTGACGAAACAAAGGTAAAAAATACAATTGCTAATTCATGCTTTTCTAAACTATACATTAAAATTACAACTGGTGTAATTTTTTATAACAGATATTTTCAGCTTTCATGAAGATCAGAAAAACATTTAAATCTGTGAACATGATATTTGGCCCATGTATTTTGTTCATTTTTATTGGAGAATTCCCGAACAACATGCTTTTTCTTTTGTTCTGCTTCATCTTTACCTACACCAAAACGACATTAGTGACTTATGCTTTAACTGGGGTATTTCAAATCACAATACTCTTGCTGTCTACTCGAATCCTAACTCAGGTGTGTGTACAAATTAAAAACAGTGCATTTTCAAACTTCTTTAAACTCACGTATATTCTTTCCAATGCATGGCATTTTTACAGCTTCAAAAAGCTCGCAATTGGTTCATAACGAATGGAGACTGGTCATCAAGCAGTAAACTTGGTTTAAAGAGGGCTGGTTTGGTATACGAACTCAATTCCGATGTGATTGCAATTAGTGGATACGGATTTTTCAAGATCAGTTACTCCTTCCTGTTTTCGGTACGCTTCACTTGACGGATCAATAATCTATTTCAAAATTGGATTAGCTTGTTTTAGTGACTTTTTTTGTTTTGATTTTAGATACTCGGTGCACTGCTTTCGTATGCCCTAATCGTACTTCAACTTACCCCAGAATACTAATTTAAAGAATGGAACGGAAGCCATTTAAGGTTACATGAAAAAATCATGGAATCGACTGTGTTAGAACTTCCAGCTAATTCACCATCTCTTCCTATAAACCATCACATGAAAGGGTTTTGATATATAGAACCATTTGTATAAACCCATAAGCACCTCATTCAAATATGATTGTATGTGATTTTGACTGAATAAAATATTTCAATCGAATACCAACAAGAAGGCAGAAAAAATTCATGAATAATAACAAATAGCAAAAATAAGTTTAGCTTTTATGTACGTAAACTCTTATTCATTCATATTGTTTTTAAGGCCTTTTATTCACAAGATGCATATTCTCATGCCTAATTAATCAAAGTTGTGTAGTCTTACGCTCTGAGGATTCAAGATGAGCACAATGCATAGAGAGACTGAGTCCTCATTTCATTAATGTAATCATGTACCATAACGTTTTGTATGTCCATTATAATATTAGGCTACTTGTTTGGCTACGATTAAAATTGATGTAAACTACTCTTTTCTAGAGTTTGTTCATATATCCTTAAAGATTATTTTTGCGATGAATAAATAAGTATACCCCCGAAAAGGTAGCAGTAGTAGGAGCCATGATAATTCGAAGTCATCGTATCGTTTCAACAATTCCTGCTTATAGTCTACATGACACGCTTCAACAATATGAAATGAGTTTGCGCTCGTTAGTAAGTACTTTTAGTAAATACATTTATATTATTTTGATTTTACAGGGAGATGCTCATAAGCAGCTTAATGTTCGAACGTTGTCTTGTATTCAGGTTGAAGAAATACCAATTTGTGGTTTTGCCAAACATGATATTTCATCGAAATGAGTCTTACAGAATTCACCTACCGAAAGCTCCCGTTGAGAAGGTCATTGTGCACTGTGTCTTGACAGCTACTTACATATATTAACACAGGCTAGATCATGCGTACAAAATTTTATAGCCATCACTGGACCGGAAGTGCTATGGGTGAAGTGAAAAAGTAATTGATCAACATGGACATAATAACCAGCCTTGGCATTGGACTCGGTCTTCACAGAACGATTGGAAGATTTTTCCCTGTTTACCTTGGTGTCACAAATGTGCTTCCAATACTTCTTACATTGTTCCTTCACATTGATCGTCTTACGGAGTACAAGCAAGATGAAAAAGTGGATGTTAACGTTCAATATGATTTCATCATTGGTACAACAAACGCTCATAAAAATATAGCCAACCAAACAATTCAACTTAGACAACGCTTAACTAACCTAAGATTAACTTGAATTTTCAGTTGGAGGAGGGGCAGCGGGCTGTGTTTTGGCAAATAGATTATCACGTTACTACAAAGTGTTGCTGATTGAGCGAGGAGGCAACCCGAACCCTTTAACTTTTGTGCCTGGTTTGGAATCACTTTTATTGACTCACCCGGAGACGGATTACATGTTTCTGACTGCCCCACAAAATTCATCTTGTCTTTCGTGTTTTCAAAGGGTTTGTCAATTTAAAAGAACTTTGAAGTGCATGCAAGATAATGATAATTGTAATTTACCATTAAAAATCGTTTTGGTTCTCTAGAGAAGTCTATGGAATCAAGGATTTGGATTGGGAGGCAGTGGTGTACTTAATTCAATGGTCTACTTAAGAGGACATGTATATGACTACGACTTGTGGTCGTTTTACACCCGTGATAAACGCTGGAAGTTTAAGAACCTTTTGCGCTACTTTCTTCGTTCAGAAAACTATTGCTATGATTGTGAAAAACGGGCAACATTACAGACACCGACAAATGGTAATGTATGCATGTTTTTATGGTTTATGAAAGATTTCTCAATATAGAATTGATGATGAAGTATTACTGAATCTGCATTTTTAGCCAAGTTCCATGGTGTAGGTGGGGAACTTCCGCTAATGAAACCGCGTGATGTTCCACTGATGCGCGAGTTCTTGGCAGCAATGTCTTGGGCTGATGTTCAGATACGAGATCAAAATGCCCCATTTTATAACTGTATGTAATTCGTATGATGGTTAAAGTCAGAATAGGATTTATTTAATTTAAATTTTTGGGTTTTGCAATGATTTTTATTTTGCAATAGCTGCAGCAAATGTAGCAGTCTATAATCAACGGAATTCCAGGCGCTCGTCAACATACACATCTTTTGTGGAGCCTGTGCTTCATCGAACAAATCTACGTATAATGCGATATGCTCGAGTTATACAGGTATACAATTCAGCGCTATCTTAACAATGCCCTTAAAGACAGTAGGAAGGTAAAATTTATAGTATTTTCCGAATTTAGGTACTATTTCAGCCAGGAAAAAATTTAGCCTATGGAATCAGGTACGAACGGTTCGGAAAAATTGGAATAATCAAGGCTGCAAAGGAGGTTATATTAAGTAGTGGGGCAATAAATAGTCCAAAAATTCTCTTGTTATCTGGGATTGGCCCTGATAATCATCTAAAGAACCATAAGGTTTGTTCATAATTAATGCTGTACATTGAATGTTCTGTTATAGAAAATTTTATGAAAAATGAGTGTAATTTTAGATTCCAGTCCGATTAAAGTTGCCTGTGGGCGAGAACTTGCAAGGTAGGTTGAGCCGACAAAATTGATGCAGATTCACATTATGCATACTTCCTACATTAACTAACAAAGACGATGACTTGAATGTTTAATGGGGTCTTTTCTACCCTCACAGATCACGTGGGTACATTAGTGGGCCCCATTCTGATTGACAAACCACTATCTTACATTTTCGAACGTGATACAAACCTAACGTCAGTATTACAGTTTCTTCAAAATGGAACTGGCCCTTTGACCCTTCCATTTCCTGTTGGAAACGCATTTTGGTCATCCACGCGTGCCATCATGGCAGGTGAAGGAGACTGGCCAGATATTCAGGTTGGCTTTTCTCCACAAGGTGTTAGTGAAGGCTTAGCCGAGAGCCTTTCCCGTAACTTCAACCTGAGAGAAGATGTTTTAGATGAATTTTTAAGTCCTGTAGTGGGACGCGATGCTTTCTTTCTTATTGTTGACTATGGTCGTCCCAAGTCCAGAGGCACTATTAGACTGAAGTCGGTCGACTTTAGAGATGATGTTATAATTGATCCAAAATATTATGAGGACCGTAATGGCGAAGATATTAAAGTGACTGTCGAAGGTATTGTAGTGCGTACAGAAATATTCATGATTTACGTCTATGAAAACTACATAATATATTTCACTTTGGTGTAGCCCTTCAAAAAACTGCATATATTGCTGAGAATGCTCCCGTGTTTAAAGCACTCGGGGCAAGACTCTCCCCAGTGCCATTTCCTTCCTGCAAGGACACCGAGTTCCGCTCTTATGAATATTGGGAATGCGTCGCAAGGAACTTGGTCCTCACCCTACACCATTACACTGGAGTAAAATTAAGGATTTATTACTAAATAAATAAAAATTAATTAAATTAATTATAATTTAATTTTAAGTGATTGTTTAACCGCAGACTTGTAGCATGGGACCTTCCAACTCACCGGAGACAGTGGTGGATTCAGAACTTCGAGTTGTTGGAACCAAAGGTCTCCGTGTGGTTGATGCAAGTATTATGCCGTTTGTAACTACAGCCAACACACACGCACCAACTATCATGATTGCGGAAAGAGCAGCAGATTTCATTCTAGATTTTTGGAGAAATCGAGCATCATGGCATGGACCAAGATACGTTGTGAAGTCAAAGTCACCATAAAAGAAATCCGCATTACTAGTTGTTGTTGTAACCATAATTCGATTAGTAAACGCAACATTTTATGTAAGATTTACATATTTATGATTTGTATTTATAAGTAATAGAGCAGTCTACCACAAAAGTACTAGTAATAATCCAATATTTATCTTTTCATTGTTTTGTTACAAAGCATGATACATGAAATAATTAAAATTGTATAATATTCGAGACTGCTTCACTGCTTACATTAAAAAATTGCTTAAAGTGATTACGACTAAGGTAGGACTTATTTGTACGTTTAAAAAATTGCATATTGATCCAAGTTAAACAAGGCAGTTATGTGAGTAATAATATCGTAAAGGAATGCACATTTCGTACAGGACACAGAATTAGAAATGCAATTGACAAAGGATTTTGTTTTATTTACATTTGCTTACACTAAAATGTTTGTACCGACATAATAATATCTACCACCTTTCACTCTGTAACTATAAAACTCCTGATGTTTGATCTTCGAGGAGGTTGGTTTGGTACTGCATAAAAATCTACTTGATAAGAGGCACAAGGCTTCCAACCAGCAGGGTGAATGAAGACATCTGCAATTACATAAAGTCAAACAAGCAATCAAGTACTGACTTGCCTCTAAAGAAATTCTACAAAAATCCACGTTGTGTTACTATACCTGAAGGTGATAAATACATGCTGTTAATCGGTGCGATAAGTTGAATGTACATTGGAACTTGGGTAAATGGAAAGACTCGAAGATTAACCGTTGGCCGTCACCCTCATAATATTTGTGTTGTTACTACATCCCACCACCACCTTCTGCAGCCTCCATTCCTCCTTGATCAGCGTTTGAGGGGGCTGCTTCCATGGGCTGCCCTTGCGACGCTGTTGGCTGTACTTCGGGAGGCGCTCCCGCATCCATGTTTTTCGAACCACAACAACCCATTGCTGGAATGTGACTTCAAATTTGGATAGTCCCTTCAAAAACAAAATGATAAACCCTTTATCAACCCTCAATCGAGTCACTAATCACCTGTCCTTCCTCAACCCGACATGGAGGAATAACCACCTGATTTCACTAAATGCACTCCATTAATCCTCAACGTCACTTAAAATATTTACACAGAGACCTCCCACCTCCACTCCAAACAATAAATACGCTCTTACCCCCCAAAAAATATGGAAAGTTCCTTTACAAAAACGGCTGTCCTGTGCACTTTTTTCTGGAAATAAGTCTCTTCAACTGTTAGCTAGCAAATCCTTTCGGTCTATATGCGTGAATTTGTTTCATCCGTGGAGAAAATCGACAGCACATGGTTTGGCTTTCGGCTTATGACACTGAATGAGTCCAATCACATCGCATCCAAACTTACACAAATAGTAACTATGACGCAGAAACAGATGAAGGCTCCACGCGGTTTTCCCTTCTCAAAAGATCTGCCACCGGATTTGGCAGATTTTGGCAAGGCGCGAAGGTGATATTTGCGTATTTTTCACCAGGTGAATGACCTTAGGTCACCGCAAAAGCAGAGGACACCAATCAACGTCAATGTTATTTAGGTACTTTCTTCTTGTACCCTTTTCACCTTGCTGAAAGTCGAGGAAAAGCAGTCGAAAAAGAAAGTTTGTGGACAAAACTATGATGGATGACACTTTTGAAAATGTAACTTTAATGATACATGTTGATTTTTGTTGTATGAATTTTAATCCATTACGGTACTAAATGTATTACATTGATATATATATAAACTCCACAAACCGACCCGAGTACGGGTCAATGTTAAAGTATGTTACAAGAACGTTATCGTTCTTTATGTTATATTAGGTATGTATAAAAATTGAACGTTCTTATCATCTCTATGCGTTCCCAGTCTAAGGTCCTGTTGAGGATAAGTGGGCTGGTGGCCGTACTACTTTTGACACCGCAACATCATCCATTGGTTTTACAAAATCCACTGGTGTTTTAACATTAGCCTTAGATCTACTAGAACAGGACTTATGCATAGTTGATAATCCTAATGTTTTTGGTCGTTTTTTGGGAGTTTATTGCTAATCGTCAGGATCAGCGTCGTCAGTAGCAGGGTCGTCAGCATCAAATTCATGTCTGAATGAAAAAAAAGAGATAAAGTTTTAGTTTCTGATGAGTAATTTGCGTAAAGATGATATGGAGTGAAAGCATAAAGTACCTTTTATCAACCAAAGATACAATTGAATCGGCATCATGCACAAAACTGACTCGTCCTCCTTTACTACTTCGACTGGATTGACTTGATCGCTTTGCTGCGCTCAGAAAGTCAGCGCCTTGTTGTTCCTCATCCGGTTGAACAACACTTTTGCGTTTTTCTTCCGTCTCATTCTCCGGCTCTTCTTGCACTGGCATCAATTGTGGAAGCGGCGTTTGTTGGTCAGCCACAGCTTCTTGGAGTGCCTTCCTCAGTTCTCCAAAGGATATTGCTCCACTAGCTGTTTGTGCAACACCAGCATTACCATCTAGAGTTGAAGGAGGTAAATGAGATCTTCGCTCATACTGTTGCAAGCCTCCGGCAATGTTTCGGAGCAACTTGGCTTCATGGGGTGCTGATGTGGGCGCTGCGAAAATGATGGACTTTTGCGTAGACCGGGCTTCTAACAGCAACTTTGACGTTTTGCTTTCTCTAGTTGTACTGAGTCTCCCTATTGATTGCCTGTTACCACTGGGGTGCTGTCGACTGCCTGTGCTTCCAGCACTGCCTTTTCTACTTCTGCCGCTTCCACCGCTGTGGGGGGTTGACCTGCCTGACTGAGCAGGACTTCCACTTCCGGCAGATAATGATGGTGAGTGGGAAAACATTTTCTTTGTTATTCTATCCGCAAGATTTTCCATTCCTTTTGCATGTAAAAATTCAAGCGTGTCAGCAACCAACGTTGGATGAACAGATAGTAGTCTTTCCAGTGTTGAAATTGCAAACTAGTAACAAGATCAAGAGTTAGTTTATTTTAAAATTTATGTAATAGGCACAGGGGAAGAAGTGTAAAGAAAGTCACCTCATATTTCTCCTTTGTGACTCTCAGTCTCAAATCATTTTGGAGTAGCTCTGCATCTAAAGCTTCAATCTGGGACAACTCTCTCACAAGTTTGTTAGCTTGTTGTGTGGCCCTCTTAATTTTTTCCTTTTGTCCACTGATTTCAATCATCACTCCTTGCAGTTCATATTGTTTCTCCAGAAGCTCTTGCTCTAGCTCAGCCTTTGAAGCTACCTTACTGTCCATTTCCACTCTTTTTTCTTCTAACTTGTAAGTGCACTGATTTCGTAGAGTCTTGAGTTTTCTAAGTTTATAGGCAATTTCAAGACCTTGCTGCTTCAGTTCGTCCAGCTTTTGACCTTCAACCGCTGAAGAAACAACAAAATTCAAATTAGTCCAACACAAAGAAACATCACAAGGGTCATGTCATAGCCTAACTAGATGTATGTATTTACTTGTGGCTGTAGCAGGTTTTAAACTGTCCTTAAATGCTTCATTCGTTCCTATCATTAATGCCAGTGTATTCTGAAGACCCTCAACAATCTTTTCCGCCTCTTTTACTCTCTCATCCCATTTATCTCCTTCCCTGATTATAATACAAAAGGATTAATAAAAACCAGTAACTGTATTGAATTGCATTAATAAGCATAATGAGGAGAAACTTACTGCCTGTAAAATTCTCGTTCCTGGGCCAATTTTATTATGTAGTATGCTTCAGAACGACCACTGCCTTCAGATTCCGAACTGTCATTGTTTTTCTCATCGCTTCCTTTCCACATTTGCGACATCATCATTTCATAACGAGTTTTCTTAAACTGGGCTTCAGTCCTCAGCTCAATAGCCTTGGTCCTAAGTTTTTGTAAATCTTCTTTTAGTGTGCGCTTCCTAGTTAGCAAAAGCGTCGAATACGTCTCGATATCCTTTTTGCGTGCTTTCACAACCTGAAAGTTTGTAATGGACCTTGAATGAAGTTTATTCATACAATATAGCTCAGTTGAAGACCTACTATTTAGTACTTGGTCTAAACCCTACCGTGTTTAATGTAACCCGTTCTTGTTCCAAACTAAACATTTTCTGCTCATAATTCTGGATCGAGTGTAGCATTTTTCGTAGCTGTACTTGAAGTAATGAATTTGTAAGGCCAGTGTCTTTAATATCATCATCAGTTGTGGTTCCTTCTTTTCCGATTCTATTAAAATAAACAAAAGTATTCCTCTTGAGATGACATTCTTACACAAAATATGAATGGGTGAAGTGGATGTATCTTCGTTTTTAAAACCTTCTGAGTTCCATATGCAACTTGTGTAGCTTAAGTTCAAACTGAATATTTTGTTCAGTCTCCTTTTTCGTCTCCTTCCTGCAAATTGTTTCCACATTGTCACAGTGAGCAGACTGTGTTTTGATAAGGACTTGTGTTTTCATGATGCCGGCATATTTATCCCTCATTTTTGAGACTTGTCTTTGGAGCACGTCATAGTCTTCGGTGGAATAAAGTGTTTCAGGATTTTCAAGACCGTTGACTTTTGCTATGAGTTCCATTTGTCTAAGATCCAGTCTGTAGGCTACCGTTTGGAATCTACAAAACTGAAATAAAATGTGATTATTAAAAGTACAAAATTGATTGATTGAAGGAATGAAAATCTGTATCAATGAATGATACTACTTTGAGAGTGTGTAACCTTACAATTTCAGTTTTTTCGTCGCATTGTTTCTTCATACGGTCTATTGCTGCGAGTACGTTTCGTACTTGGGAATCTGCTACAAACACTTTATCCAAAATATCTTTCTTTTGCATTTCCCTTTGTGACTTCCAGGTAATCTGTTTATCCATCTCCTTCGTTAAGACTTCCCCTCGTTTTGACTCATTCTCCAGAAATTCATCCAACTGTCTCGTATGTTCGTTGGACGTAAGACTTTCCATCGTGACAACGTCGTATTTTGCCTGCAACTCTGCTACCTGAGCTCTTGCAACGCTGACCTTTTCCTTCCATATTTGATCGTCATCAGGCATATTTTTCCATTCCATTCTTAGCTTCCTCAGTTCCCTATCCATTTGAAGAATGTACTGAGCAATTTCACGCACAATTCCAGCAGTTTCTTCGACACTGGATTCAGTTTCTCTCTTGTTTTTATTGTCTATATTAATCCTTCGCTCTAGTGAAGTTAATTCGTTGAGATAAGTTTTAGTTTGGCATTTCACATTTTGTAAAAATGCCTCCTGCCTCTCCAGCATGGACAACTTTTTCTTCATTTCTACGCTGACCCTATGATACTCCTGCAATAAAGTACAGCAAACCCAAAGAATAAAATACAACCAACAAGTTTGATTGCTTTATATACGATTGTTACATATATCCAAGACGTACTTCGCTCGTTGCAACAATTTCCTCATCCCTGTTTTCCAAAGCCTGCAAAGTTGTTTTCCAGTTCTCAATAAACTGATTTCTTTCTGTGTGAGCCTTTCGAAACCTTTTGGCTAAAGCTTCTAGTTCATTATCCAAGATATCCGTCTCAGAAATGGTCATGTTAAGTTGATGCCTGGAGGTTGCAATCTTCTCGCCCATAAATTGGTATTCATCTTGGCATTTCTAAAGGGATTTTAATCTTGGCAGTTAAAAAAACCATAAATACCATTTCGATTTGAAGTATAGAATGAATATATATATGAGATAAGCACCTTAATTTTTTCATTGTCCGTGTCTCCAAAATCATCAATGAGCTTTATGTACGCATCCTCCTTACTGAATTTTTCTTCGTATGCAGTGATTGCTGTCTTGTCAAAGTTAATGATATCCACAAGTTCTGCCAAAGCATCCTTACGACGAACCACATTTCCCTAAATCATAGAATAAAACCAGAGGTCATACTTGTTACATGCATAGTTGGAAATGGCTCAAAGTAATTCTTCATACCTCTATAATTCTGTTTTGCTGCTTAATTGCACGCAAACGCTTTTCCGTTTTACGGACATCTTCTTCAGTCTTGGCACGATCTCTTTCTGTTAGGGCAATGAAATTTTTTTCCTTCTCGAACTGACCACGCTTAGCTGCTTCTACATCCTGTTATTGAAATGATGACCACCGATAATGAATGGGCAATTGAATGAATATTCGTGATGTTTTTGATGCGCTTACTTTTGTATGCTTCATCTTTGATTGAAGATTCTTGTGAAATGAAGCAGCGTTATTAACTGCCAAAGTTTCCTCCTGAAGTTCCATGCTTAGTTGCACTAACTTGGTTTGCTTCATCTCAAGCTGGAAATAAAAATCGCATAATTATTTATTCGCATAGTTTACTTTTTGTTCGGAAATCTATATAAACTTTGTTTTTACTAGGTGTTCAAGCTTCCTATTTTCTGCGTTAGCGATGGGTAGCCGGAAACCTGAGCCCCAGCCAAGCTGTTTTAGCATGGCTGTGATGTTTGTGGTGTCTGTCATTGTTGTTCCTTCTGCAGCGACAACCGACAACGTTGCTTTCAATTCAATCTTATTTCTACTTCACTCCGCTATATTTCGTACTTGCTTATGAATTTATGAAATAGTATGAAAATTCTTCTATTCGAAACTGCTCTTTAACTAGTCAGTACGAACAACGCGTCAGGAGCCAAACAAAAGTCCATAAAACCGTATACCGGCATTAAAAATTATACATACCAAATGAGCTTAAAAAGCTACCTTGTGCTTATGCAACACCTTAACCCAAGATGGGCAATATTAAATCGATAGTTATGCGTTTCTGAAACAAGACAATGTGGTATATTTGTAAATGGGACAGAACACTCATTGCTTGATCAATAAAATGCATTTGTTATGGCAATTGATTTGAAAGGCCTGGGAGCCACCATTAGCCTAGGAACCAACATCACCTCCCAAGCATTTTGTACCCTGCAGTGCATATCAGAGATGAGATGTAACCTAGCTTTGGAAATGTATCGTATCTAATAACTATATAATTTCGTGTTAGACTAATTGTTCTGAAGTTGAGCTATCTGATGCTGCCACCAAACCAATAGTATTCACTTTTGAACTTTAAAGATAGTAATTTATGATTATCCAATGCGTGAACAAAAAGACAGTGTAGACGAGCGTGATAAACACATGCAATTAAAATAACATCAACACTTACGGAGTTCCACATATAAAATAATACAAGTAATCCGTTGGAAATAACTTTTTTATTTTAACCCATTTAGTATCAAATGAATTTACAACTTTAGTTGAGATTAGCCACGGATCTACTTGCGGTTTTGCTGGGCTCTTTGATCCTGCAAAAAAAAATTAGATTTGTAAATATATTATAGTACACATTGTTGGATAAAACATATTTAAATTACTGAGCTGGAACTTACTGGGCGTGGGAACCTTGGTGGTGGGGTACGGATCCTCCTGTCCTTCTTGGAACGATTCCTCACTACTTTCGAGTGAATAGCGCAAGAAACACAATAGTGCAACTTGGCATACAGCTTAGGAAGAATGTAATTTGTGTAGACGGACGCCTCCGAAATATCTCTCACAGCTGCGGCTTCAACTATGTTACGGATAACGAACTTCTTGATGGCCTGAAAAACATTGAACCACAAAAGGCGTTTAGATTCCTTCAATGATAATAAACCCTAATCTATTTCAATAAAGCTCACCTTATCCTTGGGCACACAGCGAGCACAATTTGTGCATCTAACTGGCTTGACATGGCCACGGCCATGCTTGGATCGTCCATTGTTACGACGCTTAGAAGTCTGTAAAAAGAAAGTACAACAATTAGAAAAACCCAACCCAACATTAATATTACATTTAAACCTTAGCAATATTACAATATTCCTTCTAATCAACTTGATAAAATATGTTCAAAAACCATGAACTGAAGCTAATGAATAACCATAATTTTAATCTCAATTAAAAATTAGCAAAGTAAAGTAGATCTCCACAAGCAAAATGTACACAAAGAATTTGCTTTTAAGCAGCTTTCATTGACCTCTTTAAAAAACCTCTCACACTGCTGCAAACACTCAATACTACCCAGTAATCTATGTAACTACTGCTTATCAACTTCCAACAATTAACTTACCATCGTGAAATCGGTTTAACTTTTCGAAAAATATTAATTTTCCAAAACAAACTGCTCTGCACAATACAGAAAGCCGGAGCTGATCTGAGCTAAAGTAGTGTCAATGCGTCCACACGGGGATGCTGTTTAAGATTGGGTGCTTTTTGTCGGCTGTGGGGCTACTTGAAAAATTGTACGCAGCTTTTAGAAGCACGCTCACACGAACAGTAACCCAAGCGTCATTTTCTGTTCCTTTGTTCAGTCATCTTATGTATAAAATTTAACAAGATAAGGCACATGTTATCATTATACATTTTTTGTAATTCTGATATTCTTTGGATGTTGAGTGGAACGGTTTTGCAGAATTGGAATTTGGGTGAAAACTTTCTATAACTCTTTCCAGGTAAAATCTAAAAATCTAAGTAAATATATCACTTATCGGAGATCGTCGTATATGAATATGAAGTAGTGTATGTGTATGATATGTATTTGCATAATAACATATATATTTTATGGTAACGAAAGTAGTAAGGCAGCTTTTGTCTTTGTCGAATTGGATCTATCCAACTTATTGTAAAGAAAACTTAATAACCACTAACATGAATGGGGGCCATATTATTTATAAAACACACTTTATAACAGTTAGCCTATTATTAGAAAATTTTTCTTTGAACCGGAACACAATGCATATGGTCTTGAAGTCTTGATTCATATTGGCAGGTGAAGTGGAGTTCATTCCTTCTCAAACATAAAAAATCCACAACATTTTTATTGATTCGACGTAGTTGAGGATGCCAAAAAAGTGATGGTCTAACTAAACCATTTCAAAGACAATAAGAAGCTTCGTCTGTGTATGTCCCCTACTTGAAGCCATGAAGAAAGTCATGGTTTTGTCGGCTTAACAGATTATGTAAGATGTATTTCTGGAGACATATATAAGTGCGTAGTATAAAATCCCAAGCAGAAGATCGCATGTCATGTCGCTTGTTATCTCTTCACTCTGACGATCTCCCAAACTATCTACGCAAAACACATTGATAGGTATCTCAAAAATTAGTTGTTTTGAAATTCTTTGATTTCGCAATCATTTTATATACAAGAGAAGGAACGACATGGAGTAATTTTTCAGAGTCAAACTACACATCAATGGTAACCTCCTTTCACGTATTTGCTTTTGGAGCTTGCAAGTTGTGTACGTGTACGAAGTACGAACGAATACCTTCATTGATGTCTTTATTGTTCCAAGCCTTACAAGAGATTGATTAATTGAAAGGGAAAGAGATTCTCAAACAGCAGCCAAAATCAGATGAGATGATCAAGATCATGATGAGACATGTAATTTTATCACTTACAAATGTGGACCAGCTTCCAAAGTTACATGTCTATTGTGAAAATACACAATACATCAAGACCGTCATATAAATACACTGTCAACCTGGGATGAGTTTAGAATAAAACGTGTTTTGCTGTTTTGGCTTACAAGAAACAAATGAATAAATACGAAAGTCTCGAAGAAGAAACTTCGTGCTACTGGATGATTCATATCTTTTATCATTTGGATGGATGGTTGGTTGGAATGGCACACAACTTTATAAATAAGTTTGTTTAGGAAGCAGAAGTAGTATGCATTCATAATATTCATATCACTCTTTTAAGGTGGTTTTGAAGACGAGTTACGTATACGAGGTAGTACGACAAGCCTGGTGGTAATTGTATGTGAAATCAGAGTTTTACATGCATTACACTGAGGAGCCTGATCAAACAACTACAAGCTTGTAAATGCGCAGCAAAAGCTAAACTAACACACTGACTTGTTGCTCAACTTTTAACTAAAAGGAAGTATATTGAAAGAGAGTGTCATGTATAACGCAATGCTATATATATTTTAGCATATAGAGTGTAACTCGTTGCGTCCTTTGTAGAGACGCTGAGGATGATGCTGATAAAATGGTAATATTTTAGAAGACAACTCTTCACCACACAGGATACTACAATACATGTATTTTTTGCGTTCCTGTTCATCACGGACGGAACTTTTCATTCTTCTCCTGCGACTGTACATGCATGGCAATGATTTTTTGTAAATTACATAGTTGGATTTTATAGTAGTTGTGGCTGGTGAAAATGTTTCAAGTCACAGTCACAACAGCGAGTAGGAACGACAATACGTATCACATTACATTGCAGCTGCACAAATGATGTGTTTTTGGACTTGTTGTACTCAAATCGTAACACAATCAGTTTGTTATGCTAAGAAGAACAGTACTAGCTGTAATTTATTGGTTGTGTGGTTAAAGAAAACTTAACTAGAATAGTTAGAGTTGCCGGATTTTGTTTACTCAACAGGTTGTCAATGAAGGATAAGGTTCGAAGAGGAATCAGGAAAATGAGTATGAAAAACAGTCCACGTAAACCGGGGCGTGAGATAAGAACATTTCTCCATCTTTCCTTGTTGAACATTGCTGCGGACTTACCTTGAGTAATTTGTAAGGTGTGAATTGGGGAATACTAAAAACAAATATTACATTTAATTGCGAACCGTCAATTAAATGAATATTGACAGGCTATGAGCATTGGTTAGTTACATTTCACTTTACTCAACAACTCCATTGCGTAGTTCCGATAAGAGTCGACTTGGTTTACATTGACATAGCATAATGCAATAGGATGCAAAACAAAGTGCCATCTTTTAAATAAATAACTTCTTTCTGATTGATACGACAAGGAAATTTAAGATATTAAAAGTAAGTCAACTTTACATTTGTCACACAGATTCATACAGGTAAAAGTTTGAGAAAATTAAGGGTTCAGTTTTTAGCTCTAGATTCTAGATCGTGAAATGTATGATGCTCATGAACTGAGGGACTTTCAGCGGGTCTACATTCAAGAGCCTCAATCCACAATGGAGGTAGAGGAGGAAGACCCGGTATCTGCAGAGCTTGAAGCTGTCAACTACCTTATGTGGAGACGACTCCAACTGAGCAAAGCGAAACTAAAGGGCGTGACGGAAATGGCAGCACTTATGGCTGGTTTCTCCGTGGTACGTTTATTAACTTGCCATCATTCAAAAATTCATACACTTGGTAAAATAAACCATTCCATTTCCAAATTTCTAAACCAACAGGTAGCCACAGTGGAGCTGGACATATCCAAAACCAAGAATGACTATCTTCTAGTCGCCTTCACAGTAACCACCGCGTTTCTTGTGTCCACTACAATGTTCTCCATTCTAATCGCAACCTGCCTTCTCCCTCACATTGAGGCGGTGACGAAACTAAACTCTGTTAATATTGCTAGAGACTCCCCACACGATGACCTCATCTGGTATATCGATTTAGCGTGGTTCCTCGCAAATACTGTTAGCATTTGTCTATTCATCCTAGACGTGGTCCTTCTCTCATGGATTAAATTCGAAACTGTGCCTGCCATCTGCATTACCAGCATAATGGTGCCAGTGCTCCTTCTCCTTTGTGTTTTCAGTCTTGTGTTCTATCGGCAAACTGTTCACCATCAAATTGACTTGGCTGACAGGAGATACGATGAGCTAAGACAAATGGGCAAAAAGCTCCGGATCGGAATTAGTGTTAGTTCACGTGGGGTTCAATCCGTTTAAACAAATGACTCGTGTGTTCCTTGATTGTGCCGTGATTTATGAGTTTATTGCTTCAAATTTTTATTTGCATCATGAATATTTATTGTTTTATATTGAATGCAAATTAACCTATATCGCAAAATATATTATGGAAGTCGAACGAAACGCATCTTTTTTATTATCCAACTTGAATGAGGATACTCAATAAAAAGACGTGCTGAAGTGAAAAGTTTTACATTGCAAGCAAAGTAACAAAGGATTGTGTAAATCTGTGTTATTAAATAACTCTGCCATCTCAAACATGATATTTAATATAATCTCGAGCTCAGCGACAGTTATAAACACCAACGCATTGTAAATACCTTGTAGGCTTATGATACGTCCAAAATGTTGACTCTGACTTGATGCAAAAAGCCATATATTAATATATATCCATTGCGATTTCTCTTGCAATGACCAAAATATGTCTTGGTAAGATGCACACTTTTGCATATTCTGGCATTTATGCATAAGACAACCAAAAATATAATCAATGCAGTAGGTGAGCTGAGCACTTAAGACGGAAAGTCATATGATTGTAGACTGTGCATTCAAAGGTTTTATGTTGGCTTCAGGAGTGCATGTCCAAGTTCTGTTGCTGCCAGAAACTCCCAACTTTAGGTAGATGATTGTGAATGCTTGAAAGTGTGAGAGTTCTTTATAGAGTATTGTATCTCACTTGTACTATGGCATTATATGGGATACATGGCATATACATATGCACCAAAATTAACAACAAAAACAACGCATGTTGAGCATCAACAACCTTGAAACGGACACACACGAGCATAAGACTAACAACATTGAGAGTGAGCAGGGTAAACAATTACAATCAGAAAAGGCATTTACAAATTAAAATCAAAATGGATTGTATGGAAATAAGTAAATAAAATTGACTGAAATCCATTAATTTCACCAGTCAAAACTAATATGGAAGTTGACGAGGAGGACGAGGTGACAGGAGAGCATCCTTTGACAAATGACTTGGTAAAAAGGAAAAGCTTCTTACAATGCAAATTGATGCATTGCAAACCTACAATCATAACTGTTTGTACTCTTTCATCTTTCTTCCACAGGTTTTACAAGAGCTCGTAAAATACATTCGACAAAGGGACATTCCCAGATGCAGACAAGTCTGTCAAAAATGGAATCAAGTGTTGATCCCAAGGATGCGATCAGAAATCCAAGTAAAATGCTTGGACCAAGCAAGCTTTGGGAAGTTAACGAGGCTTGCAAAATTCCTCTCTGTGATGGAATCAAGTCACGAGATCCCATTTGGAAATTACCTGCTTCTCAACCTAAACATGAGTGATCCCTTGGTCGAAAAGTTTTTCACTTTATGTGGTCTTCACATTCACACTCTGAGGGTTCAATTTATGCCAAATGATATTGATATCTGCTCTCTTCGTGAGCTACTTCTTCTCAGAGCACCTGCCGTTGTGAATCTCTCTGTGGAGGGTCAGGGAATACCCGAGTCGGTGTCAAATCACCCTTCCCTATTCCCTCAGTGGTCTGGCTACTACCTCCACTGTCAAGGGGGAGTGCCTACACTGCCGTTCCTGGAATCAATCCAGTTTAAAACGGAAGAGGGGCAAAAGTGTCACCCAGGCTTTTTGTTGGACCTTTTCAGGGGAGCGGTGAACTTGAGAAACTTGACATTTTTAAAATATTCGGACCCTACCTACTCCATTATAATTCTATCAGCATTACATCACTCTGGGAATTATCTGCAATTGAAAAGAATTCATATGGAAAGGTTGTGCGAGTCCGCCTTTAGAATCTTGATTGCAATGAGTCACGATGGGATGCAGTTGAAAGAGTTTTCCTTTCAGAGTTTAGCAGAGGATGTGAAGAGTAGTTCTTTGGAGCAGTTGATTTCTTGTCACAAGGACACTTTGGAAAGTTTGTATTTGAATGAGGTGATGGGTACAAAGAACCTTCAGATAAGACTGCCGTCAATGAAGAGGCTTCGAAAACTGACAAGGTCGGCGATTTGCTCTTCGCAAATCCCATTTGGGCCAATTTGCTATGCCAAACACTTGCCAAATCTCGAGGAGCTCTCTGTGTTTGCCTTTGCGGATGAGTTGGATTGGAATGAGTACTTTTCTGAGACTGTTAACTGGATTCCGTGCATTTCCCTGAGAAAACTAGAGTTGCCTATCAATTTGAAGGATCTGAACAGATTGAGAAGATTATGTAAAATGTTTCCTTCCGTGACCAAAGTCATTGTTAGCTCACCTGCTGATGAAATCATTCCCCTGATGTGGGAGTTGTGGCCAGAGTTAGAGGAGCTACATTTGTCACTGACGGATGGCAATTCCAATATTGATTCGCTGTTCACGGGAATTCCGAATCAGGAATGTGGGATCATTAATGCTGGCAAGACATACGGAGAAGTGGACATTGAGAGAATTAGAATCGGTCCTAGTATTGCCTACTTAAGAGGTAGACAAAATATTTATTCAACAAGAATTTATATTTTGACAGTGATAGATACATATGTCACATTTGTTTCTTTTAATAATTAGGTTTAAAGAAGCTGAATCTGGAAATCTCCCCAAAAGATATTTTCTCCAGTTTTTGCCTGCAAAGCACTTCATGCTTGCCTACTGACATCACAGGATATTTTGGGCTTGCTTATCTGAGCAATCTGGAGGAATTGGTGATCACATCCAGTGAAGTGAGTTAATGTGTACAACATTATAATAAAAATTACGCAAACAACCAAAACTTGTTTAATTACTGTAATATTTAAAAATTTATGTCTAGATTTCGAAGGAATGTGCAGTCTTTTTGTTGTCCAAGTTCCAAAAGTTTGCAAACATACGCATTTGTGATTCAGATGGGCGGCCAATAATCAAAAGTAATAGGATATTTTGCTAGAGTTTGGAAGATTGTTACGATTTATGTAGGTACTATGCAATGCGGAAACCGAATAGTAAGATGAGACGAGGTCGAGACCAAAAATATGAAAGTTGTGTTGATACCAATATTTTCCCTTTCTAGTCATTTTTACAAATCATTATGCTGTAACAAAAGATGTAGCTAGTAAGACGCAAACACACTACTAAAACCGAAAATTATTTTGATGCTTGAAATAAAAGTTTTATTTAAAATAATATGCAATAATGATTTGGGTATACATTTTCGGTCCGGGTTGTCATATTTCTATCAACGAAGATAACGCAGCAACATTACGTATAATATTTTAAGCAACTAGTGAACCGGTGTGAGATCATTCATTACTACGACTTTACGACTTTTCTCATTGTTGATTACGTCCAGTTGCAAAGACCTGGCACGTTTCCCATCATGCATTTGATAAAAGGATCATAGGTACCGCAGTACTCATCTTCTTCTAATGTCTTGAATCCACGGACTAATTTTTCAAAAATATAGTCAAATGAAGTAAGGAATCGATTCCAAATTTTTTTTTACATATTTTAATAATAATACTGCTTACAAGCAATCTGCATGCAATTCCAAAATGTGCCGTTAAATCGATCTTGAAGGGACGATGGAAATTCTTGCTCGATAAATTTGTTGTAAATATCTGCAGTAACTTGTCCATCTGCAGCCAACTGCACCAAGAATTTGCTCGAATGAATTTAAATTTATCGATTTAGAGATTTAATTTAGGGTTAATTTACTTACCAAATTTTCTTTGATCATGACGCACCTGAGGATACACTGTAAAAAATCACAAATTTTCATAACTGCTGAACGTCAAATTTTTATAGTCTCTAGAACATCTTTCAGATACTTACATTCATTTTCTTGGACTTGTCCTTTCCATTCTTGAATTTCAGTGATTTTGTACATGAGGTTATCCCTTGAATTTGTCGCTTTGTGAACTCGGCAGCAATTTGCCGACAGTTCTTCTCAGGAGGTGCTTGATAAGATTCCTAAAGTTTAATTAGGTGACACAATGATCAAAATTATAATACATAACAGGAATAGTATGCGAAACAAATGCATTTAAATTTATGGCTACCTGCAGAGAGATGACCAAAAACACAGCCAAACAAAGAAACGGAAGAGACTTCATTTTGACTGTGTATTTAGACCTAACCTAGAGTTGCCGATAAATCAACACTTGATTGAGTCAGGTCAATCTTTGCGATTCGAAGACATTGTTTGGACTGGTTGTGGTAATAAGTGAACGCTTTTATAAAAGCTTTTAAATTTTAATTGTGCTTCGATTTCTTATTTGTTTGTTCACTTATCCAGCACATCACGAAAACCTAAAATGTTACCATACCATATGCATGTCATGACCATAATCATTAGCTTCGTATGAACTCGAACAATGAACCGTTTTTGAACACTTGGTATAAATGTATACTCCACACTCTGTAAAACCATCGGCCTTTTGTCTTCCTTTGCCAATACATATTTATTTAGCCATTATTTTGTTTATGGCAATTTGCAATTATAAAACAATAGGTTCAGTTGAAAAAAATATGTACGTTTTCATTGGTATTCTTAAAAAATGCTGTCAACCATTTTTTCACATGGCACATTCATTCCAATTAAACATTACATACAGTTTGTATGCGTGGTACGGTACCTCATACTCATGACTCAACAGTCAACAAGACTAGGAAAGTTGGGTGAAATAGAATCCGGCAGTATATAAATAATACATTCCAGAGCTCAGCTAGTGCAAATGTTAGGATTTGGTTTATTTGCGGATATAGTTTATAATTATTGCATCGTACTGCTAGCAGTTTCAAACTTAAAGGGAATTTTAGTTTACAATTCCAGGCCCACTCAGTTTTCATCCAAATTGAAACCGATTTAACTGCAGAACTGAAAAAAAAGATTAAAATATTCACAATGCCCCGGAAGCTCTCTGTTTGCAGTATGCACATTGCACAAGATGAATTCAGTATTAATATCTTACTGTTGCAGCATTTTGCATAAAACACTTTACGAAAGGGTCGTATGTGAGGCAAAACGGATCTTCTTCAACCGTTTTGAACTTTTTTTGCACTAATACAAAATAAATCTTTACTATAAAAATCATTTTGTATCATGTCATTTAAGATAATCTACGAGCAATATCAAACTTACGCCCAATGTCCATGCAAGGATAGAAAGTTTTGTTGGCTCTATCAATTAGTGACGGTGGAACATATTTATTGAGCAGGTAGTCAACCGACTCTGGTGTAATTTGTCCATCTGCTGCTGTAAGTTCTGCCTTTATCATGGCGCATCGTAGAATGCACTACGTTCAAAACATAATAATGATAAACATGTCTATATCCGTTATTAAGGCGTCATATGTTGAGAATAGCTAACTAAAATAATTAACACAATATAAAGCACTTTTGAACTTACGTTCATCTTCTTGGACTTTTCCTTTCCATTCTTGAACTTCAATTCTTTCGTACATACTGACAAAAGTTGTAGCTGCAGTTTGGTGAGGTCTTGAACTGTAGCTCTGCAGCCTTTTTCTTTTACTTGTCCCATCACCAACAAGTGCTGTTTGAATTTTTTTAAACAGCTTACAGTAATTATTTTGAACTAGTAGCTTCTAATAAAATTAATATATTTCTTAGAATCTCACATGGATTTCAAGAAGAACAATAGATATCACAAAGACAACAGCTAGTGTTCTCATTGTCGACCAACTTTCCTAGCGCCTTTGCAGGGTTTATTTCAGGAAACTTTTAGCTGGTTAATCCGTCTTACTCATATCAAATTCGCAGATAATTTTTATTTGCATGTTGGGGAGCATTGTGAACTCGCTTTTATAATATTTTGGGAAACCATATTTCATAAATGTCAGCCGTTTTCCGGTAATTACAAGATATTTACATGATCTTGATAGTTCGTACGTGAGTAATGGAGTAATAGTCTCGATATGAAAGGTATTTGGGTTTGGGTAGGACAGTGTAATAGTAATTTTCTGATTTAATTGCCGTTTAGTGCACTAAAATCATGCTTGCTCACAAACGTGTCTTCATTATCATTTTTAACTTTTAAAACTGCATCATTTTACTTAAATTTTCACATACGACGAAATTCTGCGCATCATTATAAATGAAGCAAAAGTTTCAACTACAGAGTTGCATTACTCGATATCCAGTGCATTTTTTGTATCCGTGCGAAAAACCGATTCAAACCAGGAACTAGATGTACACGCGACAGTTAAGTTAGATGCTATGCTATTTGCATTTTACATATAAGCCCAGCATTGTTCTATATTGTTCTAGTACACTAAGGAATGACATGATAGTCCTAACCACGGGTAAAATAAGTTAATCGTGTTATTAATAAAAGGTAAAATGGAGTATACTATTCTGAAACCTGACTTTCTAAAGTTAAAATCTGTACCTCTCTATAATATTTTAAATTTCAACCAAGAGTGCAAATGGCAAATTGTGACGTTCTGGTTCTTTATTGTATTAGATACGTCAAGTTATTATGATTTGGTTAGGTACGAGTTTCATGTTCTTGAAATGAACTATTCGTAACAGTTTTTAATTGCAAGTAAGAATTTATTGACTTTTGAAATACCTAATGAAATAGTCGAGTCAGTGAACTTTTCTGTAATTTAATGCCTGGCTTTCATCATCAATCGATGTACTATAATGGTACGACATACATGACAAAATTGTGTATGCATAACATAATAATGGGGCCGACTCTGATCTTTATCAGGATTTTAGATGTACATAAAGAATACTAGGTGCGTCTACTGTAAATGCCCTTTTTGCCTCACATTTTAAGGTGTCTTTGGCCATAAGACAAGGGTTGATGTAGTAAACAAACTTGTTTCCTAAATTAGGTCAAAGGTTTGAATTAAAAATACTTCCGACGACAAAAGAAGTATTGGCTGTGTTGGAGGCACATCAAAAGAAGCCGACACCAAATCGAAGTTAACTGTTTATATTCAGCATGGTGCACATTCGTTGATGGCAAGCTTAGCATATAATTTGTTGGATTCATGATACTTGTTCTCAAGTCACGTTTTGCTCATGAGCCATCATGACACAATAAAACTCAGAAAATGTAAAATGTAATATTAATAAATAACCAATTCCAGCTCAACTTGTGTAACATTTGTAAAATCATTTGGTTTATTTTCAGATAGTTAATAATTATTATATTGCAGCCACGTGTACATATATTTTAGCTTACAATCACAGATCCACCCAGTCTTCATCCAAACTGAAACAGACTTAAGCGCAGAACTGAAAAAAGAAATTAAAATATTCACAATGCTCCTGAAGCTCTGAAGGCCTTAAAGTTTATATTATAAATTGTTTGTATTATTTCTTACAGTTTGAGCGTTTTGCATAAAACACTTAATGAAAGGGTCATATGTGAGGCAAAACTCGTCTTCTTCAACTGTTTTGAACTTTTCTTTCACTATAATATGAAATAATCGTGCATGTATTTTATTCACAAGAGTTGTGTATGAATTACAAGAAATGATTTCAATCTTACGCCCAATCTCCATGCAAGGATAGAAAGTTTTGTTGGCTTTATCAATTAGTGAGGGTGGCATAAATTTATGGAGCAGGTAGTCAACGGATTCTGCCGTGATTTGTCCATCTTTTCCTGTAAGTTCTGCCTTTATCATGGCGCATCGTAGAATGCACTATATGAATAACATAATAATGATAAACATGTCTATATCCGTTATTAAGGCGTCATATGTTGAGAATATTTAACCAAAATAATTATTAGAATAAGGCACTTTTGAACTTATGTTCGTTTTCTTGGACTTTTCCTTTCCATTCTTGAATTTCAACTCTTTCGAACATACTGCCAAAAGTTGCAGCTGCAGTTTAGTGATATCTTGAACTGTAGCTCGGCAACTTTTTTCTTTCACTTCTCCCATCACCAGCAAGTGCTACATAATTTAATTAAGAAAACTGCTTAGAGTACGTAAGTAAGAGCTGGGGCTTCATAATGACAACAATTAATATAATTTCTTGGAAGCTCACATGGATTTCAAGAAGAACGATAGAGATTACAACGACAGCAGTTAACGTTCTCATTGTAAACCAATGATACCGATCCTAACGCTTTTGCAAGGCTTGTTCCAGCAAAATTTTTAGCTGGGAAATCATATCAAATTCGCAGAATTTTTTTATATGCCTGTTGAAAAGAATTCTGAACTCCTATTTATAATATTTTGGAAAATAAATATCATGCACTACAGGCGTTTTCCGGTAATTACAAGATATTATTTACATGATCTTTATAGTGTGTGTAGCAATGGAGTAATAGTCTCGTTATAAAAGGTGTTTGGACAAAAGAGAATTATAGTAATTTAATGTTTTAATTGTCGTTTAGTGCACCAAAATCATGCCATACTGTTCACAAATATGCCATAAAAAGCATTATTTACCTAAATTTCCGCATTTACACGAAATTTGCGGACTTTAGTTTTACTTTTTGTTTTGCATATCATCATGAAACAGAACTTATAAATAAAGTACAATGTGTGGTTGTCCATTATATCCAGTGCCTCTTTCGTATTCAGACCAAAAAACCGATTCCAACCAGGAACTAGATGGTATTAGATGACAGTAAAGTTGTATGCTATACTGTTTGTGTGATTCGTGCAGTATCTTCATGTGCCGCATTTAACATAATTTAAATGGCATGAGGACGACATTATGCTTCCATTTACCCCGAAATTTCTTCCTGTGGCATTGCTAACTCCACAGTAAATTTTGAACATCAGGCAGTGCCAAAGAATTTCCAAGATGTCGCCGACTCCAGGTAAATGAACGTTAGTGCCTTTCATGCTACAAATTTTGTCCAAAGTTAATGATTTTCTGTGTATAAAAATTATGCTTCCGAAACCGGGTGATATGTTAAATTTAAAAATATTTCCAGCAACACAGTAAATTAGACTGCGCTGGGAGTACATAAAAAACCCGGATTCAAATGGAAATCGACTATCCTCAGTATGGTGAACAATGAAAATAGGTAGATCATGAAAAGTGCACAATCTGGGATACAATTAACCTAAAATGCGCACATTGTGCAATATATATTGGTTGTCTACTTATTTCGTGACAGTATGCTATATAATCACATCATGAATCACGCAGATATTAAAAAATGAATAATTGCTAATGAAATTGTCGTACCTTTCGTGACAAAAGTTCGATTTTATTACTTTGTACGTCAAGTTTTTTTTTAAATCCAAGTAGTTATAAGTTAACATCATAAAAATACATAAATATCCATCATTCATTGGCATACCAGGTTGTGGTTGAATGCATTATTTTGGACATAGCTGAAATTGAATTATTGAGATGAAGGTGATCAAATGTATTTTTTAAGTTGTAAAAGTTTTAATTTAACTCACATTAGGAATGTTTCCCATTAAGCACTTGATAAACGGATCGTATGTAGAGCAAAACTCGTCTTCCACCAGGGTTTTAAATTTTGTCGTAACTGAAAAATTAGTAATGAAAAGCGTACGAAATACTGCGAAATCTATTTAACCGTTGCTCAATAGGATTACCACAGACCAGCTATACCCAGATATAGTGCTGGTCTGTGTAGGATTACTAACTTGGCATTCCATGAATTTATAATATGTACAACACTTACCACCCATTTCTAGGCAAGGGTTGAATGTTTTATTTGCTCGTTCAATCAAATAATCTGGGAAAAATTTATGCAAAAACTCTTCAACCCTATCTGAAGCTACTTGACCCTCGTCGTCTAGCTGTAAATTTACAAGAAACCAATCGCAAATCACATAAACACATTTTTACTTATATGACAATAAAAATAATTTGTTGAGTTACTTACAATTCCCACGTTTACCATAACACAACGGAGAATGCACTAGAAACATAATAATAATTAGGTAAACAATGAATACAATGAACATTGTAAGCATTACTAAAAGAAATAGTAGCACACATTCATCTTTTTCGATTTTTCTTTCCCATTCTTAAACTTCATCTTCTTTGTGCAAGTTGCAATTCCACCAAGTTGCATTTTGGTTACTTCTTGCACGATCGAGTTGCAGCTACGTTGTTTCTCTTCCCCGGAAACAAGTAGCTCCTGAAATTAATGTGTATCACAATGCCCCAAATTAAGATGTTTCCACTGACCAACTTCACTTAATTTTTTATTTAGGAATTCTTACATGGGCTTCGAAGAGAACGAAACCGATGAATATTACAAGCGGAAGACTTTTCATTTTGAGGTAAAAATCCGCGTGGGATCAAAATCTTGAAGTAAAAATTTTGAGTATCCACCAACTATCCAGTTCCACAGTTTCCAAAATTATATTCTCGTTGTTCCCAAAGAGCCCACCTACAACGAGTCTTTATCTTTGATGTTTAACTATCCTGTTTCGCAACCAAATTACAAACTTCATAATACCAGCCAGTCAGTCATGTAGTACCCTCATATTTATAACCAGTAGGATATAAAATTTTGTCAATGAGTTCAAAAATATCATTTTCATATACACATTTTTTTGAAACAAATCTTTTGTCACTGTTTTATTATTCTCGTAATGTAATGATATCGTAATACCCACTTTGAATATATTTACACATTGTAAATGATGTGATTAACACTAGCACATGCAATGTGACATGTTTAATATTCATTATGCCTGACACTACATCATCTAGACTTAAATACGTGTGACCTCACACGAAATCATTTAATACCATTATTGTTTTATTAACTGTTTACTATTTTCATTTCGAGCTATTTAAATGTATAGTGTAAAGAAAATTTCATTTTCATTCATTGCTACGTTTTTTAAATTTTTCTCCTGATCCTTCAATGTTTCTTGTTTAATTCAGACTCAACATTTGCAAAAAGAAATCATACCCCAACGTCATGACCTATGACGACTTTTGTTGTGAAGAGAGTCACGACGAATGACGTCCCTGTAAAAAGCAGTAACACGTGTGGACTAATGTACGCAGTAGGTAACCTACCAAATATCGAGGCATTATGTGTTGCCTCCATTCTTTGTTAGCTGCATCCACCTAAACCTAGACAGTCATTCAGTATCGCATTGTCTGTATCAGGGAAGGGTAAAAGGTTGCAATAGTTTAAATAAAAAAATGAATTTTTATTTATAACATCATGCTCGTTGAAACCAGTTATTAGCCCACCATATAATTTGGGACAATTATCTGCTCTAAAAATAATTCTAGTCCAACATTGTTTTTAGATCGTCCTTCTCATAAAAAGTAGCTGACAGAAAAAACTGCACATCCGATAATTTCCATATCATGTGTGCTCAGTGAACTGTGTACCAATCAAATCAGATGTATCTCCTTGTCCAATATAAAATGTGGACAGTGCAGTGGACATTTCATGGTTTGGTACATTGTTAAAACAATGGATCCAGAATCCAGTCATGCTCATCACATCACACCTGCCTGATTCTGAATTGACCAGCATATTTTATAACTACCAAGCCATAATATTTTGCATTAATATCCCATTAATGTCAGCAAAAATGATTCATGATTTGCATTTTCAGCAGCCGGAACCACTTTGAGACAGAAGAGAAGATGGGTTTGATGAGATTTAGCGAATTCGCAACAACTAATTGGGAAATGAGTCGTGGCTTGCCTGCCAGTATCGCTGTACCTATATAACCGTAATGTAATACCCATTAATGTAATTTATTATTGGTTGCGTCTCGTCGTTTCTGATCGAATTAATTCCGTATGTACCTAAGTAATCACGTTACTGGTCATTTTATCCATTCCAGAAGACTTGATGGCAAAATTGATCTGTTCACGATATGTACAGCATTTTAGTCATAATTATATCAAATACATAATGCGCATTTATTTTATGCTCCTCTGGTGGTCCCACCGTTGTGAATGAAACTCAGTTTTTTATAATATTAGAAAAAAATGTCTGGACAGAGAAAATTCAAGATATAAAAAGATGATTAGCCACATTGCATCTTCAGTTGATTCAAACACTTTCTCATAAGATCATCTAATCAAGATCAAAGACACAGTTTCGAGGTCGAATCCCTTCACAAAAATGGTTTTCAAAACGTTAGCTCTCCTCTCCGTCCTTCTCTGTGTGCAAGTCTGTTTGTCTCAAAACAGAAAAAACATTTTGGAAGTGTACAGAAAACAAGTTTTTGACTATGGAGTTTTAAGAAACCAGCGACCTGTCATTGTTTTCTTCACAAAATCGTAAGTACATTGTCCAGTTAGATGCTAAGCGAATTAAGTAATACAAATTAGGGTTATAAAGCGACCGACATTTCAAGTTTTAATTTGAACATGAATTTTTTCATAGAACTTGTGCTCCTTGCCGCAACGTTCGGAGGCTTTTGGAGGACTATGCAAGTAAGAACTCTAATGTCATGGACGTGGCTATTGTTGACGTTGAGAAGCTTCCTGAGCTGAAGGAAGAATATGGTATTAAAATAATTCCAACAACTCGGGCTTATTACAAGGGTGAAATTGAAGGAGAAATCAAGGGGCCCAGCTGGAACGGTATTGAAAAGCTTGCAAACACTTTGATAAACCAGTAAACTTTTTACATGACTGATGCATTTATTTTTTTGAAAATAAGTTTGTATTTCATTAAGTTAAAGTATGTTTTTATTCTTTCTTTTATACGTTCAAAAATGATTTATTAAACTGAAAAGATATACAAAACCATCGTAAACAAGTGTATAAATATTTTGGCATTCAGAAAAATAATATTTATTCAACAAAATAGACTTAGCTAATGCTACACAAAGATTAAAATCCATATTTATCCAAAATTTCATCAACTCGTTTACACGCATCATCCCTATCACCATAATGAGTCTCAGGTATAGGATCTCTCACCTCTCTCAACCACCATGGACAAATGTATCCTTTAAAATAATACAACTCTGATCTAATAAAATGGCCAGGGATGTCATCCGGTGTGAGTACATCTTTTGTTTTTAGCTGCTCCAAAAAATATTCCCTTAATGGTTTCAACATTTCCTGCTCAAAGTGGTGATTATCACTTGGAGGCTGTTCATTAAATACACGCCAAGCACTCGTATCAGCACCAGCGAATGCAAATCCAGTGAACCAATCTTCATCCACTGGGAACGCTCCTGCAAATTCCCAATCCAAAATCCCCATCACTTTCATTGTGTCTCTATCAACTAGAATGTTCCTGGGCTCAAAGTCACCATGAGTGAATACAAACGGAACGTCCACAACAGCCTTTTTCATCTCTTCCGGAACAGTTTCCAACTTGTCAAAAGCAGCAACAAAGTTTTCAATCCTTTGGAGTCGATGCTCATAGCCCTCTGCTTCCCACATGAGAGGACATGTTCGCAAAAATCCAATTTCCGTTCTGGCTGAATTCCTGAAATACTCCAGGTATGTGTCAAATGGACCAACGTCAGTTTCAATGCATTCCCCTATGATCACATGATGCTCAGGCTTAATATCCTGTTGTGGATCTATTCCGATTCCTCCTGAATCACCTATTGAGCCCTTCAACTGAAATGATCCGATTTGGGAGAATGACACATTTTGAATATTTGCAAACATATCTGCTAGCTGCTCCAACACAAGGTTTTTGTCTGTTGGTAGCATTTCTTTCCACAAATGTTCCAGAGGTTCTCCATTAATCTTTTCCATTAGAATATACTCTGCATCCACGCCTGATTTCTCTTTGTCAGTGCAAAAACCATATACTTTAGGAACGGGCACGGATGGACACATTTTTGATATGTAAAGTAATGCTGCAACCTCATTTTCAGTTTTGTAGCGAGTCCAAAATCGACCAGAGAGTCGGAGCACGTATTCTTGGCCATTTGTAGTTGTCACGATATAAACTCTATTGTTGTAACCTCTGTTGATGTGGCTCATTTTAGTGACATTGAGGTTCAAATACCGTTGGACTATCAGGTCAGCCTGCTCAAGGGCCAGTTTAATGCCTACCTTTGGCCCAAAACTTTCATTTTCCTCGTTGTCAGACATGACGTTTGGGAAATGCAAATGAATTTTTTCTACTCTGTCCGAATGAACTTCAGCTCAACTTGGATTGACGATAATGATGTAAATGTTTTTTAGACCAGGAAAGATCGACCCGGTTTCAGGTACCATTTCTTTGCAAAAAACGAAAGGAAAACGTCAAAAGCAACTTAGCATATATACTAGTTCAATAACAACTTATATTGTAGACCCATTTGCTGTTCGATGACGTAAGTTTTGGATAATGTGTTTGCAAAGACCTCATCCAGACATGCTTGAATGGGCCCATTCATTATCACCCTAATGCATATTCAAGGTCTACACCTGCTCATACCATTTTGCAATCATGTGTTCACAATTTTGGCATCATATTATTATGAATGACAAAATTTGTTGACATAAAGCATAAAGCGTACGCTACCAAGAGGCATTGCAAAGTTCTTCTACTTTGTCAGTGCGATGAAATTCAGATCAATTTCATTTTTACTTGGATGGTGAATTTTGGATTGAGCAGAGTGAGGGTTATAATGTTATAGCGGCAGTACAAGAGTCAGCCAAAATGATTCTTCTATGCTACACAAGCACTTCGTGATTACGTGATTTTATACTTTAAGGAAACCACTTTCCATGAAATCCATAAAACTTCCTGCTAAGTATTAGATTACCCAACAAAATGCTAAACAAGCTGAGGTTGTCATTTTAACGACATGCCTATCCCCATTGAACATTTTCTTCTATAAGCCCAGAGTACAAAAAAACTGTCAAGAGGCTAAAGACCACGAGACATAATGTGTAATGAATGAGGAGATCTAAAGATGCTGAGCATGTATTAAAGTATCTACCCATTCTTTCCTCCAGATATTGTTACCCCCACTGGAGTTTCTGAACTACATGGGTTGTTTGAACGCAAAGTAATTTGGCTTGCTTTGTGCTTGTAAATAAAAATCATATACCATCATACAAATGCAAGTGCAATGTGCTCTTGAAACAGTGTGTCATGAGATGATGAGCACGAGGTTTTTTAGGAAACCCTCTGTATATTTTTACTTTACGACATGATTTTTTATGACGGAGTAAAAAATGTCATGCAATTACGATAAGCGAGTTTATACTCCTTTCGTTCACCTCCTCACCAAAAGACAGAGAGTGTGACAAGGAATCGTAAAGTATTTAGTAATTAGCATAAAAGATTAGATGCCGTGTATAATGTGCTCCTAAAAATACCTTAGGTGTGTCCATACCTATATACACAAGAGAGAGGATTTGTGTTTACAGTTATTACTGCTGCGGTTCCACATGCTAAACAGCTCATTTCTGGTTGAGCCAAAGTTATATGAAAGGAGTGCATAATAATAATGTGTGTGTATGTCCTATATAGACAACAACATCTCTCTGCAAGTCTGCAACAACAAACGCATCTCTTTCCTTATTCCAATAACTCTCAGATGGTATTTTTCAGCCCGGGATCTTGTGCTCCCAATCAACTTTCTTATCTTGTGCGAAAGAGAATGAGAGAATATAAAAAAAACGGAGATCATGAATCAGAAAGCATAATGTCTTGCATGTTATTTTGTACAGTTTTTAATTCTTAAATGACCCAACTGCAACTGTCTCTTGACTTCCAAAAGCTTTCTTAATTGTATCATTTTGTCATTGAATACAAGCCGAGTTTGGTAGTGTTAACAATGTGTTCAGTTATCGGTGCGAGCAAGACTCGTGCAAATATTGTTGTAGGAATGAGTACAAATTTTAGGTTATAAAATATCATCTCCAAACAAAAACGAAATATATTGCATTTATGACAAGGAAATTTTGCAGACAAAAAGTATATATTGTGCCCAAAATGTGCCCTTTTCAAGTTTTAATGACTTGAGGAAACATGAAAATAGTGAGAAAATTCATTACTAGTCATATGAAATAGAATCACAAAAAAAGCTGTCGCATTTCAAATCAAATTCTCAGAGTTCACGAAACTCCTCAAATTGTAACTAGGTTCATAAGGTGAAACAGAGCTACGGAGATACTAATAAGCTCGCCGCAATAAAAATGAGGTGCAACACGTACCTTTGTTGTTTCTCGATAATTGCAATTGCTGCTGTGGCATTTGTCTCGTTGCCATTCATTTTTCAGCGTGATGGACGACCTCATGTTGTGCTCAAAAGGGTTGTCGACTACCTGGATAGAATCGAAAAACTTGATGAAAAAGTAATTCGTTTTGACTAAATAAACTGATTTTTCCCCAGCTTGGTGCAACAAATACAACCCGCAACCGTCAAGCTAGAAACCAATCCAAACAAATACGTTTCGGTTATACAATAATTGATTTAAACATTGCCATTCTTTGTGTTCTAGTTCCAGAACATCATCAACACAGATCCGTTTGCAGATCTGTACAGCAGGGTACGTCCCACGTATGATGCCTTCATAAGTATTAAAAATCAAGTAGCAATATACGAGAAGATGGAGAGGATCCCTGGTGGACCGAAAAACTTTATGCAAACTGCACTAAAAGTAGTGGAGGAGACTGCAAAAAAGATTCACGAGTTTGAAGTGGAGGTATATATATAAATGAATGGAAAGTCATGTCATGTGTCATAGTATCATGTTCTTTTCACTAAAATGCGTTTTCTCTTAAATAATGATTTCAGTACAGACTGATAGTAGCCCGTTCTGGGAAAGCGTACACAAAGTTGCGGCAGGAGTTTGACAAGCTGCTAAACGACTTTGAAACAGTGTTTGATGACAGAGATGACGAAACGCTCAACACACTTGGGGTCCTCCTAGATGGGAACACTGATCTCGAACTAGCAAGGAACGAGAGGGGTCAAACAGTACAACAAGTTCTTCAAGACTTGGTTGAACTATTTGAAAAAAGGGAATCCCTTGATGAAGAGCTCCGCACAGTTGTCTCAGAACTCAATATACAAACGCCTGAAGATTTTGAGGGCACAAAAGCAGCACCGCTGGCTGATGAAGTTTTTGCCATAGAATTACTAATTCAACAAATTATTGAAGAGTCCGGCCCCCTCATTGCTACCGTCATACCGAGAATCGAAAGCGCAGTGAAAGGGTTTGGGAAAGTTATGGGAGATTCGTTAGAGCAGGTAAACTAAATATTATACGTATTTGTAATTGAAAACCATGATATAGAAAACCATATAAAAACCACTTCAACCTCAATATTTCCTTTGCTAGTTTGACAAATCAAAAACTCGCTATGAGAAAATAGTGGACGGTCTGGATCAAGACGTGATGAATGTTCGAAAAAGGATAGAAGATTTAAAGGTTTACCGGAAAAGGGAAGAATTCTAGTGAAGACAACTGATATTTTATATTAAAAAAGTGAGTAGGAGTATTTAATGTAGTGCATCCATACGTATCATCAACGAACAATATTATTCCTACATGGAAAAAGGCTTCCCAAAGAAAATTTTTACCTGAAATACTGATGAGATTGTTATGAACCAATTTTACTTCCCTTTTGAATTCTCATATCTCAGCTTCCATATTTTTATGTTATCCAAAAGACTCCAATGAATTCCAAAGCAAAGATTGTTTTTTTGTCATTTACATAACTCATTACAATTTTATTCCTTTCTCATAATAATATTGTACTAGCATAATAATTGTTCCTTTTATGGTGAGTATTCATCACAATATTTTATGTGACACGGAGTGTTTCTTAATAGTGCATTTAATTTATAGCCATTTTAACTTTTCCTTTCTTGACTTTCTTTCATTAACATAAGTATGTATGTAGCTTTCATCACAAAATATTTTTAATCAAACCAAGCATAGAAATATATATTTGAATCTGCCTGTGATATCCAAATATCTAAAGAGAAAAGAAACAAGAAAATGATAACTTTTACTACTGTTAAGAAAAATATCGACTTGCGACAAAGCGGAAAATGACGAAAGTTATATAAAAAAAATGTATGCAATTTAGACAATTCTCTAAAGTGTAAATTTGAGATGCAAATCATGTACCATTCGTCAAACTAGCGAAGAAAATAAAAAAAATGAAATTTGACCTGGGAACAGCTATAATCACGCATTTTACTTTGACTTTCTTATATGAACATGCACATACGCAGCGAGATTTCTATCACAGAAACCTGGAGCTGAGCCTAAAACGCGAAAGTCCAGAAAAGAAAGTTTTTCCGGGCTTGTACCCGCGACTCAGTTTCAGACTTTTCTCCATGCTATGAAAGTACATGAAATCCCATCAACAAATAGCTAGATATTTTAGCTCGCTGAGAGACCAAGCAACCAGAACAGAACTAGGCATTATGTAACATGCTGGGAGAAAATCAATAGCTCGGAATGAATAAATAAACTTTCACGTTTGTGATTGAGGTTATAGGTATGCGTGTAACACGAAAGTACCTGAATACTTGTAAGTGAATTTATAGGTAAACAAACAGTGAGTACAAAGGTAAGTTGAAAATTAATACAAACCAAAACGTGAATTAAATTAACGTTAAATGTTTAAACTTCAAATTCACCTTGTTAATATTGATTGACAATACATCATCTTCCAGCGCTCTAAAGCTAAGCCAGTAAACCTTGTCAGAATGGACGAAAACCAGTTGAAGAGTTTACTCAACAAAGAAGAATTTGAAAAGAAATTAAATCGGAAAAACAGTTTAGAAAGAAGTTTTGATTCAGATTCATCCAGTTGGTCGTCAGACGATGATGGGGATAAAGGGAAAGTGGATCAAGCGAAAAAAGAAAACGATTCGGGTTTTTTGACTAATACTACATCCTCTACACCAATCTCAAAACCAACAGATCTTACTTCAGAAGCAACAATAAAGAATGCTGTTGAGAATGCAACTCTACCTCAACCTCCAAAGGTCGATGTATTCCAAACTAAATCCCAACCAGATCCTCAACATCTGTCACTTGCATCTGTAATTGAAAGTGGCGAAGGAGCGAAAGAGAAGGTGCTTGCTAAAGAGGTTAATGATTCAAAGTCTAAGATTCCAGATACGGTTGCAGTAAAAACGGAAGTTGTGACAGAAAGAGCAAAAAAGGAAGAGGATAACGACGAAGATGATGATGACGACGACAATTGGGATGAAAGTCATAATTCAGAGGGAAACAAAGTTCTCAGCAGGCCTCAAGCAGCTCAAAAGTCTTTCTTTCAACGCTCAAAATCAAGCAGTTCCATTATTCCTGAAGAAGATAAGGAACACGAGGAAAAGAAATTATTACAAAAGCAAAATAACGTTGCAGATTTATTGGACTGGTCACCATCAATTTCGGATATAGACGATGAGAAAATTGACTCGGAAGATGATGCAATTGAAGCGTTTGACGATGATGATGGAGAACCATCTTAAGGTAGTAGGAATAAAAGAGGAGAAAGTAACATCTTCTTCAGATGCAAAATTTACATCCGATGATGGGTTATCATCAGACAATGAAAAACCTCTCTCAACGCTCTACGTTTCCAAAGCTGTGGAACAGCCTTCTGCAACATCAATTAATCTTATGGACGCTCCTCCAAGTGTTGTAAAGAAGGATGAATTGATTCTTGGCAAAACACCGGATATAAGTGCCAACGAGGCTTTGATAGGACAACCATATGAAGGACTTTCTCCCGCTGTACATTTATTCACTGCAACATCCTCCTCCTCTACACCAATTAAACCCACAATTAAACCCGCAGCGAGTCCCGTAAAAACTTCGTCCACAAAACCACAAAATCGTCAGACACCGATGTGGAACCGGAAGCCGTTCCTCTAAAATCCCTACAAAGTCTACCTCAGGAAAACGGTTCTTTTCTCGCCTTCTCTCATCATCTGAGAGCACCGGAAACTCGAATAAGCAGTCAAAAATATCTCTGCAACGTAAATCCTCTGCGCCTGCCCCACTTTCAACATTACTTTCCGATACTCCCATCAGACTCGCAGCTGAACGAAGGGCCACAACATCCGTCTCTGGTGAAAGTGTTGGTGAGCCCGAAACCAACCTTCACGGAAGTAGCTTCCCCGTGCCTACCAAACCAAAGTCGTTCATTGGAAAAATGAAAAAGTCCTTGGGAGTAGGAAAACAGCGTAAATCATCTAAAGCCAGCTTATCAGCCCAGAGTGAGCCCTGCATTCCTGCACATGAAAATAATAACTTTTTATCAATTCCTCTGAAAGGACGAACCAATGATGAGATCCTTATTGAGTTACTCAGCCAAGCTAAAACATTCCTGGAAAGCAAACACCTCATGGGGCAGCAGGGGATGAAAGTGATGATCATGAGCAAAAAATTAAACAAAAATATGCTTTTTTCCGAGAAGCTCTACCAGGCTCTCTGTAATAGCTTCAGTTCCAAGGCTTCATCTGCAAACAGGTAAAGCAATGTAGTTACCGAACTTTTATGAAAATAATTTAAGTATGCATAACCCAGTCGAGTTTAGCGGTTTGGCAACAATCTCTTTTATTTCTGCGGAGTGATATTCATTAATTTCATAATACGCACATTTCATCATTTCATACGTAAGTAGCTTTATAAATGACCACTATAGAGATAAGTACAATATTGTAATCGCAATCGTGGCACAGTTGTAGGATTCGATCAACAAAACCCTTTGACAAAACATAACTAATTTCACCTGAATTTATCTACTTCTTAAAACTATCGTAAAATACTAGAATATAATGCAGTTTCCGATTTTGACTGGATAATAATAATTAATATAACCACCATATTTAGGACTTGAAACGGAGTTTCTGCCAAAAAAAATGCATGACCAGTAATGTTGGAATGTAAAGTTATAAATTCAAATAAGTAATTCGAAACGAACACAAAGCCAAACACAAAACAATGTGAGTTTATAGTAACCATAATAGAAAATCTTACTCGAAAAAAAACCTCTTTATGCTTCAAGTTGACTATATAGTTATATTTCGTAATATTTTGGCTTTTGGCATTTAGTTTTAATTTCGTCTTGCTGTGTACGTTTTCCTGCCTACATTTAAAGGAAGTACAGAATTACTCAGAGCTCATTGTTTTCTATAAAATACTATTTCCACCTTACAACAAGACAACCGACCGAAGCCAGCAATTATTACAATACAGATAGGTAGAGAGGTAGTGCTGGCTAGTATACTACTGTCTATTTTTCATTGTTTTAAGTCTTTTTCTTACCTCATCTTCGAAATGAAATTAGAGTTTTTTTTTATTTGTTCGAGTTTGCGATGCAGAAAGCCATAAAATATTGCTAGAATTGAGAATGGCAAAGGATTAGCTGCTGAAAGTGACTTATGGTGTTGTGTGATATTCTATTAAAAACTATAGTGTATACAGTGAATAGCAAATTATATATATATTCCTTAACTTTTTTCATACGAAAAAGAAGGCACTTGCAATAAACACTGACAATAACTGACTGATTTAAACATAAAACTTGCAAAAACAAATGCTTGCTATCAACATGAACTATATAATATTTATGCATCTGAGATTTCCCTACCTACATGTTTCTTTGTGTTGAAAGCATCAAATTGCATGATGATAGGATTTTTTAGTGTTCGAACTTGAATGACAGTAAGTGCATAGATAAGTTTTTCTGTTGATATAGTGTCTCCACTCTACCTCCTCTTCAGAATGAGATGTGAAGTGCGTAGAGTTGAATATTTTAGGCCAAAAATAGTTTTTTAGAAATGTGCTGTGTCATTTTCTAATCAACTTGATCCTACCTAAGATTATACCATAACCTTCATATAAATAAGGCGAATTATATAATATGTGTACATATAATAACAAGCTATAAAATATTGATTGCTTTCGAGATAAATACATAACAAAAGTGCATTTCGTAACATTGAATATGAGCTAGTTAAATGGACATTATTTGTCCATTTTATGCCACCATATCACCAACCACCGGCCTGGTAAAAATATTAAAGATATAAAGAATCGTTTGTGATTGAAATGCGTATCTTTTCCTTCCTTGTTTAAACAATAGATAAAATATAAATGTTTTTGTGAAGGTCTAGAAGCTGTTTGTTTTAGGTAACTTTACGGCATATTTTTTTAAGGATTAGTAAAAGTACAATAATAGTGTCAGACAAAATGGTCAGTTTCCAAGAAGCGCGTCGCGTGATAGATAGTAATATAGTACGAGCTGTGATGTAGTTTTAGCTAATAAAAGGATGTAACGTGTAAATACATACATGTAATTCGTTATATACCTAATTAGTTTACAAATAGGTTTTTAGGGATTGCCCACAATTTGAAGCAAGGATCTGATTTTGATTCATTCTGATTATGTATGTGTCACGTTTTGTCATTGGAAATTTTGTTTGTGGAGATGGGAAGATGATTGTTCTTGGTAGTATTAGCAATGATTTTAACTTAAACGTATCCACTTTTCCTAATAAGGTAACAACAACAAATCAACATAAAAAACTCATTAACATGATCACCAAAAATAGCGTCTCTTTCGATATCTTGCTCTCGTCCTTTTGGCATTTTTCCACTTTTTCCTCCCACTCATCGGCTTCACCTTCCCTTTCAGTCTATAAATTGTTTTGTTATCAAAGGCCTGATGCTAGCCAACCTCACTAACTCTAAACAACTGGACGCGGATGAGAGTGTGCGTCTTCTCGAGAATGATTTGCTCCACTGTATAGTTGAGATTGGAGAGACCATCAGAACCAAACCGGTGTTTACCCTTTTGGAGAATTTTATAGCGCTGGGTGTTTAGTTTTTGAGGTCGATGTTTAAGCATCTTGTAGCGGGCCACACTTGGTGACGGTCTTGATATGAATAGACCATGAAAAGCTATTCTTCCTGCCATATCATCATCCTCAGCACCCCAACCCCAAAACATGTTGCTGAACCCGTTGACTTTCATAAAGTGCTCTTTGGTGAGAGCTGATATTCCCCCAAAGATGGTTTTATAGGGGAGCTTATACTTCATTTTATCTACAGCTACACTCATGTGCCGCGGTTGAACAGGGCAGTCATATAAATTATAATCGTTTTCCGGGATGAGGTCAACATCATGGAAAATATAGCAGTCCCATGGGTAGCGCTTGCTAGCTTCTACAAAGCCTACGTTGAATAGCATTGCCCTATTAAACGGCTCATTCTTGGAACTTCCCCCTTGCTCAATAACAAAAATATTAAACTCAAGTTGTTGACGTTTAAGCAAGGGGATCAGGTTGTGGAGGAATATCCTCATGTGGTCCTCCCGATCTCTAAATGGCACTATGATGGCAACTCTGCTCTTGGATCTACACGTGGGCGGCTTGTAGTGGCCGCCCAGATCCAGGTCAGAGTTTAATCTCCCAATGTCTGCTAAGCTGGGCGCTTGAAGTCTTACTCTCATATAGCCAACCAGGGTTGGAGGCAGGGAAGGGCACAGAGGCAAAGCTAGCCTAGGATCCGCAGTGGTGTTGGTGTGATTCGCCGAAGAGGCTAACACGGCAAGCACGGTTTGATTATCAACTTTTGTCAAATTGCTTATGACTAGGGAATCAGCATGACTGCTGCTGCTGCTTATCGTACTACTGGTTATAAATGTAACTCGCTGATCTTGCTCTTGAGATTTACTCTGTTTCAGTCTTGATGATGATGATGATGATACTGTTGTTTGGTTAAGATGAGAATTCACTTTGTTCAGTAAGCTAACAAGCTGTTGCTGTTGTTGAGGTACTGGTAGCAGTTCTCCATCCCCATTCTCATCCTCCTCATCTGCGGGAGAAGGACTAAAGAATTTGTACACGTAGAAAACTGAATTCTCTTGTGGATGTCTCCACAAGGGAGGGGTTGGGTCGGCTGAGTTGAGGGTGCCGGATATGCCTGACACTGCTGCTGATTGAGATGATATTCCTGATGATGAAGGCCCTGATGCGGATGAGGAGGTGGAGAGTCCACCTCCCCGTATCGATTCATTTTTCAAAGGGTAAAAGTAAAAGTACTGAATCATGACCAGAACCAAAAGTACTCCGGCAACCGTTTTGTAGACAACGCGAACATGAGCCATTTTCGAAACTGGCAAGACTAACAAAATTCACAAACTTACAAAGCTTTTGCTTGACGCTGGAGAAGGTACATACATAAAACAGGAAACTAAATACAACTTGTCGTATATATCCGAAAAGCACCGAGATCCAATTAAACTCAATAATAGTAGGACAGTAAAAACATGGTCTCCTCTGAAGGAAGTACTTGACTATAATATACGGTCGACGCTGACCAATTAATTACTCTAATTATTTGGATATACTGCGCTGTTAATAAACTCGTGTGTATAACGTGTTTTGGAGATTTTGGTGACTAGATTGAATAATTTATATTCGGTTATATCTTGTAGTGTAGGGCCAGTCAAGGAAAAAAATGTCAATGTAGTCAGGTATCCTGTTCTAACTTAGTTTTTTTAAGTAAGTATCGTTTAGATTACAAGTGTATATTAATATATCATGGATGCGTGTGTAGTTCTACTACATATCGATATATCGATTAAAGCTTACGATCAACAAAAAATCTCTAAGTAATTAGTTATCTGTACAATACATTTTTACATGGTACACCTCTAGACCTAGATTTACATTTGAATTTCGAATACGCTTCCTATTAAATTTGGCAACGGTCAGTATAGTGTAGTACAGTAATAGTTTACATGTGCACACTTTATATAGTAATTAGTTTGCCACGTGAGGAGTAGAGATTATTACATTTTGGTATGAGAAGCACCGGTATTTGTTACATCATGTTAATTTTGTTACTCTAAATTTTTCCCATGAATAGCGTTGTTTCTCGTGTTGTGCAAAAGTCTACGTTTCTCATCTCTTGCAATTTCACCGGTGTGTGGGAAGACATCATAAATACTACGTGTCTGATTAGCTGGAGCAATTTCCTCCAGAAACTGGTGTAGTTAATAACTGTTGTGTAGCATGGAACGGGAAATGAGTGTGCTCATTCCCATTACATTTTAGTTTGCGTGGAAGAATTCGTGATTATTAATACTGATGATTCTCTATTGGCAATTACGTGTGGTTTCCTCCTCAGTTAATAATAATTTTCTTTGCAACTTCAATTAAATAAGAAATCTCGTTTCAAGTTCAAAAAGTTTAAAAGTTTGCAAAAGAGCACATTGCAATATATATAACTGCAATAAAACAATTCGCTTCCACCATGCCACTTGTTTAGTCTTTGTTTTATATTCACGGGTTTGATGAACACTGCTGCTTTTTCTTTGGCTGACCTTTTCTCACTTCTTGTTCATTTTCTTCTTTGTGTTCTCTCTGGAAATTAAGAAGATACTTTTTGGAGTGGAAGCACGAACATTACACGTCGCAGATTAATTACGCTGCGATGAGTGGCGATAAAAGAGTGAAGTGATGAGGGCATGTCATGGTTGGGTGATTCCCTTTTTTCACTCTCGCTGCATAACTAATGAGTACTTGGTGGCAGTAGCAAAGCTTTTCAATATTCATGATGATGATGATGGACATGTACAGTGATGGAATACACACGACCGTGACGCTATATTGTAGATCGGTGCGATACACTGAGCCAACTTGCTACTGGTGAAGATGATGATGATGATCATTCTAAAACGGATTATTAGCGAGAGCGAGCACCTGAAACAAAAAGACACGAATATGAGGTGATGTGTGACAAGAGTATGAATGCATATTAATTAAAGAGCCATACTCATGCTGGCCTAATGTCCCAGTAAATTCCCAGCAATTTCATCTCATTATTTCAGGAAATACTGGAGAATTGCAGATAATTCACTGAAACATAAAAAAATATGATGGTACCTTTTATTTTAAAAGTGCAGAAGAGGGAGAGCACAATCACACATGCCGTCAGTCATTGAATTTGACCAGTTAGGAACATGGATAGGTTTCCATTTCCATCCATCAGTCATCCACAGAGTGTGTAATGCACACAATCTCAGCTTGAATGAATGAGGGTTATTGGAGAGATAAAATAATCTTGTTTGTCACTCACACAGTCAATGTTTTTACACACATTTCTTTCTCGCCGATAATGTTCTGAACACATGTGACACATTAAAATTATATCAGTTTTGTAACAGTGAAACATTTGGCTACAATTCGTTTCGTATATCGCAACTCATTTAATCAGATTGAACACTAGCATTCTTTTGCATACTCTTCTCAATCGGATTAGAATACCAAATTATTTTTAAAGGTATATCCGTGTTGGGTGTATGTATTTACATAGTATTGAAATGTATTCTGAAATGCAAAAATGGGGATTTACAGCAAATGGAGTTTGTTGTACTTGGTATCTCACAATCTAATCCTCACCAATGATGAGTACAGAGGAAAACATTTTTCAAAATAAAACTTGTTCTGGGCTTTGTGTACTGCGAAAACAGGAAGACCTACCAGGTAAACTGGATGTACTGAATTGTCTATGGGAAGAAGCAAGAGTGCGAATGATAGCGAAAAATTTATATATGTATCCTTATATTTTCAGCGCAGTCAGTCGGTGTTTTGCTCGTTCTTGTTGAGTAGAGAGCGATAAAAGTAATAATAATACTGTGTGACTGCTCGAGCAGTTTTTAGGAAGAAGAAGAAGAGAGATGCGAGAAAAATCTCAAAAGTTTGATAATAATGATGATGATATAAGGAAGCCCGACGAAAGTGTTCTGTTCTTGTTTGCACTGTTCCATGTTCCATGTATCATCATCATCATCTCAGTAAGGTATGCCTAGAGTTGTGGTAGACGTGAACGGGAGAGCAGACCAAAACTAGATGAGAATAGAAGAGAACAAGCACAAAAAGACGTGAAACATTCATGTGCTAGTAGTAGAAGTAGTAGTCAAAGCTTTTGTCTGTATTTACGTCTAAGGTACAACATAGTTTTTTTTACTTAGGGAGACCTGAGCTGATGTTATGTATCTACATGAAAACTTATATCATTTCATTGCATTGCACACACAACATCACATACAATATTATGACTCCCGTACATTCATTACGATGCGACTTGACGCTATCAAAATAAGGAATACATGGCCAGGAATAAAATTCCTTTTTGCATGCGTGAGAAAGACAGATACTTTTGTAGCCTCATTTCAAGTACACACGAGCATGCACAACAACATGAATGTAAGCTGTTTTTGCAATGTCTGTGTGTGTGATGTCGTTTGTAGTATTTGTGGTGATATTCGATACTCCATGGTATAGCAAGTTTTATAGGATTTAGTTGCTGATGCGATGATGGAAAATTGTAAGCTGTTCTAAAGCTAGCAGAGCTCTCATGAACTCCTGCTTCTGCATACATTTCCTAGCAAATAATGCACAAATAAGAAAACAAGTAAAATGAGCAGATTTTATTATTAGGGAATGCAGACTCTATTATTCATAAAATTGGCTTAAAGTCTAAAAGGAGGATGAAATGAGAATATTAAAACGTTCATGGTCTAAAAGAGAACAAATGAAAGATTGAACAAGCAGGATGTGATGTCATGATGAAAAGCAGAGATATTGACAATTTGAACGCAACTCAATTGAAATAAATAGATTTCAATAGATAAGAATATTTGATGGATAGAAATGATGGGACGTTCTCGTTAAAGCATGTTCAAGTACACAAAACTCTGGCTCAAAGCAATCATGGGGATTATTGGGAGTACTGAATTAGCATAATCCACCCATTTTCATTTTCTCGAGTGCAAAATTGAAATAATTTTGGATGATGGAACATGGACTTTATGTATTGTTCTCGAAAAGCAATTACTTATATCAACTCGACTCTCCATCTCATTCTAGTAATTTCTGGCTGACAAATGGGTGTAATTTTGTCATCATCATCATTATAGTGCGTGATAGCCTTTTTTATATAATCTCTTGCCTATTTGTGCTTTTTGTTTTTCTTCCCATGCTTGCGTAAGCAGGATAAGCCCTCGTTTTTATAGACGGTACTATTTATGCCACCTTCAGTTTATTGCATGCAGAAAATTGTTATTATACATATTACTTCATCCTCCTTACACAACGCACCTAACATTAGGACTCATTATTGCGAATTTACAAGACTTATTGGATGCACTCCAAAGGATAGAGCATAAAATGACTTTGGCTGACTTTGACTGGACAGTTAAAACATTTTGAGACCATCCAGTTCATCCCTAAGTATAATTAAGTAAACAACAATGTTTTTATATGACTTGGCTTGGGCCCATCTTGATGATTATGATTACACTTACATTGAGGTTCTATATAGGTCTCATTCGCAGTAAGGTCCACTGCATATTGTCGCATAACATAATTATTACGTAGGCCAGGCCACAGCAAGGTGATATAGTGACGGTGATGATGTCTTCCTCGTGTTTGCAGAGTGGGTTAGATCAATGGAATACTACTAGTTCAGTTCATGGCGTGCAGACTTCTTCTTAGCATAATCCAAGGCTGCCCTTTTTCACATCAGCATCTATACTCATATTGTGCAGTAAAGAGATGATGAAGTCGATGAAGAACAACGCAATGTGATTATTCCTTTGAGAGTAAAATTATGCAACTCCATTCTTCCCACAAACCCCACACAATATAAATCATAATGATCGATAGAAATTCTGTTTCGCACCTTCTCACAATGTTATTTGGTGATGGTTGTCAGCAATGAACGGGGGCGTTTGTTTTTTCTATAAAGCTCAATGAATTCAGTTTTGAAAGGTTGGAAGGAAGAACACTATCTTCTTGATTTGAAATAATGGCTTAGCATCATCATCATCACATCATCAGCATTAGATTCTGTTTTATGGATCAGCGCTCATTAAAATGCCATCGATATTCAGTGAATGCCTGGTTTTGGTATCTCTTCCCTTGTTCCGCTTATAACTGAACAAAAGGTATGCATAATTCGAGGCTCATAAAAGGTCGATGAGATGGGAGGAAAATGGGATGATATGAAAGCGAATGAAAATTGCTTTTCGGTTCAGTGAGCGATTTTATTGCTTTATTATTAATATCCTTAGGTAGATAGCTACATACATAATGCATTTTATTTATCTCTTCCTCCATAAAGTAGGCTTATAATATAAGTTTTATGCGAATTGTCTTCAGACTGAATATATACGGTATAGGAATAATCTTAATCTTGAAAATCTTGTGTCACTGCTGGCGCATCTTCTTGATCTCCGCCACCTTCAGAGCCTTCTAGAGAAGCGTTGTATTGTTCCATTAGCTTTTCACCGGCTTCTTCGTCAGTATTGACCTGACCACATCGTGCGATCCACACACGATCCTTGGCTCTTCCAGAAGGAGTAACCATTGAGCTAATCTGGAAGCAAAATATAATGAATATGTGATTATAAAATCCAATTACGATTGGCAGTATTGCTTACTGAGCTTGAATTAAAAAAATAACCTTCTCAAGAACTTCCATTCCGCACATAACCTTTCCAACAACAACATTAACTCCATTTAGGGATTCAATTTTCTTTGCGGTGATGAGAAACTGTGATGAGTTTGTATCTACACGTTATGGTAAGGATATTATTATTTAAACTGAGAGTGCAAATTCAAAATTAAACTACGCATGTCGTAGAATTTGTAAAGGCGAATGACTGACCTTTGCCAGCGTTTACCATTGAGACAGTTCCCGGTTTTAAGTGCTTGAGTCTAAAAACAATATTTGAAGAATTCAATAAACCATGACAAGAAACTCTCCACGTCAAACCATACCATTGATGCAATGCATTCTTACTTGAAATTTTCATCTGGAAAGAAATCTCCGTAGATACTTTTGCCACCACGGCCTTCTTTTCCGGATACGTCTCCTCCTTGCCACAAAACTCCAGGAATTATTCTATGAATTTCAGTACACTTGTAAGATAGTCCCTGCTCACCGGTGCAAAGAGAGCGGAAATTCTCAGCAGTGAAAGGGACAATGTCTGCTCTCAACTCGATGAGAACTTGTCCAAGAGCTTCGCGATCTGTTTCCAGATCAAAGAATACCTTTGGAAAATGACGTGTAATATAATACATATAGTGCTATAATTACAATTATTATTCTTGAAATCCATTATTGCAATCTATGTAATTACCACTGGTTTTGGACATTTGGTAGCGTTATCAAGTGCTGAATTGGCAAGTTTATCCCATGGTTGAGGGACAGGCTTTTTCCAAAAGAGGGGATAGTACGAACGAAGCTCCATTTTTCGCTCATGTTTGGCAAAGTCATTCATCTGCTCTTTCCGACTGTACATGGGCTTTTGAGCCTCAATCCGTTGGTACATTTTCAAATTGTCAAAGGTGATTTGCAACAACTTCATTTGACGGGACCGACTTCGACTGTTGTAACTTCGGGTGCTAGAACGCAACTTGGTGCTCACTGCAGGCTACAATTCATGAAATCAGAAATCTTGTTGTTTCATACATTCATGATGATCTCCCTAACACAAGCATTAATATTGTGCACCTCGCTCTCCATTATATTTGCTATACGCTGAAGCATCCTCGCGTTTTCTCTTTCAATGCGGACAAAATTCGAAACGGACCGATTGAAAGCGGTGGGAGAAGTATAAATATTTTTCAGAACAATTGGATTGCTCGTATCTACTATGGGTTGAGCCGTCATCACACGTTCTCGGTGCTTGTTCCATGCATACTTTCGAAGAGGGAACTCTGCATCATCGTGGCGCCGTGCTCGAAGCCGCTCCTTCTTTTCTGCAGACTTGAATAAAATATATTAAGGAAGTAGATAGACTGGAGTTCCGCGTTAAAAGGTACCGTTATAAAAAACTGAAATGTAAAATTGAAGTTTGAATAGTTTCTTACTGATGGTTTCGGGTTGGAATACATTGCGTTAGACATGGAATTAATTTCCAATAACAAATATGAATGCCTTTTGTAAAGCCGACAGGTGGAACTATGATACTGAACAAGAAATGAATTGTTTCGGTTTGTCGTTTTGATTTTGTTTTCGTTCGTCCTGAAAAAAAATTCATGTTGGTGGTAAAAGCATGTAAGCATAGTTGCTTGGTTTCATAAGACAGGAGAAAGCACCTTGATTTTATTGCCCTACAAATCATGGCCCAAATGAATGGCTAGTTTTATGCTGTAGTTGTAAGTTCATTATTACTTAAATAGTATGTATATTTTTGTATTGCGTATGTAGGTAGTAAGGTTGGAGTCACCAAATAGGATTGTTCCATTTAGACACAGTGACATTAGGGTGAGGATTTTTTAAAGGAAAGTTTGTCTCGACTCCAGTTAGCGAACAGAACAAACTGCCTATTAATCTACTGGGCGGGGCATTATGATATTGAAGATAATTAGATGAAATGCTGGGCTGCACTACTATCAACTAGTAACCTGTGTTGTTTATCGTAATCCTTTCAGCCTTGATGACTTGGACGAACCAAAGGCAGAGGACTCTAGGCGAAAGTCTCCCAATAAAATGTCATACTACTGTCCAAACGCTGTAGAAAGTAAGCCAAGAGCAAAAAAATTAATAAAAATACGACTATGACTTTCTGGAGAATTTTTATACTTAATGATCACTGTTTGTTGCTACTTTAGACGCTCCAAATCGCCAAATAGTCTGTGATATTTTGCAGGAGCTTCAATGCGTCATTGACAAGTCCTTAGGTCACAGTGAGAACTTGCAAGTTGGCTACCAAGACTTGGGCTCTGAACTTCACAGGCTTAAAGAGGAAATTGTTTGTTATGTGCAAACAATCAATGAGCTTGAGATCAAGCTCAAGCATTTGGAGTGCGATAACCAACGTCTTATACGATGTTTCGAAGAGGAATCCACAGCGAGAGCTAATTTAGAAATGATTGTGTGTGAATTACGAGCACAAATCGAAAGACAGAATGAAGTTTTAAATATTGAGTGTACCGAGAAGACGGCCATAGCAGGAGAGCTCAAGCATTTGGAGATGACCATCCAAAATTACAGAAACCAAGTTTGCGACCTGGAAGCAGAAACGGAGCAGTTGCACACCAATTGTAAAGGATATGAAGGAAAACTGTGCCGGACGACAGAGCTACAAACTGCTTTGACACAATGCTGTAAGTTTAAAATGACTGTGTAATCTTGGAGGAAAAAGATTTTATTCTATAGCTGGAAATAATTGACCTTGAAATGCAGGTGAAAGGGTGGATTGTCTACAAAGGGAGATTATTGTAGTGAAAGGAGAAAACAATGACCTGAAACTAAAGTTGGAAACAGCTTGTTATGAAAGAGAAAAGTTAATGGTAAGAAATTAACATGCTAAATTTCTCAAATGAACAAATAAATGCGTCATAGTTCAAGTAGAAATATTTTTTGTTCAACACAGGGCGACAATGAATGCATAAATCTGTGAGCTCGCAGGTTGCGTCCAAGAACTGGAAAGGTCGAAGAACGAAGTTTGTCGAAAAATGAATGAAATCCTTATTCCTCACCACGAGGAAATGGACAAGCTCAAAACTGAGGTTGATAGGTTCACTGCATTGTACGAGGAGGAACGAAAGGCAAGGGAAGAGCTTCAACGTAAACTTCGAGATTGTGAAGAGCAGAAAAGAAAATCTCCCCAACAGTCAGCTCAATCAGAGCTCATTTTTAAGCAACAACTAGATAACATTCAAAAGGAAGTTAACAATTTCAAATCAAAATACGAAGACGAGAGAAGGGGTCGTGAGAATGTTGAGCGTAAACTTTGCGACATGCAAGATCAGCAACGAAAAGGTATGCAACAACAGCAACTAGCAATGCAGTTACAAGTACAACAAAAGGATTTGGAGTGTCAGCAAAAGGTTGACCTTATGAAAGCCGAACTAGATACCTATAAAATTATGCACGACCAAGAGAAAAGGTCAAAGGAAGACATGGAACAAAAGCTGCGAGATGTGGAAGAGCAAAAGTGGAAAGCAGTTCAGGAGGAAAAGCAGTCCGTCCAGTTCCAACAGCAGCAGCTTGAATTCCACTCTCAGCAAAAGGTAGATAAGCTAACAATGGAAGTTGATAACTTGAAGCGGCTGTACAATGAAGAGAAAGAGAAGCGAGAAGAAAGCGACAAAAAATTGAGAGAGTCGGAAGAACAACGGCAAAAGTTTTTACATGAACAACAGCTCACCACCCAACTGCAACAGCAGCAACAGGAAAATCTATCTCAGCAAAAGGCTGATCTTTTGAAATTCGAAATAGAAAAGTTCAAGACTTTGCATGAGAATGAAAAGCGGAGTCGTGAGTCTCTCGAAATGAAAGTTCGAGACTTGGAAAATGCAAACTTGAAGAATTTGCAGGAGCATCAAATGGCTCTCCAACAAGCTCAGCAGCACCAAGATATGTACTCTCAGCAAAAGCTAGAATTGCTCAAGACAGAAGCAGACAAGTATAGAATTATGCTGGACGAAGAAAAGAGAGTTCGTGACGATTTGGAAAGAAGGTTGAGGGATTCTGAGGAGCATAAATCAAAGATTCTAGTGGAAAATCAGGAGGCTCTGAAAAAGCAACAAGAATACTATTCTCAACTTCATGCAACAGCCTTACAACAAACAGAGGAAGAGAAAGTTGCTCGAGAGCTGTGGCAAAGAGAGTTGAGAGATGCGCAGCGAATGTGGGAATCTGAGGTGAAAGCAAAGGGAATACTTGCAGAGAAGTTGGCAAGATTTGAAAAGAAACAGAACATTATGGATGCCCAAAATGTAATGTAACATGATTGAAATTTTAAGAGTAATCGCCGAATGTTACCTGCAGTATACTTTTTTGTTTTGTATACTATGTTTTTTGCAGCAAAGAGAATTGGAAGATGTGGAACGATACAAAGATAAAATTCGACATTTGAAATCATCACTAAAATCCGAAAAGGATCTCGTGGTCAGACTTGCAAATAAACTGGAGGAAACTCGTAATATTGCCAAAACATTCAAATCACAGGTGGAGGAATTGAACAACAATCCCAAAGTCGAGAAGCTAGCTTCCGTAATTGACAATCTGAAATCGCAGTTTGAGATCCACGCTGAGAATTCTCGCCAAGAGAAGGAAAAATTGATGAATGAAATCTACAAGCTCAAGTAAGATGCCTAAATCTTAATTTAATACTAATATATAATCGTAAAAATCTATAAATCTTGATGATTTAAATGCATACGTTTTTATTATTAGCCAAGAAAAGTGGAGAGCTGAAAAGGAGAGCAAGAGACTATCAGAAGACATGAAGATACTTGAAGCTGAAAAGTCCACATGGCAAAACTTGGCAAAAATGAAGGACCGCATTGAGCTTGAATTTGTCGAGTTGAAACGAGCCGTTAATGATCAGTTTGTGGATAGACGGGATGTTGAAAAACTTAAAACTATATATGAGGGCAAGCTCACCCAAGTCAAATCTCATTACGAGCAGGAACTCAATTTGCAAGTTAATGAAAGGCTGTCACAGTTTACGAATCATATAGGACGACAGGTATAAAAGACAAGACATGTATGTGAGAAATAATATGTTAACTTGTCCTAATAATTTTATATCCTTTTCATTTCAGTCAAGAGACCGTCATCTTCTTGATAAGCTGCGGGATACCAATGAAAACACTCTTCGTACAGAACTACACTCTGTAACAAAATCGATGCAAGGAGACATTGATAATTTGAAGGGACTCATACGAGAACGAGATGAGGAAATTGTGACGCTAAGGAAATCACTAGATATCGTGAAAGAAAAATATGCAGATGAGTCGAGGCAACGAGAAGGTCTCATGAAAAGACTACAAGTTATCGCGTCCCGTAGCCACGAGTCTATACCTTTGTTGCAGGAAGAAACGTGAAATAAAGTTTTATAAGAATGATATGAAAACGTTTGTTAATCCTCAAACGTAGGTATAGTACGTGTAGTTTGCTCAAATCAATCAATTTACCTTCTTCCGTCCTAATCATAGTATCATAATGTCATTTTTCCAACAGGGTAACTAACTAAATATCATGTACGTGTATTTCTTCGATCGAGGCAAACTTTCTTTATGAATCCTTATGTGTTCTTAATAAACTCTAGTCATTTGTGTATACGCGTGTGTTGAACAAGTGTTGTTCTTTCCCATAGTCTGCATTCGCATTATATAAAATTTTGATTTGGCAATGAATTCCAAGCATAACCAAACCGGAAGTGTCTACTACTGTCAAGTCTGCAACTCTGAGTTCATTCATGACACCCGAAATGGATCCTGCATTCATATGTGCATTGCTTGTGAAGTGACACTGCTCCAGTGCCCTGTTTGCATTACAAAAACTGTTGGAAATGAGAGTATTTCTAAGGAAGATCTTAATGAAGCTATAAGTAACATTTTGATATCCCATCAGCAAAGGGCGAATGACATGGCTGCTGAAGGTAATAGATAATGCACAAGGTTCCGTTCATGGCTAATATAATTTGTCTATGCCTATTATACTTAACTGATTTCAGCTAAAAATCCACAAGTTAAGAAATCTCTCAAAACACAAATACTCAAACATTGCTTTCTTGGAGTGTGGGATGGAACTCTCAACTTTGTCTTGAAAGCTGTTGGAGTCAAATCGTCAAAGAAGAATCCTGTTTTGGGAAACGTTCAAAACATAATTGCTCGGTATATGTCTATATTCTTGACTGAAGATTCCGGTTCTGCCACTACAATTTGCTCATTCTTCTTTCAGAGTTGGACGGCAAACTGGCAGATCAGTATTTCCGAACGTTTGTGACAACCTTTCAAGCGTTACATCAATGAAGCTACTCGGGGGCTTTACAGCGTTGCTTATCTGCATTCAAATGTTGATTGCCAGAAAGCATGCCAAATGATATGATTTTAATTTAAAAGTTGCATGAAATTCATTCATTTTTTGTCAAAATTATAACAAAATTTAGTTCGAAAGCTCAAAAAAGATTAAATTCACTCCGAATATTAGTTGAAAAAAGCTTTCACTAATCATTGCAATTGCCTCTGCGGTAGGTATTGGTATAGAACTTTCTTTGTGCATATTTTTACGATACCATTGCATTGTGTCCAATACCCCAGCAAACACAAGTGACGCAGCGGCATTATGCATTCTGCTACAAAATGTGGACTGGGAATGAAGATAATTGAGATTGAGCATTGCATTGTTTCAGAGCTTTGTTTGTTTAATTGTTCACGATTTTGACGGTGAACGTATTTAAACAGTAACTCTGATTAACGGTTAATCGTTTGCTTCTGTAAATTCCTTTTCACGAGCATTTTGCCGGTGGTTGTTTGTATAAAAGTATGTGTGAAAGTTTATTTGGTTTGTAGGGCTTAAAAAGTATTTAAAATTTAGTAAAAGCATACTTTTTAATCATTAATCGTTTTAAGGAAATAGCAGTTACTTTTTGAAATGGTAAGTTTGCTTCGTATTTTGCATAATTTTTCTAGTGAAGATGATTGAGTTGTATTTCATTTTTGTTAACGTTAACTGTTTTGTCGTTTGTTCTAAAGTTTTCGGTGGAAAAAAAGGAAGAAGGGGCTCATGAGGAAGCAATATGGGCTATCGACTGGTATCGGGGTCCGGAACAAGAACAGAATATTGAAGGAAGCAAATTAATAACGGGATCTCTTGACGATAGTGTTAAGGTTCGAAAATAGTTCCATTTTAACTTCGTCCCATGTGTAGGCAATAGTTGAATGTTGAAATAATGTGTTTGTTTGTTTGCAGATTTGGCGATATGAAAAAGATGAGCTCAAGCTTGAAAAGGCTTTGGTTGGTCACTCTCTTGGAGTTGTTTCGGTGGTGGTTGATCCTAGTGGAACCATGTTTGCTTCTTCCTCTCTTGACTCCAACATCAGTATTTGGGACCTTGAAACATTGGAAAAGAAACGTTCCATCGACTCTGGTCCATTGGAATGTTGGACGGTGGCTTTCACTCGAGACTCCAAGTATGTAATCAGTGGAAGTGCTGATGGGAAAGTAGAAATGTTTGATGTGGAAACCGGAAAGAAGGAAAAATCTTTAGAAACCAAGGGCAAAATGGCTCTAAGTCTTGCCACGAGTCCGGATGGTAAATGGATAGCTTGTGGAGGGTCAAACGGACTCGTTGCGCTGCTAGATGGGCCAACCGGAAATTACTTTAAAACGCTAGAGGGTCACGCCATGCCTGTGAGAGCGTTAGCTTTCTCCCCCGACTCGAAACTTTTACTTACTGCGTCTGATGATAAGCACGTCAAAATATATGCACTGTAAGTTTAAAAAAAACGAAACTACTTCGTCTACACTAACTAAGGAAGTGCTCTTTCTTAGAGCTACAGAATCGCAAATATATATTTATTGTGTTTATTTTGTTTCAGAACTGAATTTCAAGTCGTGGGAACCATGTCGGGCCATAGTTCTTGGGTGCTCGGTGTGGCATTTTCTCCTGATGGCACCAATTTTGCTACATGCTCTTCAGACAAGACCGTAAGAATCTGGGATATGGTAACAAAATCCTCAGCACATGTATTCAGTGATGCCCATGCAGATCAAGTATGGTCCGTTGTATGGGGTTCCGACAGTAAACTAGCATCAGTAGGTGAAGATAAGTCTATCAATATTTACAGCGTCATCAAATAAGTTAAATAACGCAAAAGAAGGAGAAATACGTGTAAACCAAACGTATATTCCAATATATATTTGTAAAATGACATTTCTCAATTTTATGTACTTGAAATAAAATGTATTTAAAACGATCAAATTTGTATGTATTTATGTTTTACCCGAAAATGGCACAGGGTGTGATAGGTTTATTTCACAATTTTAACTTGACGCTTGACAATGATTCGTAGTGTTTACGGCATAAACGCCAAAGGCTGAAATGTTAACAAGGTTGACGCTAAAGATTACATTCCACCGTATCTATTAATGGCAAAACATTTGCGGGCATATATCGTTCCATGCCTTCCGATCAGTTAACCCAGTTGCTTTCATACACATTCTCATAATAATCATACATAATCGCCAACGTTCATTGTTTTCTATCATCCTTGCTAAGAAATAAACTTGGGATAATAATAATAATTTATAGTATTCGGAGAACTACGTTAAGAACCAGTAAGTTGTGAGTCTTTGGGACAATATATTTTCTACTTACTAAAATTAATCCTTAGCTATTATAATTAATTATACTTCTACATCGATTTTTCCTCACGGTTTTAAGTCTATGTCAGTTTCTTTGATGTCATCAAATATATATGGAATGGTCAATAAACTTCAGTTCTCTACTGTAATGTAATAGAATATATTATATAGAACATCATGTTAATAATAAAATGGACACATGTTATATGTGTAGCCTACGTTCAATTGGGACCTAAAAATAAACTTGTCGCAGTACATCATGGAGTAAATAAATATGCTACAAAGAATACTAATAATTGTTTAACCATACAATCACATTTTACATTAAATATTAAACATGTATGTATAGAAGATGTATAGAGCTTCTTCTGTCCGTACAATGTACAAAACAAATACTTCACTTACGATGATGATTTCAAGATGAAGTATATAAAATCTTTCAAAATGAAAGAGAATTAGTACAATTTGATAAATAATAATAATACATAATAATATTACAATTTGATGATTGATCCTACCAGTAGTAGTAGTAAATATAAAACTACATTATGGATAATTAACAGATTATATATCCACAATTTTTGTTAATATAGCACAACGCCAACTTTTAGCACAGCAAAACATAACTTTGACGAGATTAGTCTTCTAGTTAGTAGTGCTGCACTTTCATTTTCATTATTATAACACAACCATAACGTGTAAGTGTAATCTAAAATAATACTTTAGCTTTTTTGGTCGAATAGTCCAACAATTATTAAAACGTGAAAGTGTGAAATCTCATCGGCCCTGAAACTGACTAATGATCACGGTGATAGTAGTGGTGGTGAGTAAATAGTGATAAGACAACGTACGGAAAACTGACACATTCATTGACGATAGGAACAAGCTCAATTTCCGTTTTTTTATCCAGTAGTAGTAGCTGCAGAAAGTAAAAGTATGTTTTGAAACTTGAAAAACTGCTTCCAACAAAAAGTTTGAAAAAATTTGAATGATTTTCATACAGAACTATTTTTTTTAAATCTTATTGGTTTTATAATTATTATCTTTGTATATCATCAACACAGGCAACTTTATATATATATATATATACCATACCGTTCTCGTTTGCTAATTATATGTAAATTCTAGTACATTCTGCTTTTAAAGGGATTTAATTGTAAATTGAACATTGAAAATAAGACTTTTTGTGTGATGCGATACAATATAGCTGAGAAAATATTATTTGCGAAAAGATATATATCATGTCATGTCTCTTGATTAGTTGTTTTCTCTATACAATGTTACTCAATAATTATTATTCCAATAAGTTATAATAATGTAACCTTGTTTTATCATTTCCAACTCTGCCCTTTCAAACCAACTGCTAAAATTTGAGGCACAACAAACATGTTAATTTAATCATTCTCCTTAACAAGTTTTGAACGAATGAGACGAGACAATAATTGTTATTACAATTACAGTGTTCTTTTCTTAATATATCAAACACGTTATTTTTCGTAATATATTTCGTCCTCGCTACTTTAGGATACATAAATTATGACTATTTAAAGCTTCTTCAGCGCAGGTATTTCTTATTCACAGCTTTGAATAGCAAATTACAAATTGCAATTTTGATTTCTTTTTAGATATGCAGAGCAGATTTCAGCAGTAGTTTCATACATAAGTTGCCTCATTTTTGCGATTACAATGATGATGAATACAGTAGTTTTTAGCACAAATGGAACAATGTACCATTTTCAGCAGTGTAAAAGTAAGGAAGTAGTAAATGATTTAGAATTGAGCCTATTATAAAAGTTTTTTTCTTTCGACGAAATACCAAAACAACAGAAATTACATTAATAAATCGTATGGATGACTCTACTCTTCGCATATAATAATAATTACGATCAGGATAACATATCATTCATTGCATTTTGGCAATTGTTGAGCGGAATAAACTCACAAAGAAAATCACAACAGAAAACACTTGACAGAGAAGTATATATAATATTAGAGAGGCTTTTTAGGTGATAAACGAGTCTTTCACACCATATCAGCTCAAGGTAGAAACAATTTTCACTCTTACTTGAAGCCTGCTGCTTCTTACTTTTCCCTATAAGTTAATTAAAAGGGGTTTCGTTTAGAAGGATTCTTGATTAGAAATGCTTTATTCGTTTCATTGTAGTAAATCATTACCTGGACATTCTAGATACTGTAGCTTTAATTCTCGCATCAGATACTGACGGTAGCAGCCTGGATAAGGTTTCTCGAAGGAATATTTCCGAAAATCCTGGAGATGCAGCTTCTGCGGTTTCAAATGCTCTTCTAAGATCATCTAGAACCTCTGCTTTTTGCGTTCCATTCGTCCCTGGTTTCCTTCTCATCTGTAAAATTGAAGTTGACCCCACATTATTATTACTCTAAATAATTATTATTATGCCATTTATGCCACTCTCATGCTTACCTCGATTAGAATGGGAGTTAAAACTGAGGCAACAACTCCGTTACTACTTGACGATGAATTAACGTGGTTAGACCCTTTATGATGTGATGTGCTGGGTTTATTCATTCCTCCATGATCTCGCTGTTGACCACCTAATTTACCTCTTTCTGGACTTTCACGAGGTCTTGGCTGCCCATAGTTATTATTATCAGCTCCTGAATCGCTCCTATCTCTATGATGATTAGCTTGGGACTGGCCCAAGATTGGAGAATTTTGTACATGAATCTGATTCTTAAAAACTGGAGCAGGCCCTTGAGACTGTGAAGGCGGTGATACAGAACGATTTCGTTGATAATTTTTCTGTTGCTGTTGCTGCTGTTGTTGTTGTTGTTGCTGTTGCTGCTGTAACTGCTGATCCAATTTTTGAAACTTTGTAAAAGCATTATTATGGTTTTGGTATTCTTCAGATGCAGAGCTACTTGACGACGAATGTTGCCCATGATGCTGAATAGACTGCGACGAATCCATATGATTAGATCCCATAGAATGACTGCTATGTGATCTGCGAGAGTCCATATTATCATCTGAATCATCATCATCATCATCTGGAGTTTGATGGTGGTCCACTTGATCATCATCTTCAACGGATAGCGTTAAAGAATTTGACTGAGAGGATACCCCAGATAATATGCCAGGGATAAATGAACTTGTGGAAGAGGTAGACGATAAGGAGTCAAGAGAGGAAGACGAATTTGAGGCAGAAGGTCCCTTTACAGTCATGATCCAAGGATCATCAACATCACTCTCACCTCTGCGTAGGGTGTCCTCACTAAAATAACAAACACACATTAGTTACCCTTTTGGAATGGGAACAATTTTGGAAGCAATTATGAATGTATTTTACTTGTCAGAATCAGACTCTGTCTCAGACTCATCACTCCTTTCAAGTTTCCACTTTCTGAAACGATCTATCAAGTCGACGAGATAAGCATTCTTCTTTGCTCTCCTGATAAAGGGAAACTTTAAAAGTTCTTTAGCTGTCGGACGATTTTCTGGATTTTTATTGAGGCAGGCGTCAACAAACCTCTTGAAAAGTTTCGAATATCGCGATGTTGATAGAGTAGGCGAGGGTTCTTGGGTATTAAAAACAACACTTTCATCGGATGCATCGTCGAATTTTGGGGGCTCTCCTTCGCCAGCTCGATCGCTGTAATTCCTAAAGACCAGATATCCGCTTTGGCGTCATACGCCGATTGCTTGATAACCTCGGGAGCCATCCAGAAAGGGGTCCCAACATTAAGTAAGGGGTCACATTTAATTAGCATTTAAATAATTCATCATTTAAGATTCAAAAATTAAAAAAAAAATTTTTTTGCTCAATCTGGACGCAGATATGTAATATCATAGACTAATAGGTTCACAGAACAAATAATTCAATTCTCATTTGTTATCACATATAATTAGCATTTAAGTAATTGATCATTAAAATTTTTAAAATTAAAAAAAAATTAAAAAAAGAATACATTAAGATTGCAGAATACTGGTAATTTAAGATATATTTTACCGATTTTTAGCTATGTGTTTGAATATATATGAATGATCCTATTGATTAGTATTTAATTAATTAACTTTTTTTTGTTAAATTTGCTACGTAAAAGTACATAATTTTTGAAAATGCGAGACCACCTCGGGTTTATGCAAGGCAAAAATTCATTGCAAATAACTTGATATTAATATTAACTTGCAGATAGTTTTATCCAGAATATAATTTTTCCTGAAATCTCGTTCCTCAAGAGGAACAGCTTTTGAACGAATAATCAATTTTGCTCGCTCTATCTAGTCTATAATTTCTTTTGTAATTACTAATTTTAAGTTTAAAAAATACTGAGTGGTAGTGAATAAAATGAAGACTACTTACCCACAAATGTGTTCCTCTTTGATGTTGTGTTTGTTAGCTGACCAGCAACTCCAAAATCGGCAAGTTTTACATCTCCATTCTCACTTAGCAAGACATTGGCAGCTATAAAAAATTAAGAAACAATTTTATATTGTATATTACTACTGCCATTATTACTTCCGGCCGCTACAAATATATCCTCACGCTGCTAACCTTTAATATCTCGATGTAATTTCCTTTCACTGTGTAAATAATCAAGACCTTTAAGCACTTCACGAAGGATGATTGAAATATGAATTTCTTCGAAAGGGCCCGCTTTCATTAAGTCCAAAGCTGAACCACCTCCCAGGTACTCCATGATGATCCATAGCTTAGTTCCTTTCAGGTACGACCTGAGATAATAAGATCAAATTACTTGCACTGTTCACTACTTCTAATAAAATTTATAATTAAAAGCACTTACCCGTAGTACTTTGTCACGTATGGTGAGTCACACTGACTCAGCACCTGTAAGAATTCAACCAATACAATTTACAATTCCCTTTCCACTTTTATATGCATATTCAATCAAAAACACCTTACCATAATTTCTTGCTGAATATCTTCAATCTCATCCTCCGCCTCTTCCAGATCAATGATTTTAATGGCAACAACTTCCTGCGTCCTACGGTCAATTCCTTTAAAGACCTCCCCAAAGGATCCTCTCCCAATCCTCTCCTGCTTCGTGAATATTAGCTCCGGATCTACTTTCTGTGGAATATCATCAACATGAGATTTAGTTCTACCGTGTCCATTTCCTACTAGCAATTTCATCAGCTTCATCTTGACAAACTAATCTAATAGCACTGGAGCCACAACCAGCTTCACTTTTATACTTAATCTCCTTTCATGTACAATTAAAGCCCTTTCGGAAAAATTTACACATTCACAGTCACATTAAAAATGTCAATCAACAAATATGCTGTTGTCCCCAGCCAAAACTCTGCACAACGCTATCGGCATTTAGTCTGCATTTCAAGCCCCTTCCAAGAATCAAGTTTATGTCTCTTTTAAAACCATAAACAAGGAACCGTTTCCCAAGAAAGTTTACTTTACGACTTGAACTTTGAACTGTTTACGATTCGATTCGCTAGAAAACTAAACAAAAGCCAAAGTTGCAGATGCACCACAACAACAACAACGAGCCTTTGCAAAACTTTTCTTCCTTTTTGTGTACGTCATTTGCAAAGAGATTTGTTTACAAAAGTTTTGTTCCTAAAAAAGACCAAGTGTATTTATGAATGATCGGAGAATGCATCTTTCTTTTGATCTGATCGCTTCGTGAGTTTGAGTGCTGTGCTGCTGTGACATTCATTTAAATGACTGCATTTCATCTTTCATCCACCATATGCTAAACAATGGTTAATAAAACTGTTTTCAAGAAGTTAAGTGACAGAGATGATCATCATCTACTGCAGTGGTGTGGTATGGTATGGCGTGGTGTGGTGCGTGGTATGTGGTGACAGTTTTAACGTATGAATGAACATGAATAAAATACGATGAACCTGAGCGAATCAAGCTGCTCAACATTAGAAGAACAAGAGAAGAGCAAAAGTACTTTACAAAAAAATCATGATCATCTTCATTGTTTAAAGTAAATTCAAGTGCAAAGTGCCAAAACGTACCAAAAAAGAAAGCACGCCATATAACGTGGGGAAGATATATATGCATATTGTGCGTGTCCTTTGAGAGTCTTCAATAAATCAACTCCAAATGCGTTGTAATAATAAAAAAATGTCTGATGATTATGATTGCGTATTGCGCTAATCCTGTCGCATTCCACCCACACCGAGAAATCATTTGAGGAGCCATCGTCGCCTCGTCGCAATATTAATATGCTGCTGATGATTGAGATCTCAATGGGACAGGTAGATTAGCATTTTTATCGACTAAACTGTCATAATACATAGTTTGTAAATGATGCTACTACATTTCCGTATAAGTATGATAGAGTGTCATTGTCATCATCTTTATCCATATCTCCCCAATTTTTGTCACTTTATATGTCAATTAAGCATCACCACCTATAATTTAATATAGCTCCCACTCTCCATCTCCTATGCAGACTCGTGCATTCTTTTCCATGATTCCATAATATAAATCAATAAAATTCCATTCTCGAATAGTTCATGTTGATAGATAGTCCACTGAACAAACAATTTTATCAGAACTATTTGTATGTACACGAATAAAAATCCGTGAAATATTGCGGTACGCAGAAAAAGAGTGTGTAGCAATAGTCATTTGTGTGAAAACACATATACTATGTAGCGTTACGTACTTACGAAGTAAGTGGTCTGCTAATAAATGTACTTTTACGCAAACGATGAATGACGAAGGCCAGAAGAATTGAAACATTTGTTAAGCATCATCGTCATCATGAGCAGTTGATGGCAGAGACAAATTTCACCGTCCAAAAAATAAACAAATTCATCACTAGTCATGATGAATTTGATCGCAAAGCAAAGATGAAATGGTTTAGTAGATGGCAAACGGCAAACATTTGTGTTTTATGAATATTTTTCATAGCAGTTTGTATCATAAATTAGGACAACGAGGTCCTCGTCATATATCCACAGTGTAAGTTTTGTTTTCAGGACATTTTTCATTGTCAGATTTCCTCAGCAATGTCATTAATTACGTGGCAAATCTTTCTTTAGCAATAATGCAAACAGTTTTGAGATTAAAGCCAGTTTATCATCGTAATTTTTCTGGTGTAATTAATTTTGACTTTTGACGATATACATACATTGTATTGTGTATTGTGCGTAATATTTTATACGCAGGTAGTGGAAATGTATGAGAAATATTGTAATACTATACAAAAAAAAGTACATTAACGTAGTATGATGGATTTTTTAATCTTAACTTTGGTTTGGTATGTGTAACAAACAACGTGCTGTATGCAATATTTGTTGGTTATCCTAGTAAGTGATTTTGCAATTACAACTTTACTTGTGCCTACTATACAGCATTATAGACCCTACTAACACTACCTGTCATGGTGGTACGCACCTTCAAATATATGAGTTGATCATTATTATATTCCTCATCTTATCTGTTTATTTAAACTTGATAGGATGACACACGACGTGTTATATGTGTGTACAGATACAGCTAATAATTATTTTACCTAATACCAAAAAGCTCAAATCTTCATTTGCCAATTGCAAACAAAGCCAACACCGAAGAGCACGCAATAATCGTATGCTGAAACATCTGATCCGCAAGTTCTAATGAAATGAATCAATGGATGATGAAACAGTAAACGACTCATCGGTCCCCAAAGGCAACAAGAAACTCAGAAACCAGCTATCTTCTTCACCTGAAAGCCGCCAGACAAGTTCACCAAAAAATCCAAGACTGTCCATGACATAACCTCCTCAGAAATCGAAGAATCGTATCATCAATGGAAGTCATTGCAAGTTGGAAATGGACACCTAAAAATGAACAACTGTTGCAACTCCTACTAAAAGGATGCCCTGACACCAAAAATATTACTGCAGCCGTATCTACCTACACAAAAAACCCATCAGCCCTCCGCAAACAACTTGATTGCTTATCCGGAAAGGTCGTTGATCCCAAGATGAGGACCTTCATCAAGCAAGCTAGTGACGCTGTGCCTGTTCGACTCTTCTCTGAAAATTTCAACCCACTCACAAATGAATGATCACTGACAACTACTTTAACCTAATTGGCATCTGCATAATTAGGCGGAAACGAGGAACTAGAGGCGGAAAACACAGAGACGTAAGAAAACAAATATGCATATCAAATCCTGATCCAGTGGTACCAAATAAGTATAATATCCCTTGCCTACTTTACACAAATGCATGTTCGTTGAGCCAAGACAAATTAGATGTACTGCTAGCAATAAGCCAAACGTACGATGTCATAACTATCGCTGAAACATGGGGAAACGATACTACTAATATCAATTTACATAATTTTACCTTGTTCAAAACTAATAGGGTTGTCAGCTCAGGAGGTGGCACAGCTATATTTGTAAGAGATTCCTTTCAATGTACTAGATTTAACAATTACATATATAATAATGCTACTGAGTTTGAAACCACATGGGTGATTCTGAGACCTTGTTACTTACCTCGTGATATCTCGATACTTGCAATAGCATGTATTTATATACCCCCTAGTAGTAAAAAAGCTGTTCAATCTAAACTATTTAAATGTCTGAGCCATGCGATTGAAAACATCAGAAAGAAATATGCTGATCCAGGTTTCATAATTCTGGGTGATTTCAATAGGTGGAAATTTGCATACCCTTTTTCAAGCAGCTGTGGTTTGAGTCAATTGATTAAGTTTCCTACATTTTTCGATAGCAAGAACAACAAATCATCACCACTTGACTTGATATTTAGTAACGTTCAAAACTATTACCAGAAACCTACTAGCATTCCTCCACTTAAAGACACTGACAAGTATCATATATGTGTAGAACTAAGACCTACGAGTACAGTCATACTGCATGGAAACTCTAAAAAACTTGTCAAGTACCGCGACTACACAAGCGATAATTTACATGACTTTGCTAGTCTGGTTGAAAATGCAAATTGGAAAACTTTCTATGAGACTGACTCAATTGATCTCAAATATGAAATTATGAATATAATTCTGTGGAGTGCGTTTGAAACAACCTTTCCATTAAAGCAAAAAACCGTTTTCAACAATAACCGTACTTGGTTGACACCCCGTCTCAATACACTCTTCCGAAAATCTAACAAACTTTTAAGAAGCAGTGCCGATTATGTTGCAGTCAGGAAGCAAATCTTAGGTGAAATCAAGCTAGCCAAATCCAAGTTTAGTGCTCTTATGCAAAACAAATTTAAGATGATCCAAAAAACGTGCACTCAATAGTAAGCAACCTGTGTAATCTGAAAAAGAGAATATCTGCAGTTGAGCACATAGCAATTAGTGAAAATTTAAATACCCAATCAACGTTGAACAAAATTAACATGCACTTTTCTGCCATCAGTAACAGATATATGCCTTTGAAGGACATTTCACTCAAATGTAAATCTGACTGTAAATGCTTGTATGTCAGTGAACAAGAAGTTCTTAAAGTTTTAACAAATTATCACTAAAAAAGTCTAATGTACCTGGAGCACTCCCAGTCAGATTTTTAAAATATGCTGCGCTACACATCGTACCACTATTCACTCATATGATAAATTTTAGTTACAAAAATAATTGTGTGCCTATTGAATGGAAAAGAGGGTTTATAACCCCCGTACCTAAAGATTGTAATGATGTATCTATCGATAACTTTAAGGCCAATAACCCAAACCAATATTTTCAGTAAAATTATGGAAGAACATATGTTCAGACGTATTTATAACCAAATTAGGTCCAAACTAAATGTAAATCAATTTGGAGGTGTAAGAAAATCCTCAACTGTTCACTATTTGGTTTCATTGTACGATTTTATACTGAAAGCCCTGGAAAAGCCAAAAACATATGTAATTATAGTACTTCTTGATTTTGTCAAAAGCATTTGATCTGGTCGATCATAATGTTTTAATTACTTGTCTACAAAAATTGGATGTTTGTAATAATGATATTTCATGGGTCGCTGAGTTCCTAAAAAATAGAACCCAATGTACTAAGCATAATGAACTAATGTCTACATCAATGTCAATTAACAACGGGACGCCTCAAGGTACGAAACTAGCAATTTTATTATTTATTGTTATGATAGATGATTTGCTTAGTAGGTTTGATGAAAAACACAAAATGATAATAATATTATGAACGCGTTCGTTGATGATATGTGCATAGCTGAAGCTGTAACGTATGATACTCCTCCAAACATTAACTCAATTGTAAATGATATATATGAACGCATGTCTCTAAATAAAATGTGCTTAAACCCAAAGAAAAGTAATGTCATAGTGGTCGATAACTCTATAGGTAAGAGGTTCTCGATACCAAAATTGTAATAGATGGTAACCGAAATACCTAAAACGAATGTATGTAAACTTTTAGGAGTTGTTATTAACCAAAAATGTCAATGGGAAGACCATGTTGATCTCATTTTCAAAAATCTTCTAGAAAATTACACATTTTAAGAAAGCTAAAATATTTTGGCTTTAGAAGAAACCAACTAAAGATTATGTATATTTTACATGTCAGAAGTATACTTGAATATGCCAGTGTGATATGGTCTAGCAACCTGACCAAACAACAGATAAAAATACTTGTTAGTATTGAAAAAAAAGCACTAGCAATTATCTTAGGGAAATATGTAAGTAGCTCCAACTATCCTGATGCTTGTGAAAAACTAGGAATCCGATGCTTGTGACGAGGTGGGGCGAGTTACTTGAAAAATTTGGTAAGAAATTGCTAAAAAATGAAAAATATTCAATCTGGTTAAATAAACATTGTATCCTTCGTAAAAGTGCGAGTGGTAGGTATAACAAAAACCGTTATAATTTTAGACTTGTAGCTTGTAAATATGAGCGTTATCGCAGGTCAACTATCCCGACCCTTATTAGACTTTTACGTACTAACTGTTAGTAATATTTATAGTACTAATTAATACCTTTACACAGCGCCCTAACAGGCTGCGTGAACCTCTTCCCTTTCCTTATGTTTTTCTTCGTTTGTTATATTTACCTAAATTTTCTCTTTACCTGTATCATTTTCAGTAACGTTAACGTGTGACGTTACTGCCTAAGATATTTGAATTGGCACAATAAATGATAATAATAATAATAAATAATGCTTGCAGTAACATGGTCTCGAGCAGAGGTTGCAGATTGCCAAGTAAATACAAAGTATTGTTGTGTATGAAAACCAAGTCCACATGCATAACATCAAAACATATATCAATATAATATAAGAAAATTGTAATTTTTCATCCACCTCTTCTTGGATTACTGTAAAATAGGACAGGTTCATAATTAACAACTTCCCATCATCACATGTAAAACATATCATGCTGAACAAGGGAGAGAGGGGAGTAAAATTGCATATAATAATATTGAGTGCATATGGAATTATATTATACGCATTCAGTATAGTTTCCCTACAACAACATCCGTATTTTCATTGTCAACGGAAGTTGGGTTCACATTGAAACCTGTCTTTTTTCTGTGACTCTGACACAAAACCCGTGTGTGCATTTATTTGCATGAGGATATTATATGTTGAAGCGATTGCTAGGGTTGGGTGCTCATTTTTTCCTGCACACACATATCCTTTTTTTTAATTTACATGCAAATAATAAGAGATGTCCTGAATTTCGATTATAAAAATCTCTAAACTTTTAATTTGTAAACATAAAGTGGAAACTGAAGAACAATGAATAAACAAACACTGGATTAATTCGGCTTTTCTTTTTCCCTGCAATTTCCTCAAATTAATTGTTTTGTTCTTAAACTAAACTAGACTTTGGCTGTTCTTTCCGAAAGATAATGATTTCTGGCAAATGTGTATTCACAAAAAAACAACCTTTTCATTTAAAGTATGTATCATCATACATGTACATGGCAGTAAACTTACCTCATTAAATGCCATGATGAATGCAGTTTCTCCTTGTTTGAGGGAAAAATCCTTTTTCTTTCACGGCTTTTTTCTGAATACAATGCACCGCTAACTCGGTGCTTAGTTAGATTATCTACAACAGACAGGGCCCACAAAGAGCCGTGCTAAATTGTCGTTGTTTTAACAAAAACTAAACAAATTTAATGGCTCACGTTTTCAACTCAAAATCACTCTAGTCACTATTCACCATTTTATCTCCTTTTTTAACTGGTTATTTCACACAAAATTCATCTTTCACATTTTTCACGTTATCATAATAATACACACACCACGCGGCATTGCTCTCCTTTAATTTTCGTCATTTTTTGTTCCAAATCAATGTTGATAAACTAGGAGGCATTCTCGTATAGGATGTTCCAGCAGCAGGTGCAGTTGTTCTATTTGCATTATTATTGACCAATCCAGCCAAAAGTTCCGTTGTTATCCACAAGGTTCTGTAATAGCACAAATCAAAGCAGGTGGTCAACTTTTTAAATTTTCAAGAGGAAGAACTGCCAACTAAATTTACTAAATTCTTTCAAAGTAAGCCGGTTCCTTAAAACGAATGCGTATGCGTTGTTGCATGAGCAAACTTTTTTTTGATGCGTGTTGTGCATATCGCAATACAGTCAAGTGTAGTTAACCCATTTTACTTTGCACTCGCAAAGATTTATTGTGATGAATGTACTGATTTTATGCTACTATCAGTTAATTGAGCGCGAGATGCATTAAACATTATTTTTTGATGTATTAAGTTAAACTCAAGCAAAGCAATATTCTTTGATTGAGGTCTACTCCTACACACAACAGGCCAATGAAACCAAGTTGAAGACTGTGTGGTGTTTTGAGTGTATCCTGAATAAATAATTCTACAATGTAAAATGCACAGAAATTAATCAGGAATCATGCATGAACACCAAAAATCATCCGTTCATTAAATCAATCACTACAAATGTAGATTTTGGGAGACTAGACTTGATTCAAGTCTTATTTCTCAAGTTGTAATAATAAGTATCCCCTTTTGATGTCTGACATTTCCTCAGGTACACAAAAACTTGGGAAGGACTGCCAAAAGGATACTGACTGAGGGACACAAATAAAATTTTATGCATGTGTATTTATGAGTAACTTGCCCACATACATATACGATCAATCAGATTTTGCAATATTTCTCATTAAACGTAAAACTATTAGAACGGCAAAACACTCACATTTTATGCCATTCTTCCTTTATCCTTCCAACTAAGAAAACAGGCCAAAATCTCTGTGTATCCTAATTCTATTTAGCGTTCTGCTGCTCATATTTTTATTATGTCAAGACTAAGTAAGCACAAAACAAAATTTGCACACCTGCAATCATTTTTTTAATAGTAAACAAGAATTAATCTTAAGGATTATCCCATATTGTTCTTCCAGTTGGTGATCGGCACCCATCCACAAAGTCAGGAGCTGAACAGAATGATGCCAAAAGTGCCAATCAAAAATGTCAGTGTATTACTTTCGTTCGTATACATCTGCATGAATGATCTGCATATTATGTATACGTCATACGATGAGATGTGGTATTGCTATGTGTTGTACTTGCAAGATTCAATAATAATTGCTAATTTGAACGAGTAGATCATCATTAAAGACCTGTCTGTATGTATCTTCAATATGATTTTAGTCAATAAAAAAATGCCGCTTTGCATACCTCAACTTGTTTTAAAGACATTTTAAGAGATACTCTTAAGGAATTCCATTATACGTCTAGTAAAAATAATATGTCAGTCAAAAAGCTGCACTTTGTCGTAAGTCGTAAAGTCGTAATCATACATACTATACTATATTCACGATGGTGCACTAATAGGCAATAAGAAGTAATATATAATATGCAATTACTTATTGCAACTGCAGTAACTGCAAAATAAAAAAAAGTAACTATCGATCACACAAGTCCAGTCCAATCCAATTATACGGAATGGATACGTTTTTTTTTGTAAATTACCATCATTATGATGATTAAACTTTCCAAAAGCTGATTAAACTTTACCTTTTCCAAACCGATGAGGAATATAAAACAATCAAGACAAGGGTATCCTCATCTCAAGCTCCTTCACCTCAGCCAGTGGATTGATTTTTATCCAAATTTTTAATAGATTCTTCTTATTTTAACCATTATGTAGGCACACTCATTTTAGCACACACATTATCTCACTCTTTTTTTATGTATAAATTGCCAAAAGAATAATTAGATTTTTGAACTTAAAGTTGCCATCATCATCGACTCAGGCTATCAACCCTCTTCTTTTTATCAATTTAATTCATTCTTGATTCGAGTAAGAACTACTGATTTTTGAAGGATTTAGTAACTTTTCTTTAAACACATTCGGCTTTTAACACACAACAATGAAAGAACACATCGACTCGAAACAAGTTTAGTATACGATGACGGATTATTATATATAATTGGGGATAATTTAACACATTTTAAAGTCTAACCTACTGAAAAAAAGCTAGCTGAATATATATGAGTGTAACTGAAAAACTAACATATAATAAATATAAAAATATGTATGTATTTTTTTCAGTAGTAAGTACTACTACCAAAGTTTAATGAATACCGTACATATAAACACACAAGTGATAACTACTACTAGCCTATGTATATTAAACGCGTGTGTGTACTCAAGTAAATGAACATTTATTGAATTTAGAAGACTTTTACGTATCATTCAAAGTTTTTAAAAAATGTTATTGTAAATGTACGTATAGTAGTGATTGTGTTATCATCAGTAAAGACTACTGGTGTACACAGATCATATATAAAACTAAAACACACACACACAAAAACCTCTTAACAATGTATTACTATTATATTATATATAAAATACTAATGTCACTTTTTTCTAATCTTTCTCTCGCAATTTTCTTCTCTAAAGTTTTGCTATTGCATATATATGCCTAGTATGGTGTATATAGTAGTAGACAATTGTAGTAAGAGAGAGAAAGAATAAAAATGTTACTTATTTTCTATATTCATTCTATGATGGTGGTGATGATGATGATATGATGATAGAAAAGTTCACATCACACAACATACCTGATTCAAACACCAATTCAGTTCATAGTACTCCTCGCGGACTTGTACGGTAACTTTACTCTAGTTTTTTCTTTAGCTAACATATACACACACTTACTCACACACACACATATTTTATATGTATAGAAATGCAATATGTGTTGGAAATATCTTACCTTTTTACAGTGTAAATTCGTATACCAACATTTTCTATATATTATTATGCATTATGCATACCTTTAATACGGGACTGCAAACTGCAATAATATAGGAGCTCTCTTGATCGTCTTCATGTTTCAGTCTCAAAGCCATATATACACATTTTACCATTTACGTTCTGGTCTTTTGTAGGTTGGAGCTAGATGAGGTTTTTGGATTGGAGGATGGATGCTGATGCTGAAGAATGCAATGGCAGTGTAATAATGTAAATGCCCGTCTCTTATATACACACTACAATGCTCTTATATGTTCATATGTATATGTACGGTACATTGTTATTTTTCTATAGAGCCAAAAAAGTGTTTTTTACTGCTTCTTCTGTCTACTGCCTGGTGGTATTTGGAGTTTTTTTCAGGATATGTCAGTTTAGCTCACTCAATACTACTTATTCACCATCACGAACGAACGAGCGGAGGAGGCATATTAAATATATAGGTATGCATTATAATACATACCTATTGTGAGTGGATATGGTAGTGTAGAAAAGAAACATATGAATTATGTTACGTCACTTTATTTATATGCATATGGCATGATGATGATCATCATCATCACTGTGATAGTCTTTGATAATATATTATACGCATTTTCATATGCATAAGGCACACACGTTGAAAAAGACGTCGTCTCTTGTTTTACCTGTGCTCTCTGTGCCTGTTTTTTTTTGTTTATACGTGATTACCTACCTGTTTTCTGGCAAAAAGAAGAGCTCTAATATCATCATGATCATGATCATCACCGTTCCCATCTATATTGACACAGCGTACTTTTTGTACTTATCTATATAGCAGAGCTTGCTTGTCGACTTTGCTTTTTGCTACTGGGCTCAGATGATCGACTTTGCCATTTACAAAGAGACAGAGGAGAAGCAAACTGCCTCTAGCCTCTAAATCCCCCTCTGAGCTTTAGTGCTTTATTTTGCCATAAATGTACAAGTACATGACAGAGACACAAACGTTGTGTTCTGGTTCTGAAAACCAAATGCTTTTCCTTATCTCATTTTTTTCGCCTCGATTCAATGAATGTTCATCATGATGGCGATGTCCTATAAATAATGCATTTGAAATCACAGCAGGTTATATCATGCCATTCACATAAAAGCAATACTTGAGAGAATGCCATTGAGATTAGAATCACATTTTCGATTAGGGATAACATATTTAAGCCAAGTCCTTACGCTTAAAGTAAACACATTTAAAATGGATTTTGACCGTCTCATCCAAAGATCCTTTATGAATGAAAGTATTAAACAGACAGGGAGACGGACTAAGATTTTTGGCAAATGGAATAGGGTAAAATTGATTATAACAATTAATCATAAACTAATAATTTATGTGGTCTTTATATTTTATTCGTTATCAAGAGTATTTTATCACCCCAGAATCAGCATAGTATGTTTTTTGATTGTACATTTTTGTGATGACATGAATCAGTTTTATAATTACCTTTGATATCATCCATAATATATATCGCATCACAGAAATATTGCTATTTTGCTGGTATGGTAGTGGTAGTGGTGTGGTGGTTTTTGGTAAGAATTTAGTACAATACATATCATTTTGGTACATATTGGTGGCAGTGACTGGCACAAGAAGAAAAATGCTGCAAGAGATGAGGAGGGACTACTTTTTTTTTGACTAGAGAGGAGATGCAAATTGTTGCAAAAAAGTATAATCCTTAATCCTTCTCCGCAGGTGCATAATAATGAATGGTGTGATTAGCGTAATGTGCATATCTGGCTTATTGAAATACATGCATTTTCTCTCTTCTCTGGCTCGTCATGCTGCATGTACCATAATTCATAATCATAATGAACAATCAACGTTGCATTATAATGTTGCTTACTACTGCTGCTGCTGCTGCGTTAATAGCAAAAATGCTACTGGTGTTCACCAAACCATTACAATTTTTCTGGTGTATTAAAATATATATATAATATATGGCATTTATGACTAAAAAATATTATGTGTATTTCATGGTTGAGTAAAGACAAATTGGTGACTCACATGAAAACCACAATTAGCTTGGTTGTCTGTTTTGGAGAGTTCAATGGTTTCATCTTGCATAATGATGAATTTAATGATTATTCAGATGCCTACCGACCGACGGACGGACAGACGGACGGGGTGTCGATGACAGAATGTAGATAATAGATAAGACATGTCAAGGGGGCTTGCTTCGAGTAGTGCTAGCATGAAAGAGATTCAATAGATTCCATCGTATAAACAATTTTAATGAATTTCAAGGAAAGAACCTGAGGACATGGCGGAAAGTTAATGTTGGCTACATATATGCGGTACCTCTGGCCTTTAGTTCGTATGGAGAGTATTCCATGCGAACAACGGTACTTTTATTAAAGAAAAGCTATGAAATTATGGACTCATCTCCTAATCCAATCATGGCATGTATTCAAATTTACTTTTTACAAAATCTTAATTTGTATGGGACCAGACATGAAACCATGAATTTTATAGCTACCTTCCTTTCCTTCCAGTTCCAGTCAGGTCTGGTCTGAGACTTTGCATATCAAGAGTTGATGCCCTTTTGCCTTTCGTAAGTCGGTTCTGCCTACCTACCAATTGAGGATGATGGAGGACAAAAAGATGTATGAAATACCAGTCCATTTCTCCATGTCAAGTCAGTTGAAGACTGACAGTCGGACACTCAAGATATTCTGGATCCAAGTCTGAATCTTCAGTAGTCTTCAGAACCTTCATAGTTTCTTTGTGGAAATTTAGTGTCCAGAAACCAGCAAGAAATCAAGGATTTTCCATTTAGTTGGATAGCCAGAGATAGATAGAGAATGGGCCGGGTAAATCAACAAGTTTTGTGAATCTAAATCTAAAGCCTGTTTTTGCTAGTGGAAATTTATATTTTTGTTTAATTTTTTTTGTGCGTTTCCAGTATTTTCCAGCCAGCGGTAGGTCATGCCTACTTGCTGTGCTCCTCCTGGCCGCTTATGCTCATGCGGAACCTTTGAGAACAGCTCGAATCCCAATTCTTCCTGAAGAGTCGCCTGAAATCCAGCGTGAAATTGTAAAAAGAAACGACCAGCCTGGACAACAACAGCAAGGACCCCCTCAACAACAACAACCTCAGCCACAACAACAACCACCTCAGCTACCCAGCCACAACCTTCTCCAGAAAAGGCACAGCAGCGCCGTGCTGCTGAGGACTATTATGGAGGGGGTGGAGGTGGCTACAGTGGCGGTGGTGGATCATACGATGGAGGATCGTATGGAGGCGGCGGTGGAGGCTATGGTAGGTTTTTGAAAAAATTATTGTATAGTGGAGTAGTGGAGGGGCAATGTTATTTTATTAATGTCAATTCTTCTGTTGCAGGTGGAGGATACATGGGAGGCGGTTAGAAAACTTATACTTTTAGTAGCCCTTTTGTTGTGCAATTTATTTTGACTGAGAAATTTGTTGAATAGGTGGAGGTGGATACGGTGATTCCTCATATGGAGGAGGCTATAGTGGAGGGGGAGGAGGCTATGGCGGTTATGGTTAGTTTTTTGCAATATTTCATGCGTGGAGGTGGTGGTCTTACCTTATTTTGTTATGCAATTTGATTTTGACTGAGAAAATGAATAGGTGGAGGTGGATACGGCGATTCTTCATATGGAGGAGGCTATAGTGGAGGGGGTGGAGGCTATGGCGGTTATGGTTAGTTTTTTCTCAATATTTTAATGCCTGGAGGTGGTGATCTCATGTACAATTTGATTTTGACTGAGAAATTTGTTCAATAGGTGGAGGAGGTGGTTACATGGGAGGGGGAGGCTATGGCGGTTATGGTCAGTTTTTGCAATATTTCTATGCCTAGAGGTGGTGGTCTTATCTTATTTTGTTATGCAATTTGATTTTGACTGAGAAAATGAATAGGTGGAGGTGGATACGGCGATTCTTCATATGGAGGAGGCTATAGTGGAGGGGGAGGAGGCTATGGCGGTTATGGTCAGTTTTTTGCAATATTTTTATGCCTAGAGGTGGTGGTCTTATCTTATTTTGTTATGCAATTTGTTTTTGATTAAATAGGTGGAGGTGGATACGGCGATTCTTCATATGGAGGAGGCTATAATGGAGGGGGAGGAGGCTATGGCGGCTATGGTCAGTTTTTGCAATATTTCTATGCCTGGAGGAGATGGTCTTACCTTATTTTGTTATGCAATTTGATTTTGACTTAATAGGTGGAGGTGGATATGGTGATTCTTCTTATGGAGGAGGCTATAATGGAGGGGGAGGAGGCTATGGCGGTTATGGTCAGTTTTAATAGAAAGTGGTGGTTTTTAGCATAATTTGTTGTGCAATTTAATTTAATTTTGACTTGATTTTTGAGTAGGTGGCGGTTATGGGATGGGCGGTGGTTATAATAGCGGATATGGTAAGGAAAAATTGTTGAATAAGTTGAGAATCATAATGTTAATGAAAGTTTTAATGTTAATATTCAATTTTGTAATGCAGGTGGCGGTTACGGAGGTACGATATTCGTCGATTCAAAGTGGACACTATTTTATCGCTTCTCATAAGTTTAACATTTTTAAATTTTCCATTTAGGTTATGGAGGAGGCTGCTATAATTGCTGCAACTGTGGTTATGGTATGGAAATTTATTATTATATGTATATGTCAAGGTGGAGGTGACTTTTATTAATGTTTTCCCCCCAATTGCAGGAGGAGGAGGATATGGAGGCGGCTATGGAGGTGAACTTTCACTAATTAATCATAATGTTAATCATAATGTTCATGAAATTGTTTAATAATGCCTATTTTTGAATGCAGGTGGCGGATATGGCGGTTATGGTTAGTTTTTCATGCCTTTCATGGAGGTGGTCTTAGCGTGTTTTATTTTTGACTGAGAATATGTCTTTTGAAATAGGTGGAGGTGGAGGGAACTATGGCGGCGGCTATGGTGGAGGTAAGATAAGCCCAACAATATAAATATTAATGTATGTAGTAGCGTTCTCCTGTAATGAAAATGAAACTTATTCGCTGTACTGTAGACCATGGAATGTACGATGGTGGTTCCGGTTAGTTTGAAGATTTGTGTATCAGCGTAATTTTATGTCTCAACTTTTTCAAGTATACTAATTCATCTTATCTTTCCAGGCTACGGAGGAGGAGGATACAATTCATACGGCGGAGGAGGTGGCGGCGGATATGGAGGTGAATTTTAAACATCAATCTATATTCTTAACGTGATAATCCAAGATAAGATAATAATTTTCTTCTTCTTTGTATTCCAGGCTATGGAGGCGGGGGTGGGGGTTATGGCTATTAACTCAACTTCGTCTTTGCAAGCGATCGCAGTCATCATAGGAGTTCTTCTTCTCTTTCGAGCTTCTTCCGTCCGTTTTCTTCCTACTACAACAGCTTCTAACCCAAAGAAATTCCCGGTGATATGTAATTGGCAAAGTCTAAATTTGTGTTTGTTAAATTCGGTCCAAATTCTATTACATTTTATGGAATTTTTACACTCGTTTCATATATTATGTTCAGTTAAATAAAATTCCTATTGTGTTGTTAATCTTTAAAACCAAATGTTTGTTTAACCAACTCCTTTTCTTATGCATAGACTAAAGAAACTTTAACTCTAATATCATCATGAACCACACACCAACGCATATATGCATTGAAATCAATCTAAACAAAATTGGCATATAACTGAACTTATTAACTAGAATTTATTCATCTTTCATAATCTGCACTTAGTAAGTTGGCCTATATAAATAGCGACTATTCGATTGGAAATTCAAACTCATATAATATTATTACATTCTATTGACAACTTTACATTTCAACATAAACTGACTTTGCAAGGCATTGCTTTGCTTCTATTAATCCCACTGCCAATACTTTCCAGGAGTAACAGGTCCTTTGGGTCCTTGCTTTCCTTCTCTATAAAAAATTTTACAAAATTGAAAATATTGCAGTTGAATTATGTTATTAGTTTAAACTCTTGACTTTTAAAACATCACCAACTTACACGGCGCCTCCAGCTGAAATCTGTTTTTTGGGTGCATTTTCTAGAATCAAAGTTGGTGGAGCTGCCTCCCTTCGCCCATCACGCTTGCAGTAATGATTAGCAGATAACTTGTGAGCTTCTCCTTCAGGTAGATTTGGAGGGGGTTGATCTCGAGCTGAAACCAGAGGTGAATACCTCAGCGCAGCTCTTTCTGGAACATGCTTTCTCTGATTAAATGAATTAATAGGAAACGTTATTACTAGAGTTCAAGGTAGTCTTCATCAAATGTCCACTTTTCAAGTAACTTACCCCAAGAAGAAAGTTTCTCCAGACCTGTAGAATAGGGGAAATATTTCTTACTTTAATTTTGTCTGCCATAACGAAAATTTAACTAGAATTTTAAATAGTTTCTTCAGAACTAAAAGTCGACCTGTTTCTTAAAGTTATCTCTATTCAGAACATAACAAATCAACTTTGAGATCATATGAGCTCAAAACACGCGGCCACACAAAGGATCCCATTTGCTTTGCTGTTGTGTATAAAATATCCTAGACACGCTTTCACATATTATATGAACTAAGTTTCTTATGTAGTAAAAAAGAAAGTTCACTGGAGGATTGATTTACAAGCGATTTTATTAGGTTACTTGTCATTGCGTTAAATGAGGAATGCGATAGTTAACATTAAAACATTTTATATTATACACACAAAAATGTAATACTAACCAAATTATAAACACCAAATCACATAAAAGCACATTTCATAAACAAGGGTAAAAATACGATAAAAACAAAGTATAAAAATACGCATTCAAAGTACAACTAACAAATTGGAGTTAAGATTACGATCGGTGAAATGTTGACATACTGTTGTACATTGTCACCACTACATCATGCATTACATGAAATACTTTTGCTGCTTCAGGTGATTCATACATTTCAGGCCGACTTGTGAATACTTCAAACAAACTCGATACTTCACTCAGGGAAGAATAATCGTTGGGGACACTAACTAAATTCTCAAGTCTTGGATTTTCTCGGATTTCAGAGGATAAATAGTGGATCATATTGGAAGGTGAAAATATTCCAATGCCTTTAGCGGTTTGAGCAACATATAAAGGGTCCTCATTTGACAAACTTGGAAGTTTTTGGTGGACCATTGGAACAAGTCTGAAAATGAACAAATGATTTTTTTCGCTTTGAATAAAACCCAAGTATACAAAATGAATTTTTTCTTAAGAACCGTCTTACATTTGTACTTACTCTGGAAAGGGGCTACTTAAAAACGTAGTTACTGGCTTCCAGTCTATTCTACCCGTGGGCATACGGGCACTACCAGGGACTGAAACTGGTGGCTGAACTGAAGGAGGAGGAGAAGGAGTTGGAATGCATCCTTGTTGTTTTTGCTGAAGTTCCCAAAGTTGTGCAGTCTGTATAGCAATTTCTTCAGGGGATGTACCATTATTCCTTTGACCAGTACACTGTTTTGTAATTGGACGAGAAACAGGCGTCAGTGGTAAGCGTACACCTGAGACTGCGTTGGACGCAGACTGGCTAAAACGATTGGCTGGAGTTTTCCAATTATTCAAACCATCCAATGTAACCTGTCTATGCGATGGTCGAGGAGAAGGTGTGCTTGGGTGGAATGGTCTTGTGAACCGTGGACTCGGAGAAACTGGTGGGAAAAATGAAGAATGAGAGACTGGAGTTGTATCCGCTCTTGCCCTTTTGTGTGGTGGTTCATGAGAGAAAGGTGTTCCAGAACACCTAATAGGATTTCCAACAATCATACTCCTATCCGGATTTGGTTCATAGTCCCTAGTTTTGGGTGGTGGAGGTTGATTCAAAATCGCAACATTCTGATAACAAACAAAATAATTCAAAAGTTAAACGTAACCCAACAACACCAATACCATATAATGAATATTAGAAAACTGACCTGAATAATTTCACCTTGCTTGTTTCGCATGCGACCTTCTGCCCAATCGTGTATATTTATATCAATCGGATTCACTGCATAGCTTCGTGGTACTGGTGTTGAAGGCGCCTTTTCGTTGTTGGTAACAGTCTTTTCGGAAACTTTTGGTGGCTGGTTATTGAAAAGTTCTGGTTGTGTAAGTTGTGAATCAAGATCAATACTGATTTGAAAATTACTGATTGTAGCAGACGTAGTTACTGGCTTCCGGAAAGGATCTTTACAAGCGGCTGCTTCAACAACAGGTTTAGGAAATACAACTGCAACTGGTTCAGAATTCTGAAAGAAAGGAAAAGTCCTATACTTCAGAGCTAAAATTAACTTTTAAAACAGCTTCATTAACTAAGCTTGAACTTACAGCTGGTTTGGAAGGGCTACGGATGAACCCAGTTGAAACGGAAGGAATATCTTGCATAAAACTTTTTATTGCATTGTTACGGGTTGAGGAAGAGCTTTTCGCTGGAGAAGTTCGAATCGGAGCATTAACAACGACAGCATTGTTCTTCTTTTTACTGTTATTTTCAGGATCCTTGCTAACAGGAGGGTCGTCTGGCACCGAATCATTATTATTCCTTAACCTTTTAGCTTTCTCTACATCGTCGATAGTAATACCATAAAACCTTGACAGTCCTTCTTCAATAGCAGTTCCAATCACATCCTAAATAATAGTCATCATAGTATAGAACATTTTTGCATATTTGTCACTACACGATTCAAGTTCTAAGTTAACACACCTTATGAACCAAGAAAACTTTCGTCTTATCCACATCTAGGTTGAAGTCAGCTTCATTTGGTGGAACTGTAATACTCAGTACACTAACTGGAAACCTCCGTTGATCTGCTGGCTGTGGCTTTTCCACTACGGTAGTAACAAACTGATGAATCAGCTAAAAAAATTAAAATATCTTGAAACAATAATTTACAAATCAAGTACAGGAATATGCACTGATTGTGAGTTTTTTTGTTTACCTTTTCATATTCACGGATGTAGACACGCTTCCGGTTACAGAAAATCATTGCCATTTTGTTCGAAGTGAAACTCATTGTGCGCATGTCCACTGGTTTCGTTGGCAAGAACATTTCAATTTTTCTTTCCACGGTATCATCCTCATCATCCGTCGGCAAACTGACTTGCACAGGCCCGTATTGTACCAATTTCTTAGCAATGTTGTGACCTAACACAGCCATCAACGCTTGTTTCATTGTTGGAACTGCTGCTTTCGTCCACAACTGATTGCTATCGTGGTACAAACCCAAATAGCACGTTGGATTCCCAATGGCTACCGCTTTCAAATAGGTCTCGATATCTTTCAGTTCGTTAGATATTGTTTTGTTGTTTTGATAGTACTGCCTACGAACAGGATAGTTTGCAAATAACTTTTCCACAGTTACGACGGTCCCCGTGTTTATAGCGGCATAAGATTCGGATGTAATATTGCCGAAAGAATCAAGTGGGTACTTTAACGCTCTGGGATTGTTTTCAGTTTTAGTCACGACTGTCACCTTTCCCGCTGAACAAATGGCGTTAAGGGCTTCACCCCTAAACCCGAAACACTTTCCCCGACCTACACAAAAATGATTATGATAAGATTATAATCAACAATGCTAATTTTGGAACCACCCGTACATATGAAGGCTAATATCACCACGTACTTAGATTACTGGTGTCTTCCAATCTAGAAGTATGACCACCCTTTGCAGCAAACTGAACCTCTTCAGGAACGATTCCATGGCCATTATCCCTTACTTCAATCTTCTCAAGTCCATGTTTGACCTAAAAAAGAGAAACCAAGTTTCACTAATCAAGCATCCTTCATTGTATTAAATATAAGTATGCCATTCATTTCTCTTACCAAATACACCTCAACACGTGTGGCCTCTGCATCAACCGAATTTTCCACAAGTTCTCTCACCACATCCGATATCTTTGTGATTACTTGACCCTTGCGAATCAGAGATGATGTATGAGAATCCAATAACTTGATTGTCGCACCTGAACAACTTGATGAGGGACCCCTACAAGATGTCATCTTCCTTTGTTCAAGACTACCAATGTTTTGATCATCCGGTTCAACTTCCATGATTGCTGTTTTGATTGATTCAAACACTTTTTCACAACTCAACTCATGCAACTACCTTACCCCAAGAAGACCTTCTATCTGGTCAATTGGTCATCGGTAAGAATGTAGACAGCACTTAATTCAACAATTAGTTAGCGATTAGCAAAACAACGAAAATCAAAATGATCGATTCAACAATTGAAGACAAAGTGCAACTTGTCAATATTCGTTCATCTCAAATGCAGTGTTTTGTTTGTTATCAAAACACGTGAAAGCATCTACCGCTGTTTACTCTGCTTCCGGGGCATTGTGACTCTCAGTTAGTATGGATGGTGTACATTTGCTTTCTTTTGCTTTGCTTTCTCTTTTTCGGAAACAGCAAGTAAGCTGCAAAGTGCAAACACCGATAGGAAACGAAAAAAAAATCTAAAAGTATTATTAGAAACTTGAATCAAGTGCTTTTATTAGTACATAACGTTTAACAATTTAAGTACGTGTACTCAATAATACATACGGCCGTCTATTTTTCAACATACTAATTTCAACTACCATTATTATTGTACTGCGGAAACTTTTTATGATACGCTTAAGTAATCATACAATAATTAAATACTGAAGAAAGTGAGCTGCTATATAAAACATACTAGAGGAAATGATGAAAAGAATACGAGTGACTCAAAATTTGACTATGTAAATTATGCGATAACAAAAATTTAAATTTAAGGATAAGCTATATATATAGTGCTAATACTCTTTGATAAATAACTGATAATAACAAAATAATAATCAACGTATATTATGACATTGACACCCAATGTTAAATTAAGTACAAGACCAATTAGTAGTGGCCGAAATCCTTAATATAGGTACAGCTGCGTGCTCGCACGTTTTTAGACAATTTCCGCTTCAATTACAAAAAACGCGGTATATAACGGAAGGATATAATTCGGATCGGATTATAGTTCAATATGGACCTTTTAGTCCATTTTAATTTGATATTGGACAGTTTGCCCCATAAATAAATGCAGAAATATAAAAAAGATTTGAACTTCATTTTTCCATCGAAAGCCTTAAAGCTAAAATGAAAGTTATACATGGGTTCCTCAAACTTAATTGTAAATTATGAATTATAGTTGCCTAAAGTATTTTTTTTGTAAATGCAAATTCGAAAGTAGTACATATCTGTAAAAGTGTTTATGCAAGGCACATTAAGCAGACTGCTATTTCTATTACCAGTTTCAGTTTCGAGCGCTAGTGTTGCAAATATAGGTACTTTAGTGGAAGAAGGCAGATACCTAGACCTAGCTCGATGTGGCTTTTAATTATTCATGAAAAAATGAAACTGAAAGATCATGATGGCGACATTTAAGCGTTTCGATCAGCTTTGTTAATATCGCGAGGCTGGGAAATAGTCTGTATACAGGAGATTCCAACCTATAGCAATTGTTGCCAAAATTATCGTTACCACAAGCGAAGCCCACCAGAGTCTCTGCTCGCATGGAGTTGGTCGGAGATTCTTAAGAACAAAGATTCCAACTAATAATCCGATAAGGGCTCCACCCCCATGTGCTGCATATCCAATCTATAGAAAATCAAAACTTGGGTTAGAATTATGTCATTTAAACCAGTTAGTTTTATTGTTTTTATTCATCATACCCTTTGATCAATTGGATCCACGTAACGATAATACAGAGCCACACCCACGTCCAATATAGCGAATGCTGTAAATGACAGGACTCTAACCCACGGCAGTTCCATTTCTTTCCAGTTCTGGAAATTTTAATATTGAATTGAACACAGAGATCCAATAAAGGAGAATAAAGGAGAGCCCAGTGGATTTGAGATAGATGTGATACATGAACCATCGATGAATTTGATGATTAACAAGATATTTTGGTATCCATTCATTGCGCCATAACTCGCCAATTTTAAGAAAATTTCCAACAGGGTAAAAAGTTCTATAGCTCCACCAATTTCGCTTAAGCACATTTGGGTGTATAAACTCACATCACCCTAGAGGTCCTCGGTAAAAAAAACCCATATAAACTCGCTTTCACCAGATTATAATGTTTCGTCATTTTACCATAGCCTTTTAAATAACCTGATCTGATGAATTCTATAGGTTTTCAAATATGTAACTGAGTTTTTATTATGGTTCTATAACCCAATAGGGTTCAAACTGGATTTTCTCAAAAATGGTGAGTTAGCGCAATGAGTGGATTCCAATATATATTGAAATGAAACTCCGCGTCGATTCATTAATCACATACCTCTCAACTCCAACTAGTCTCCCTAACTCATACTTGACTGAACACTTTGTTCTGTTATATTGAAAGTGAAAGTTGAGTTTGTTTATTAAAATTACCAATATCACAGTGGCCATGTGCGCTGTAATTAGTGCGTAAACTCCTCCTGATGCGCCAGCAAGATACACTGTTGGATCAGTTATGCTTGTCGCAATACTTCCTGCGATAACCTAAAAAATACGTAATGTAAAGAATTTGAAAAAAATTTCACATATGGAGTCATCCATCCAGTCATATTATCTTTAAACAGTTTTAACATACCCCCAAGCAATACACAATCAATACTCGCCACCATTTGTGTACCATTTCCAACAGGATACCCAAGAATAGTTGCATTACCACGTTACTGGTTATGTGAACCCACCTATGTAAGTGGTTTTAGAAGCAAATACTTTAGTTAACAATCAGTCTTTTAGCAATGTTACACTTTGATTAGTCAATAAAGATTTTTTATCGTTTTTTCTTACCCTGCATGGACGAACATGTAAGTAAGAAACCTCCAGGCTTCGTACCGCCTACGAAAAGTATTAATTAGTTAATTTGGCATTTAGTTTGATAAATTTGAATTGACTTGTACGTGGGTAATCTAATTACTTGTAAGGATCATATATAAAAACTGAATCCATCGGAGGTGGCCCATTAATTCCAATTGGTCCTATTTTTGCCATTATTTCGTTAGTGTGATACGCGAATATGCCAATCTAAAAATGTAATACAATATTATAATTTCAGTATTTAGGAGGTCAATAACTAGCAATGGGGCACTGTAATTTTACAAGCAATCAAATAATTTCGAATTCAATTACAAACCTGGATAAGTGTAATACCGAACATAAACACAGGTGGTGGAAAACATGAGTATTCATCAGCATAAGCTCCGTCTACGGAGTCCCCTCTGAGGTTCTTGGGCTGTACTATAACTTTTGCAAACCAGTATGCTTTACGCTGCCACTAATAGTTAATAAAACAAATTATTTTCACATGTAAAGATTGCTGCAACAGAAAATGATACGCATTCAGAAACATTCTTTGGTACTGCTTATTGCTTACTAGATTTCGAAATTCTCTCCTGTCTAATCTCCCATCTCTATTCCTATCGGCTTCTCTAAATTCTGCCGTCAATCTGTCGTGGTGTTCCGGTGGAAATAATGTCTTTATTTCTTCCAACTCAATGGTGCCATTTCCGTCGATATCAATCTGTGCATTCGTGTACATATATATAGATTCAAATAATTAACATTTTATATATACAACATGCGGTTATCAGTAAAATAAAAAGATTAAGTTGATAGATCTTTTATGATTCAAATTTAGAATGTCTTTACTCTGTCGAAATCAAGACGACCTGCTCGGTCTTGCCCCATTTCTGGATCCTTATGTGAAAGTAATGCAGCAATAATAATTTTAAATAGAAATTTAGTTTTCCTTTTTTAATTTTAAACTTTCACCGGCCTCATACAATATAGTGAGTATGGGTGCATATGTAATCAGCAACTTGACACTTTTGGTCATAACAGGGTGTGGAATACATAAAAAACAACATTTTTTACATATAGAGTCATCCATATTATCTTAAACATAATGGTAAATGATGATGCTTCAACGATATGCATAAGCTGTGAATTTTACAGTCCCATTTACAGCTTAATCATTTTTGCATCCAGCCAACAGTCTAGCTGCAATCAAGGCTGATTCGGCAAATGATATCATCCTCATCACAGAGACAACACTAATGTACTGCCTTTAAAAGCTTCATCTCATATCATCACATCACTGCAGAGGATTGGTTTGCTTATCGTATCCTACATATTATCTCATATATGAACTCTTAAAAAATGTTTTTTGTTATTGTGAAATTGTATCGTACCGGATGTACACGTACGTACGTACAAACTAAAATGAGATACTGTAATCTTTAAAAATTCTCAAACAAAACCTCACAAGCATGCATTGCTGGAGTGATAGCTGAGTGCGATGCATCATGCAATAATAGGCTTAGGTTAGGATATGAGTAATTTGAACTTTACTTCAATGATCATTAAACAACGGAAGGAACAAGGAAAACTAGCTGCCACCACCTACATATCTTAGTGAAAAACCGTTTTGCTTAGAGTTGTTTAATCTTAAACATTCCAATATATTATTTCACACCATTGGTTCCTTCAATCACATTGCAACGTCACAGTCACGCCGTAAATCCAATTGCAAGCTTGACCAGCCTGTTTAACATCATATTAGCATTTAGCTTGAAATGTAAGCTTATTAATGTGAGATTATCGCATCGCACCGTCTGTTCTGGGTTGCGAAAAATCATGTCGAGTGGACGAGTGACAGATGTTGTGAAAGAAACATTAGTTCACATATGTCAAGTTCATGTGCCTTACCGTTGTTTTCTGGGTCCATGATTTGATTGATGAGTGATGCTCACTTAGTTTGAATCGTATCCTCTCGATTAATAAGTCGGCAGCTATTCATCAATCATCATCATCGTATGGCCACAAAACCGGTAAGGTTCATGAACTTGACCATGATTGCTAGAACTATATTTTCATTCTCCAACCATTGTCATCTCCACTCGACATGATTTTTCGCAACCAGACAGACGGCTGCGCATGCGATAATCTCACATAAAAGCTTACATTTTCAAGCTAAATGCTAAATGATTGTTAAACAGGCTGGTCACGCTTGCAATTGGATTACGCGTGACTGTGACGTGCAATGTGATTGAAGCAACAATGTGTTGAATATTATATAAAATGATGATGATTAAATCAACTCTAGGGCCAAAACGTTTTCACACAAGGAATTAGTGTCGGAAGCTATAGTTTTCCTTGTTCCTTCCGGTTGTTTAATGATCATTGAGTAAAGTTCAAATTACTCATATCCTAAGCCTATATTATTGCATGTTGCGTCTGCACTTAGCTATCACTCCAGTAATGCATGCTTGGAGGTTTTGTTTTGAGAATTTTTTAAGAGTACAGTTCTCATTATTTAGTTTGGTAGCGTACGTACATCCGGTACGATACAATTTCACAATAACAAAAACATTTTTTAAGAGTTCATATATGAGATAATATGTAGGATACGATAAGCCCAAAACCAATCCTCTGCAGTGATGTATGATATGAGATGAAGCTTTTAAAGGCAGTACATTAGTGTTGTCTCTGGTGATGAAGGATGATATTCATTGCCGAATTCAGCCTTGATTGCACTAGACTGTTTGCTGGATGCAAAAAAATGATTAAGCTGTAAATGGACTGTAAAATTCACAGCTGTGATGCACTATCGTTCGAAGCATCACTCATTTCACCATTATGTTTAAGATAATATGGTGACTCTATCATGTTCAAAAAATGTTGTTTTTAGAGTATTCCACACCCCTGTTATGACCAAAAGTGTCAAGTCTCGCCATGTACATAATGCACCCATACTCACTATAGTTATGACACCGTTGTGGAAGGTCTGTCCTCTGTTGTGTGTAAAATATAAATTATTATTATTAATATAAACTAATTTCTATTTAAAATTAATTGTTGCCCTGCATTACTTTCACATAAGGATCCAGAAATGGGGCAAGCCGAGCAGGTCCCGTCCCTGATTTCGACAGAGAAGTAAAGACATTCTAAATTGAAATCATAAAACATCTGTCACACCTTAATTTTATATTTTACTGATAACTCCGCTGTTGTATATATAAAATGCTTAAATGTATTAGTGGTTGGTAGGATATAGTGTGCGAGACATGCACAGTCATTGATATGTCGAGGCGGATGGATGTGGCGTGCTGTTCGATAGTTTATGTGTGTTCTTTCCGAACAGATTGCCGGGCAGAATTTAGGGAAGCCCGATAGGATAGAGATTTTTTTATCCTTATTTAATGATTAGGCCGTTATGTACTTATTAAGAATGTTCTCCTGAATGCGTGTCATCTCCTTGGTTAGGTTATATGTTATTATTGTGGAATAGAGGTGTAATTTGTTTATAAGCTATTAGTGGCAGCGGTAAAGCGTACTGCTGATTTTTTCGCAACATGGTATATTTCAGCCAAGAACCTCAGGGAGGACTCTTTAGACGGAGCTTATGTGATGAATATATGTTCTCCACCACTGTGTTATATTGGTTCGGTATTACATACGTTATCCAGGTTTTGTAGATCTGAATTCGAGATTATTGATTGCTTGTAAAATTACAGTGCCATTGCAGCTTATTGACCCTACCATAAATACCTGAAATTATAATATTCGGATTAATTCCATTTGTAGATTGCGCATATTACGCGACTAGATCGACCTAACGAAATAATGGCATGAAAATAGGGACATGGAACTTAATGCGGTGCCACCTCCGAGATTTTCTCTCAGTTTTTCATATCATGATGGCCTATAAAGTGACATTAGACTTACCAAGTATATGTTAATCCATTCAGTCCGAA